>JAEOAD010002683.1:0-32800 GCA_036365145.1 Orientallactaga sibirica | reverse complement strand
GGAGTGAGGCCTCAGGAGGGTGTGAGGCCCCAGGAGGGAGTGAGGCCCCAGAGGGTGTGAGGCCCCAGGAGGGTGAGGCCCAGGAGGGAGTGAGGCCCCAGGAGGGTGTGAGGCCCCAGGAGGGAGTGAGGCCCCAGGGGGGCCCCAGGAGAGGCCTCAGGAGGGATGTGAGGCCCAGGAGGGAGTGAGGCCCCAGGAGGGGTGAGGCCTCAGGAGGGTGTGGGGCCCCAGGAGGAGTGTGAGGCCCCAGGAGGAGTGAGGCCTCAGGAGGGTGTGAGGCCCCAGGAGGGAGTGAGGCCTCCCCAGGAGGCCCCAGGAGGAGGCCCAGGAGGGAGTGAGGCCCAGGAGGGAGTGAGGCCCCAGGAGGGAGTGAGGCCCCAGGAGGGAGTGAGGCCCCAGGAGGGTGAGGCCCCAGGAGGGAGTGAGGCCCAGGGAGGGTGAGGCCCCAGGAGGGTGTGAGGCCTCAGGAGGGGAGGCCTCAGGAGGGTGAGGCCTCAGGAGGGTGTGAGGCCCAGGAGGGAGTGAGGCCCAGGAGGGTGTGAGGCCCCAGGAGGGTGTGAGGCCCCAGGAGGGAGTGAGGCCCCAGGAGGGAGTGAGGCCCCAGGAGGGAGTGAGGCCCCAGGAGGGAGTGAGGCCCCAGGAGGGAGTGAGGCCCCAGGAGGGAGTGAGGCCCCAGGAGGGAGTGAGGCCTCAGGAGGGTGTGAGGCCCCAGGAGGGTGTGAGGCCCCAGGAGGTGTGAGGCCCAGGAGGAGGAGTGAGGCCTCAGGAGGGTGTGAGGCCCCAGGAGGGAGGCCCCAGGAGGAGGGCCCCAGGAGGGTGTGAGGCCCCAGGAGGGTGTGAGGCCCCAGGAGGGAGTGAGGCCTCAGGAGGGTGTGTGGGCCCCAGGAGGGAGTGAGGCCCAGGAGGGAGGCCTCAGAGGCCCAGGAGGGAGTGAGGCCTCAGGAGGGTGTGAGGCCCCAGGAGGGAGTGAGGCCCCAGGAGGGAGTGAGGCCCCAGGAGGGAGTGAGGCCCAGGAGGGTGGAGGCCCCAGGAGGGGTGAGCCCCAGGAGGGTGTGAGGCCCCAGGAGGGAGTGAGGCCCCAGGAGGAGTGAGGCCCCAGGAGGAGTGAGGCCCAGGAGGGTGTGAGGCCCCAGGAGGGTGTGAGGCCCCAGGAGGGAGTGAGGCCCCAGGAGGGTGAGAGGCCCAGGAGGGAGTGAGGAGGGAGGGAGTGAGGCCAGGAGGGAGTGTGAGGCCCAGGAGGGTGTGAGGCCCAGGAGGAGGAGGCCCAGGAGGGTGAGGCCCCAGGAGGGTGTGAGGCCCCAGGAGGGTGTGAGGCCCAGGAGGGAGTGAGGCCCCAGGAGGGTGTGTGAGGCCAGGAGGGCCCCAGGAGGGAGTGAGGCCCCAGGAGGGTGTGAGGCCCCAGGAGGGAGTGAGGCCCCAGGAGGGTGTGAGGCCCCAGGAGGGAGTGAGGCCCCAGGAGGGAGTGAGGCCCCAGGAGGAGGCCCAGCCCCAGGAGGGAGTGAGAGGCCCCAGGAGGGAGTGAGGCAGGAGGAGGTGTGGTGTGAGGCCCCAGGAGGGAGTGAGGCCCCAGGAGGGAGTGAGGCCCCAGGAGGGAGTGAGGCCCCAGGAGGTGTGGGAGGGAGTGAGGCCCCAGGAGGGAGTGAGGCCCCAGGAGGGTGTGAGGCCCCAGGAGGGAGTGAGGCCCCAGGAGGGAGTGAGGCCCCAGGAGGTGAGGCCCCAGGAGGGTGTGAGGCCCCAGGAGGGAGTGAGGGCCCCAGGAGGGAGTGAGGCCCCAGGAGGGTGAGGCCCCAGGAGGGAGTGAGGCCCCAGGAGGGGTGTGAGGCCTCAGGAGGGAGTGAGGCCCCAGGAGGAGTGAGGCCTCAGGAGGGTGTGAGGCCCAGGAGGGTGTGAGGCCCCAGGAGGGAGTGAGGCCCCAGGAGGGGTGTGAGGCCCCAGGAGGGAGTGAGGCCCCAGGAGGGTGTGAGGCCCCAGGAGGGTGTGAGGCCCCAGGAGGGTGTGTGAGGCCCCAGGAGGGGCCTCAGGAGGGAGTGAGGCCCCAGGAGGGTGAGCCCCAGGAGGGAGTGAGGAGGCCCAGAGGGTGTGAGGCCCCAGGAGGGAGTGAGGCCCCAGGAGGGTGTGAGGCCCCAGGAGGGAGTGAGGCCCCAGGAGGGTGTGAGGCCCCAGGAGGGAGTGAGGCCCCAGGAGGGTGAGGAGGCCCCAGGAGGGAGTGAGGCCCCAGGAGGAGTGAGGCCCCAGGAGGGTGTGAGGCCCCAGGAGGGAGTGAGGCCCCAGGAGGGAGTGAGGCCCCAGGAGGGAGTGAGGCCCCAGGAGGGAGTGAGGCCCAGGAGGGAGTGAGGCCCCAGGAGGGTGAGGCCCAGGAGGGAGTGAGGCCCCAGGAGGGAGTGAGGCCCCAGGAGGGAGTGGAGCCCCAGGAGGGTGTGTGAGGCCTCAGGGGGTGTGAGGCCCCAGGAGGGTGAGGCCCAGGAGGGAGTGAGGCCCCAGGAGGGGTGTGAGGCCCCAGGAGGGAGTGAGGCCCCAGGAGGGTGTGAGGCCCCAGGAGGGAGTGAGGCCCCAGGAGGGTGAGGCCCCAGGAGGCCCCAGGAGGGTGTGAGGCCCCAGGAGGGAGTGAGGCCCCAGGAGGGGGTGTGAGGCCCCAGGAGGGAGTGAGGCCCCAGGAGGGTGAGGCCCCAGGAGGGTGTGAGGCCCCAGGGGGTGTGAGGCCCAGGAGGGTGTGAGGCCCCAGGAGGGTGAGGCCCCAGGAGGGAGTGAGGCCCCAGGAGGGTGTGAGGCCCCAGGAGGGTGTGAGGCCCCAGGAGGGTGTGAGGCCCCAGGAGGGAGTGAGGCCCCAGGAGGGTGTGAGGCCCCAGGAGGGAGTGAGGCCCCAGGAGGGAGTGAGGCCCCAGGAGGGAGTGAGGCCCCAGGAGGGTGTGAGGCCCCAGGAGGGTGTGAGGCCCCAGGAGGGTGTGAGGCCCCAGGAGGGTGTGAGGCCTGAGGGGAGGGAGTGAGGCCCCAGGAGGGAGTGAGGCCAGGAGGAGGGTGTGGTGTGAGGCCCAGGCCCCAGGGGTGTGAGGCCCCAGGAGGAGGTGAGGCCTCAGGAGGGAGTGAGGCCCCAGGAGGGAGTGAGGCCCCAGGAGGGTGTGAGGCCCCAGGAGGGTGAGGCCCCAGGAGGGTGTGAGGCCCCAGGAGGGAGTGAGGCCTCAGGAGGGAGTGAGGCCCCAGGAGGGAGTGAGGCCCCAGGAGGGTGTGAGGCCTCAGGAGGGGTGTGAGGCCCCAGGAGGGTGAGGCCCCAGGAGGGTGTGAGGCCCCAGGAGGGTGTGAGGCCCCAGGAGGGAGTGAGGCCCCAGGAGGAGTGAGGCCCCAGGAGGGAGGCCCAGGAGGTGAGGCCCCAGGAGGCCCCAGGAGGGAGGGAGTGAGGCCCCAGGAGGGTGTGAGGCCTCAGGAGGGTGTGAGGCCCAGGAGGGAGTGAGGCCCCAGGAGGGAGTGAGGCCCCAGGAGGGAGTGAGGCCCCAGGAGGGTGTGAGGCCCCAGGAGGGAGTGAGGCCCCAGGAGGGAGTGAGGCCTCAGGAGGGAGTGAGGCCCCAGGAGGGAGTGAGGCCCCAGGAGGGTGTGAGGCCCCAGGAGGGAGTGAGGCCCAGGAGGGTGTGAGGCCCCAGGAGGGTGAGGCCCCAGGAGGGTGTGAGGCCCCAGGAGGGAGTGAGGCCCCAGGAGGGGAGTGAGGCCCCAGGAGGGAGTGAGGCCCCAGGAGGGTGTGAGGCCCCAGGAGGGTGTGTGAGGCCCCAGGAGGGTGAGGCCCCAGGAGGGGAGGAGTGAGGCCCCAGGAGGGAGTGAGGCCAGGAGGAGGGAGGAGAGGCCCAGGAGGGGGGTGAGGCCCCAGGAGGGAGTGAGGCCCCAGGAGGGTGTGAGGCCCAGGGAGGGAGTGAGGCCCCAGGAGGGTGTGAGGCCCCAGGAGGGAGTGAGAGGCCCAGGAGGGAGTGAGGCCTCAGGAGGGTGTGAGGCCCCAGGAGGGTGTGAGGCCCCAGGGGAGGGCCTCAGGAGGGTGAGGCCCCAGGGAGTGAGGCCCCCAGGAGGGAGTGAGGCCCCAGGAGGGAGTGAGGCCCAGGAGGGAGAGTGAGGCCCCAGGAGGGTGTGAGGCCCCAGGAGGGTGTGAGGCCCCAGGAGGGAGTGAGGCCCCAGGAGGGTGTGAGGCCCAGGAGGGAGTGAGGCCCCAGGAGGGAGTGAGGCCCCAGGAGGGAGTGAGGCCCCAGGAGGGTGTGAGGCCCAGGAGGGTGTGAGGCCCCAGGAGTGAGGCCCCAGGAGGGAGTGAGGCCTCAGGAGGGAGGTGAGGCCCCAGGAGGGTGTGAGGCCCAGGAGGGTGTGAGGCCCCAGGAGGGTGTGAGGCCCCAGGAGGGTGTGAGGCCCCAGGAGGGTGTGAGGCCCCAGGAGGGGTGTGAGGCCCCAGGAGGGTGTGTGAGGCCCCAGGAGGGTGAGTGGGCCCCAGGAGGGAGGGTGTGAGGCCCCAGGAGGGAGTGAGGCCCCAGGAGGGTGAGGCCCCAGGAGGGAGTGAGGCCCCAGGAGGGAGTGAGGCCCCAGGAGGGAGTGAGGCCCCAGGAGGGTGAGGCCCCAGGAGGGAGTGAGGCCCCAGGAGGGTGTGAGGCCCCAGGAGGGTGTGAGGCCCCAGGAGGGAGTGAGGCCCCAGGAGGGAGTGAGGCCCCAGGAGGGTGGAGGGAGAGGCCCCAGGAGGGTGTGAGGCCTCAGGAGGGTGTGTGAGGCCCCAGGAGGGAGTGAGGCCCCAGGAGGGTGTGAGGCCCCAGGAGGGTGTGAGGCCCCAGGGGTGGGAGTGAGGCCTCAGGAGGGAGTGAGGCCCCAGGAGGGTGTGAGGCCCCAGGAGGGTGTGAGGCCCCAGGAGGGAGTGAGGCCCCAGGAGGGAGTGAGGCCCCAGGAGGGTGAGGCCCCAGGAGGAGTGAGGCCCCAGGGGGTGAGGCCCCAGGAGGGTGTGAGGCCCAGGAGGGAGTGAGGCCCCAGGAGGGAGTGAGGCCCCAGGAGGGTGTGAGGCCTCAGGAGGGTGTGAGGCCCCAGGAGGGAGTGAGGCCCCAGGAGGGGGGTGAGGCCCAGGAGGGTGAGGCCCAGGAGGGAGGAGGGAGTGAGGCCCCAGGAGGTGTGAGGCCCAGGAGGAGGCCCCAGGAGGGAGGAGGCCAGGAGGGAGTGAGGCCCCAGGAGGGAGTGAGGCCCCAGGAGGGAGTGAGGCCCAGGAGGGGAGTGAGGCCCCAGGAGGGAGTGAGGCCCCAGGGAGGAGTGAGGCCCCAGGAGGGGAGTGAGGCCCCAGGAGGGAGTGAGGCCCCAGGAGGGAGTGAGGCCCCAGGAGGGGAGTGAGGCCCCAGGAGGGTGTGAGGCCCCAGGAGGGCCCTGGAGGAGGCCCCCAGGAGGGTGTGAGGCCCCAGGGAGGGAGTGAGGCCCAGGGAGGTGTGAGGCCCCAGGAGGGAGTGAGGCCCCAGGAGGGAGTGAGAGGCCCCAGGAGGGTGTGAGGCCCCAGGAGGGGCCCAGGAGGGGCCCAGGAGGGAGTGAGGCCCCAGGAGGGGAGTGAGGCCCCAGGAGGAGGGAGGCCCCAGGAGGGGGCCCCAGGAGAGGTGTGAGGCCCCAGGAGGGAGTGAGGCCCCAGGAGGGAGTGAGGCCCCAGGAGGGTGTGAGGCCCCAGGAGGGTGTGAGGCCCCAGGAGGGAGGCCCCAGGAGGGTGTGAGGCCCCAGGAGGTGTGAGGCCCCAGGAGGGAGTGAGGCCCCAGGAGGGTGTGAGGCCCCAGGAGGGTGTGAGGCCCCAGGAGGAGTGAGGCCCCAGGAGGGTGTGAGGCCCAGGAGGAGGGGAGGGTGAGGCCTCAGGAGGTGTGAGGCCCCAGGAGGGTGTGAGGCCCCAGGAGGGAGTGAGGCCCCAGGAGGGTGTGAGGCCCCAGGAGGGAGTGAGGCCTCAGGAGGGAGTGAGGCCCCAGGAGGGTGTGAGGCCCCAGGAGGGAGTGAGGCCCCAGGAGGGTGAGGCCCCAGGAGGGTGTGAGGCCCCAGGAGGAGGGAGTGAGGCCCCAGGAGGGAGTGAGGCCCAGGAGGGTGTGAGGCCCCAGGAGGGAGTGAGGCCCAGGAGGGAGTGAGGCCCCAGGAGGGAGTGAGGCCCCAGGAGGGAGTGAGGCCCCAGGAGGGTGTGAGGCCCCAGGAGGGAGTGAGGCCCCAGGAGGGAGTGAGGCCCCAGGAGGGTGTGAGGCCTCAGGAGGGAGTGAGGCCCCAGGAGGGAGGCCCCAGGAGGGTGTGAGGCCCCAGGAGGAGTGAGGCCCAGGAGGGTGAGGCCCCAGGAGGGAGTGAGGCCCCAGGGAGGGTGTGAGGCCCCAGGAGGGAGTGAGGCCCCAGGAGGGTGTGAGGCCCCCAGGAGGGGTGTGAGGCCCCAGGAGGGTGTGAGGCCCAGGAGGGTGTGAGGCCCCAGGAGGGAGTGAGGCCCCAGGAGGGTGTGAGGCCCCAGGAGGGTGTGAGGCCCCAGGAGGGTGTGAGGCCCCAGGAGGGAGTGAGGCCCCAGGAGGGTGTGAGGCCCCAGGAGGGAGTGAGGCCCAGGAGGGTGTGAGGCCCCAGGAGGCCCAGGCCTCAGGAGGGAGTGAGGCCCCAGGAGGGAGTGAGGCCCAGGAGGGTGTGAGGCCTCAGGAGGCCCCAGGAGGGAGGGCCCCAGGAGGGAGTGAGGCCCCAGGAGGGAGGGAGAGAGGCCCCAGGAGGGGGTGAGGCCCCAGGAGGGTGTGAGGCCCCAGGAGGGTGTGAGGCCCCAGGAGGGAGTGAGGGCCCAGGAGGGAGGAGGAGAGGCCCCAGGAGGGTGTGAGGCCCCAGGAGGAGGGAGGGGCCCCAGGAGGGTGTGAGGCCCCAGGAGGGAGTGAGGCCCCAGGAGGAGTGTGAGGCCCCAGGAGGGTGAGGCCTCAGGAGGAGTGAGGCCCCAGGCCCCAGGAGGGAGGGTGAGGCCCCAGGGAGGGTGTGAGGCCCCAGGAGGGGCCCAGGAGGAGTGTGAGGCCCCAGGAGGGTGTGAGGCCCCAGGAGGGAGTGAGGCCCCAGGAGGGTGTGAGGCCCCAGGAGGGAGTGAGGCCCCAGGAGGGTGTGAGGCCCCAGGAGGGTGTGAGGCCCCAGGAGGGGAGTGAGGCCCCAGGAGGGAGTGAGGCCCCAGGAGGGAGTGAGGCCTCAGGAGGGAGTGAGGCCCCAGGAGGGTGTGAGGCCCCAGGAGGGAGTGAGGCCTCAGGAGGGAGTGAGGCCTCAGGAGGGTGTGAGGCCCCAGGAGGTGTGAGGCCCCAGGAGGAGTGGAGGCCCAGGAGGGAGTGAGGCCCCAGGAGGGTGTGAGGCCCCAGGAGGGAGTGAGGCCCCAGGAGGTGTGAGGCTCAGGAGGGAGGGTGTGAGGCCCAGGGAGGAGTGAGGCCCCAGGAGGGTGTGAGGCCCCAGGAGGAGGAGGCCCCAGGAGGAGTGAGGCCCCAGGAGGGTGTGAGGCCCCAGGAGGGTGAGGCCCCAGGAGGGAGTGAGGCCCCAGGAGGGAGTGAGAGGCCCCAGGAGGGTGAGGCCCCAGGAGGTGTGAGGCCCCAGGAGGGTGTGAGGCCTCAGGAGGGAGTGAGGCCCAGGAGGGAGTGAGGCCCCAGGAGGGAGTGAGGCCCCAGGAGGAGTGAGGCCTCAGGAGGGAGTGAGGCCCCAGGAGGGAGTGAGGCCCCAGGAGGGTGAGAGCCCCAGGAGGGAGTGAGGCCCAGGAGGGAGTGAGGCCCCAGGAGGGAGTGAGGCCCCAGGAGGGAGGTGTGAGGCCTCAGGAGGGAGTGAGGCCTCAGGAGGGAGTGAGGCCCAGGAGGGAGTGAGGAGGCCCCAGGAGGGTGTGAGGCCCCAGGAGGGAGTGAGGCCCCAGGAGGGAGTGTGAGGCCCCAGGAGGGAGTGAGGCCCCAGGAGGGAGTGAGGCCCCAGGAGGGTGAGGCCCCAGGAGGGAGAGGCCCCAGGGAGGGTGTGAGGCCCCAGGAGGGTGTGAGGCCCAGGGAGGGGGTGTGAGGCCCCAGGAGGGAGTGAGGCCCCAGGAGGGTGTGAGGCCCCAGGAGGGTGTGAGGCCCCAGGAGGGTGTGAGGCCTCAGGAGGGTGAGGCCCCAGGAGGGAGTGAGGCCTCAGGAGGAGTGAGGGCCCCAGGAGGGTGTGAGGCCCAGGAGGGAGTGAGGCCCCAGGAGGGAGTGAGGCCCCAGGAGGGGAGTGAGGCCCCAGGAGGGAGTGAGGCCTCAGGAGGGAGTGAGGCCCCAGGAGGGAGGCCCCTCAGGAGGGAGTGAGGCCCCAGGAGGGTGTGAGGCCTCAGGAGGGAGTGAGGCCCCAGGAGGTGTGAGGCCCCAGGAGGGAGTGAGGCCCCAGGAGGGAGTGAGGCCCCAGGAGGGAGGGAGTGAGGCCTCAGGAGGGTGAGGCCCAGGAGGGAGTGAGGCCCCAGGAGGGTGTGAGGCCCCAGGAGGGTGAGGCCCCAGGAGGGAGTGAGGCCTCAGGAGGGTGTGAGGCCCCAGGAGGGAGTGAGGCCTCAGGAGGGAGTGAGGCCCCAGGAGGGAGTGAGGCCCCCAGGAGGGAGTGAGGCCCCAGGAGGGAGTGAGGCCCCAGGAGGGTGTGAGGCCCCAGGAGGGTGTGAGGCCCCAGGAGGGTGTGAGGCCCCAGGAGGGAGTGAGGCCTCAGGAGGGTGTGAGGCCCCAGGAGGGAGTGAGGCCCCAGGAGGGTGTGAGGCCCCAGGAGGGAGTGAGGCCCCAGGAGGGTGAGGCCCCAGGAGGGAGTGAGGAGGCCCAGGAGGGAGTGAGGCCCCAGGAGGGAGTGAGGCCCCAGGAGGGAGTGAGGCCCCAGGAGGGAGTGAGGCCCCAGGAGGGGTGAGGCCCCAGGAGGGAGTGAGGCCCCAGGAGGGGAGTGAGGCCCCAGGAGGGAGTGAGGCCCCAGGAGGGTGTGAGGCCCCAGGAGGGAGTGAGGCCCAGGAGGGAGTGAGGCCCCAGGAGGGAGTGAGGCCCCAGGAGGAGTGAGGCCCAGGAGGGAGTGAGGCCCCAGGAGGGAGTGAGGCCCCAGGAGGGTGAGGGTGGCCCCAGGAGGAGTGAGGCCTCAGGAGGGTGTGAGGCCCCAGGAGGGCCCCAGGAGGAGGCCCAGGAGGAGGCCCCAGGAGGTGTGAGGCCTCAGGAGGGTGTGAGGCCCCAGGAGGCCCCAGGAGGGGGTGAGGCCCCAGGAGGAGGTGAGGCCCAGGGGGGGGTGAGGCCCCAGGAGGGAGTGAGGCCCCAGGAGGAGGAGGCCCCAGGGGGTGAGGCCCCAGGAGGGTGTGAGGCCCCAGGAGGGTGTGAGGCCCCAGGAGTGAGGGTGAGGCCCCAGGAGGTGTGAGGCCCCAGGAGGGTGTGAGGCCCCAGGAGGGGGTGTGAGGCCCCAGGAGGGAGGCCTCAGGAGGGAGGTGAGGCCAGGGAGGGAGTGAGGCCTCAGGAGGGTGTGAGGCCCCAGGAGAGGTGTGAGGCCTCAGGAGGGTGAGGCCCAGGAGGGAGTGAGGCCTCAGGAGGGTGTGAGGCCCCAGGAGGGTGTGAGGCCCCAGGAGGGGTGTGAGGCCCCAGGAGGGTGTGGCCCCAGGAGGGTGTGAGGCCTCAGGAGGGAGTGAGGCCCCAGGAGGGAGTGAGGCCCCAGGAGGGTGTGAGGCCCCAGGAGGGTGTGAGGCCCCAGGAGGGTGAGGCCCCAGGCCTGTGGAGGGTGTGTGAGGCCCCAGGAGGGTGTGAGGCCCCAGGAGGGGTGTGAGGCCCCAGGAGGGTGTGAGGCCCCAGGAGGGTGTGAGGCCCCAGGAGGGAGTGAGGCCTCAGGAGGGAGTGAGGCCCCAGGAGGGTGTGAGGCCCAGGAGGGTGTGAGGCCCCAGGAGGGAGTGAGGCCCAGGAGGGTGTGAGGCCCCAGGAGGGAGTGAGGCCCCAGGAGGGTGTGAGGCCCCAGGAGGTGTGAGGCCCCAGGAGGGTGTGAGGCCTCAGGAGGGTGTGAGGCCCCAGGAGGGTGTGAGGCCCCAGGAGGGAGTGAGGCCCCAGGAGGGTGTGAGGCCCAGGAGGGTGTGAGGCCCCAGGGAGGGTGTGAGGCCCCAGGAGGAGTGAGGCCCCAGGAGGGGAGTGAGGCCTCAGGAGGGTGTGAGGCCCCAGTAGGGTGTGAGGCCCCAGGAGGGTTTGAGGCCCCAGGAGAGTGTGAGGCCCCAGGAGGGGTGTGAGGCCTCAGGAGGGTGTGAGGCCCCAGGAGGGAGTGAGGCCCCAGGAGGGTGTGAGGCCCCAGGAGGGAGTGAGGCCCCAGGAGGGTGTGAGGCCTCAGGAGGGTGTGAGGCTGCAGGAGGGAGTGAGGCCTCAGGAGGGTGTGAGGCGGCAGGAGGGAGGGAGGCCGCAGGGGGGAGTGAGGCCCCAGGAGGCCAAGCTGAGACTACATAGTTAGTTCCAGGTCAGCCTTAGCTAGTGAAGCACCCTACCTCAGAAAACAATACTTTTTGGCTGAAGAGATGTCTCAGAGGTTCACGCCTTTATATGCAAAGCCTATGGACCCAGGGTTGATTCCATAGTACCCACGCAAAGCTGGAAGCACAGGTGGCTCATGCATCTGGAGTTCATTGGCAGTGGCTAGAGACCTTTGCCACACCCGTTCTCTCTCTCTCTCTCTTTTACTGTTCCTCTCTCTATATATTTGCTTGCAAGTAAATATATAAAATATTTTAAAAAGGAAAGAAGGAATGGAGGGAGGGAGGAAAGAAGGAAGGAAGGAAGGAAGGAAGGAAGGAAGGAAGGAAGGAAGGAAGGAAGGAAGGAAGATAGATACCGGTCAAGAATGGGGGCTGGTAGAGCACTTGCCTAGCATGTGTGTTTTGAGGTAACAAAAAAGGAAGGAATGAAGAAATAAACAAGCAAGTTTCAACTCAAAGGACAAAGGGAAGGCCAAAGCAATGGGCTCTGGAACCTGTGTAGACTTTCTCTTTAGTCATATGTGTCTGCTTTCACTTATTTTGTGTATATTTTGTGGTATAGGATTCCGTCCTTTTTTGTGTGGAAGGGTCTCGCGCTATGCCAGCCTAACTTAGGACTCACTCTGTAGTCCCAGGCTGGTCTCAAAGGCACAGTGATGCTCCTACATCCACCTCCCATGTGCTGGGATTAAAGGCTTGTGTCACCCAGCTCCAATTTCTCTTCCGTACTTTTTTTGTTTTTTTAAAAACACTTTTATTTAATTGTTTTATTTCAGAGAGAGAGAGAGAGAATTGGAGCACCAGGGCCTCGGCCGCTAAAATCCAAGTCCAGAGGCTTGTGCCACCTAGTGGGCATATGGAACCTTGCACTTGATTCACTTTTGTGTGTCTGGCTTATGTAGGATCTGGAGAGTCTAACATGGGTCCTTAGGCTTGCAGGCAGGCACCTTAACCACTAAGCCATCTGTCCAGCCACCCCCCTTTTTTTCTGTTTTTGCCCAGAATTATTACGTATTCATGAGTCCAATGGTCCAAAAGCCTCAACTTCAAGCATCTGGTGTCATGGGCATGCACCACATCCAGCCATGCAGACTCACCTCCTTCCTTCTCCCCCTTCTTCCATTTCATTGTCTGTTTTAACATCACTGTGTGGAGCATTATAGCTAGAATGAGAATTGACCCTTCAGGAGCTGGGTATAGTGGCTCAATGCTTGCAAGCCCACAGTTTGTGAGACAGAGACAGGAGGATTGCTGTGAGTTTGGGGACCAGCTGGGCTATGTGGTGAAATGATTTTTCTATAGGAGTCAGTCAGAGGTAGATGATTGCCTTTGCCTGCAAAGCCAAAGGACCCAGGTTTGTTCCCAGGACCCACATTAGCCAGATGCATAAGGGGTACTTGCATCTGGAGTTCATTTGCAGTGGCTGGAGGCCCTGGTGCGCCCATTCTCCCCCACCTCGCCACCCCGTGTGTCTTCCTCTCTCTCCCTTTCTCTCTGTCAAACAAATAAACAATAATAAAAATATTAAAAACGTGGCAGGCAGAGGTAGGACATATGCTGAGAGATCAAGGCCAGCCTGGGAGAACAGAGTGAGTTCAAGGTCAGGCTGGCCTAGACTGAGAACTTACCTCTAAAAAAAGTGGGTGGAATGGCCAGATGTCACAGAAGTTAAAGGCACTTGCTTGCACAGCCTGAGGGCCTGAGTCTGATTCCCAAGTTCCCACATGAAGCCAGATTTACAAAGTGGGGCAGGTGTCTGAAGTTCATTTACAGAGGCAAGAAACCCTGGTGCACCCATTCTTTCCCTCTCATTGTGTGTCTCTATTAAATAAAGAAAATAAAAAGAAAGAGGAAGAGGCAGAAAGACATAGTAGGACGAGGAAGAGTAGGGAAGAGCGGGAGAAAATTGATCTTTGGGAGATGCAAGGCAACTCGTAGCCTTACTGTATCGCTGTCAACCCTGCATCCTGTTCACAGGACTGGAACTCCTTGGCTTTCTGGGACCAAGATACCCTACTGGGCACCACAAGCAGAGCTATACCCATGGGCTTCTCCAGCCCCGGGGCTCTGCAGTGATTGCCTTATGGCCCTCGCCTGTTCTGGGCTACCTTAAATTAGTACTCAAAACCACAAACAACCCAAACACTTCCTAGAGGACATCCCATTAAGAGGAGTCCCCATTATAAGCCTCGAAGTTAACTCTGCATCTCTCCAGAGTCATGTCCCCAAGGAGGAAGCTGGGGTTCCACCAGGAGAGGGCCCAGCCATCACAGGAGACACCCCACCACCCACTTCCTGCTCTGGTCATTGTCAGAGAAAGACCCAGGCCTCAGCAGTGCAGGAAGAGTCCCTAGAAGATGGGGGACCCTCCCGTGACAGGTCAGCAGGGATGAAGGTTGAGAACATGGAGGGTGAGATGGGAGGGGGGAGGACATGGAGGGACAGCAGGTATCCCAGAATTTGTCCTTTCTCTGAATTGCTCCCCCAGCAAGGACACCCCAGAAACCCTCCCCAAAGGTGCCAAGAAGAAGGGCCTGAAATCTTACCTAAGCAAACTCTTTGGAAAGAAAAAGAAGGGCAGGATGGGACCTCCAGGCCAGGGCAGCTCTTCTTTGGGTGAGAAATCCCTCCTCTCCTCCTGCCCTCCCTCCTTCCTCCATCTCTCCCTCCCTCCCTCCCTCCCTTCCTCCCTCCATACACTCACACCAGGCCTGGGCATGTTACTACATGGCAGAGCTCCTGCCTAGAATCCAGTGTGGGCTAGGGGCATGGCTCAGTGGTAGAATGCTTGTTTGCCACTACTGAGAGTAAAAATAAAATCAAAGACAATAATTAAAAATTCCTTGCCAGGTGTGTTGGCGCACACCTTTAATCCTAGCACTTGAAAGGCAGAGGTAGAAGGATCGCTGAGAGTTTGAGGCCAGCCTCAGAGTACATAGTGAATTCCAGTCCAGCCTGGGCTCGAGTGAGACCCTACCTCAAAAAAAAAAAAAAAAAAAAAAAAAAAGAAAGAAAGAAAAAGAAAGAAAGAAAAAAAAGAAAGAAAGAAGAAAGAAAAAAGCCTGGGAAGGGCTGGAGAGATGGCTCAGCCAGTAAGGCACTTGCCTTGAAAGCCTAAGGACTTGGGTTCAATTCCCTAGTACCCTTGTAAAGTGAGATGTACAAGATGGCACATGTGTCAGATGCACAAAGTGGTGCATGTGTCCGGAGTTCCTTTGCATTGGCTAGAGGCCCTGGTGCACCCAATCTCTCTCTCTCTCTCTGTTTCCCTCTATCCCTCAAATAAGTAAATGTTTTTAAAAAGTTCTTAGGTAAGCCGGGCATGGTGGAGCACACCTTTAATCCCAGCACTCGGGAGGCAGAGGTAGGAGGATTGCTGAGAGTTCAAGGCCACCCTGAGACTACATAGTTAATTCCAGGTCAGCCTGGACCAGAGTGAGACCCTACCTCGCAAAAACAAACAACAAAAAAAAGTTCTTAGGTAAATACAAATATAAAAAATATTTTAGGGGTCTGGAGAGATGGCTTAGCAGTTAAACGCTTGCCTGTGAAGCCTAAGGACCCTGGTTCGATACTTGATTCCCCAGTGCCTATGTAAGCCAGATGCACAAGGTGGCTCACGTATCTGAAGTTCGTTTGCAGTGGCTGGATGTCCTGGTGCACCTGTTCTCTGTCTGTTGCTCTCAAATAAATAAATAAATGAAAATTAAACTTAAAAATATTTTAATAAAATTGCTGAAGACATGGCTCAGTGGTTAAGGCACTTGCCTGCAAAGCCTAATGACCCAAGTTTGTATTATTCCCCAGTACCACAGAAAGACAAATGCCCAGTGTTGCATGCATCTGGAGTTTGCAGCTGCTGCAAGCTTTAGCTCGCGCACGCGCACACACACATACACACACTGCTTGAAAGAAAGAAAGAAAGAAAGAAAGAAAGAAAGAAAGAAAGAAAGAAAGAAAGAAAGAAAGAAAAGAAAGAAAAAAGAAAGAAAGAGAAGAAAAAGAAAAATTCCTAAGGATTCCCCGCAGGCAGCATGACACGTGCCTCTAATTCTCAAATCCCAGCACTTGGAGGCAGAAGTAAAAGACCGCTGTGAGGTCAACTCCAGCCTGGAACTAGAGTGAAATCCAGGTCAGCCTGGGCCACGCTGAGACACCTACCACCCAAAACAAAACAAACTAAAAGAAAACACACATTCCTAGGGAAATCACAGGGTGGGTTCCAGGCTGACCATCCGCTGCTCTCCTTCCAGGCGAGACTTCAGGCAGTTCCCGAGCTGATGGTGCATCAGTCGGGACCTGCGACTTCTAATGTGGACGTTCAGGTGAGGACTGTGCGGGAGACCCTGGGGACGTGGGGAGTGGGGGTGGCGCACTGGATCGTCCGACTCCATGACCTGCTCGACCTCGGTGCAGGTGACCTCACGGGATGGAAGACCTTCCCGGGCTGGCCAGATTCTCCATCCTGCCGAGCATCATCTGCAGGGACCAGAGTCCGGAGATCCCGTGAGCGCTGAACCATCTGCACCCAGCGGGGAGGGGCGTCCCCGCCTCCCACGTGGACGGGGCCTGGACCCGTCACCAGAGCTGGACTCCAGGGGACGAGGCGGGAGGAAACACCGCCCCAAACTTCCGCCTCCCTTTTATCTACGTTGAAATACTTTGATCCGTTTCCGAAAGGAGGCGGGGCCCTTCACCTGCAGAGAGGGACCTGGGCTTCCTCCCAGGCCACATGTGCAGAGAGGACAGTCTTCCCTCCAGTCCGCGGGAGCCTAGGTGGACTCTCTGCTAAGACCCTTGTCCAGCGCTCCTCAGCCCTGCCCCGCTGTTCCCCGACACCAGTCCGGGGGGTCATCAGGCGGGTCCCCTGTCTCTCCTGGTGTTCCGGGGTCCCGCGTGTACTGTGGCCGTGTTTGTGCCCAGGCGTAAGGGGGCAGCACTGCCCTCCTGGTCTCCCTTTGGCTCCTGGGTTTCCGTGGGTTAAACCCGATTTCCACTCTGCATCGGCGACCTGACGTGGGGAGGGTGGACGCCGGGGAGTCCGCGCACCCCGACTCTCAGTTGGCCTCCTGGCCCCAGGCGTGACCCCGCTACCACTGGTAAAGAACTGTTTCAAATGCTGTGTTGATTGGCTTTCGTTGTCCCTACTGCAACCAGCCGCCCCCCTCCTGCCTCAGGCCCAGGAGGTCAGGTCCAGTCCGCACCCCATCTTCTGTGCCCTGAAGATCACCCTGCGGCCGACACTGAGGTTTGGGGGAGAGGGCGCGTTTATCCAGAGCTGTAAACGTGGCTCGTGGTAGGGGGTGGAGTGTCAACCTGTAGGAGCCACTTGTCCCTTCAGGGTTCTGCTGTCTGCAGCATGTGGGCAAGGACTCCACTCTGGAGAGACCAGGCCCCTTCTTGCTCTGGTACTTTGTCCTCCTCCAGTGGCCCCAGCGTTTGATTTTTAATGGGTTGTCTACTCATTTCTAGAACCGCCTCGAACCTTCACTAATTCTCTTTTTACTTACTTGTTTTGTTTTTCGAGGTGGGGTCTTGCTGAAGCCCAGGCTGACCTCTGAATTCACTTATGTAGTCTCAGGTGGTTCTTCCTACCTCTGCCTCCCAAGTGCTGTGATTAAAGAAAGGCATGTGGCAGCACGCCTGGATACCTAACACTTTTATGGACAATTTTCATGTGTATACATATATTTTTTTATTTTGTTTGATTTTTTTTTTTTTTGTAGGTAGGTTTTCACTCTAGACCAGGCTGACCTGGAACTCACTCTGCCCTGGAACTCACAGCAAACCTCCCACCTCAGCATCCCAAGTTCTGGGACTAAAGGCATTCACTGCTTCACCCAACTGCATAATAAATGTTGACTATAACCCTCTTCATTACATATATATATTCATGTAAGGTCTTCTGTCTGGCCTCGCAAGAGCAACAATAAAGAAGGTGGACAGCATTCCTAAGGATAATGCACAAGGTTGGTCTCTGGCCTCCACATCCATGTACATACATGAACAAGAACGTACACACATGTGCACCCACATGCACACTTATGAAAGACAGGTCAAAGAGCATTGGGGTATTTAGAAGGATTGGCCAGAAAGACTGCTCAGTGGTTAAAGGTGTTCCTTGAAAGCCTGACAGCCTGGGTTCAATTCCCCAGTACCCACGTTAAGGCAGATGCAAAGAGGGGTACATGTGTGTAAAATTGTTTGCACAGGGCCAAGCAGCCCTGGAACACCCATTCTCATTCTCCCCCCCCCCCCCGGGCTCTGTGCTTGTAAATGAATAAATAAAAAATTAAAAAAAAAAAAAACCTTTCAGCTGGGTTTGGTGGTCCAGCACTTGGGAGGCAGAGGTAGGAGGATCACTGTGATAGTGTCCCCTACCTGGAAGTAATCTAAATGTCTATCAAGATGTAAATAGGGGGGTGGAGAGATGGCCTAGCAGTTGAAATTCTTGTCTGCAAAGATTAAAGTCCCAGGTTCAATTCCCTAGTCCCCACATAGGCCAGATACACATGGTGGTACATGTGTCTGGAGTTCCATTGCAGTGGCTGGTGACCCTGTTACACCCATTCTATCACTCTTTCTCTCAAATAATACAAATATTCAAAAGGTGTAGGTGGGTAGGCCGAATTCGTGCATCATAGACATCATTGTGTCATCATACAGCTCCTTCTCAAGACATAAGAAGGGCGTGATGTGGTGGCCATGCCTTTCATCCCAGCACTCACTAGGCAGAAGTAGGAGGATCACTGTGAGCTCAAGGCCAGCTGAAACTACATAGTGAATTCCAGGTCATCCTGGGATAGAGCGAGACCCTACCTTGAAAACCCAAAATGAATCAATCAATAATAAGAGACAGAGAGGAGTTAAGTGATAGGTGCAGGTTGGATGGATAGATGACAGATAGATAGATAGATAGATAGATAGATAGAGAGATAGATAGATAGACAGACAGACACACAGTCAATGGTTCTTTCCTTGGCCTGGTAGATTACCAACTCAGCTAGACTATCTAGCTAGCGAGTCCCAGACATCCCCCCATCTCTCTTCCACCAGGTCTCCATCTCCCTGGCATCAGGATGACAGATGTGCACCTCCACATCTGGCCTTTTTATGTGGCTGTTGGGGATTTGAACTCAGCTGCTCTTGCTTGGGAAGCAACCACTCTATCTAATCAGCCATGTGTCCAGCCATCCCCATCCTCCACCCACATGGCCATTACTGGGTGTGCAAATCTTATTGAATTTATCATGCACCAATTCCATGTAAAAAGGCAAGTATGTATCATTTCTTGAAAATTATGAGGGTCTTTTTTAAACAAAAGTTCTATTTTTTTGCAAGGACACACACACACACTAACACAGAGAATGAGTTGTCAGGGCCTCTGGGTGCTGCAAACGAACTCCAGACATATGTTCCACTTTGTGCTTACAGTTTTAGTGGATCCTGGGGAATCCAACCTGGATCCTTTGCCTTTGAAGGCAAGCACCTTAACTGCTAAGCCATTCCTCCAGCCTGTTATAGGTTTTCTTTGTATTGTTTTGTTTTCTGAGGTAGGATCTCACTCTAGTTCAGGCTGATCTGGAATTCACTATATAGTCTCAGGTTGGCCTCAAACTCACAGCGATCCTCCTACCTCTGCCTCCTGAGTGCTGGGATTAAAGGTGTGTGCCACAACACCCGGCCCGTTATAGGCTTTTTTTTACCCAGTGAATTGATCATTTTAAAAAAAAAAAAAAAAAAAGCAGAAAAAGTGTCTTTTTGAGAATGCAGTGCTGGTTTCTCTTAGTCATGCGCACACACAGGTTTTGGGTAGGACACTTAACAATGCAGGACAGCCTCCAAACTTACTCTGTGACATTCCACATGCGCTCCCTGACATCAGGTCTGACTCTGGGTGCGATGACAGAAAGAGGGAATTTTTGAGACACGAGAAGGGAAAGGAGCTCCTCGCCCAGGGTCTGGTTGAATCATCTGCACAGCAGAGGAGCCAGAATTCAGCATAATGGACAGCTGCTTAAGGCCTTTCTTCCTTCCCAGCTATGAACTATAATTGTTCAAGAATTTCCCCCAAACGCTCATTTACAATAGAAGCCATGTTCTAAACCTTTGTGTAACCCTGCTGTCACACAAGTGTAAAGCTTTCCACCAGAACTGAGAGCTTTATGATTGCCCTTAGTGTGGGAAATTCTTGTTTGAAAAATCTTTTATCGATAACCTCCATTTATATATAAAACATACCCTGGTCATTTTTCCCTTTTTTTTTTTTTTTTTTTTTTTTTTTTTTGCTTATATGTATTTATTTGAGAGAGAGAGAGAAATAAGAAAGAGTTGGAAGAGAGAGAGAAAGAGAAAAGAAAATAAGAATAGGCACACTGGGGCATCCTGCCACTGCAAACACACTCCAGACACATGCACTACTTTGTGCATCTGGCTTTACATGAATACTGGGGAATTGACCTGGGCCATCAGCCTTTGCAAACAAGTGCCTTTAAACGGGCCATCTCTCCAGCCCACCAAAGATGACCTTGAACATCTGACCTCCTGCCTCTACATCCCAACGTTCAAGGTTATCCTCAGCTATATAGTGAGATCACTGCCAACCAGGGCTCCCCACCCTCCTTGGCTCTAGCAAACGGGTGACTGGGGATGTAGCTCAGTTAATAGTGTCTGCCTAACATACTTCCAACTCCACCAGCACATAACCTGGGCATGGTGACGCATGCCTATAATCCTGGCACTAAGGAAGTGAAGTCAGGAGTATAAGAAGTTAATGGTCGGGCTGGAAAGATGGCTCAGTGGATAAAGGCTATTGCTTGAATGCATGACTACCCAGGTTCAATTCCCCAGTACCCACATAAAGCCAGCTGCACAAAGTGGCCCACATATCTGGAGTTACACTGCAGTGGCAGGATACCCTGACATGCTCATACCCTGTCTCTCTCTGTCTTGTTGCCCCTTTCTGTGAAAATCAATAAATAAATGCATGGTCAAAAAGAAATTAGTCAGAGAGGGTTGTGATAAAGATACATTATGGATGTTGGAATAATGACTTAAAGGTTAAGGCGCTTGCCTGCCAAGCCTAAGGACCCAGGTTCGATTCCCCACTATCAAAGTAAAGTAAGCCAGATGTACAAGGTGGCACATGCATCTGGAGTTCCTTTGCAGTGGCTACAGCCTCTGACGTGCCTATTCTCTCAATATTGGCCTCTCTCTGTTAAAAAAAGAAATGCATAAAATATTTTAAACAGATTAAGAAATACATTATGGGGATGGACGTGGTGGCAAACACATTTAATCCCAGCAATCAGGAGACAGAGATAGGAGCATGGCCATGAGTTCTAAGCCACCCTGGGACTAATTCCAGGTGAATCTGGTTTAGAGCCAGACCCTCGAAAATCCAGAGGAAAAAAAAAACTATGAAAAATGTCCAAAAAAGTTTTTAAAAGCCAGGAGTGGTGGCGCATGCCTTTAATCCCAGTACTTGGGAGGCAGAGGTAGGAGGACCATCATGAGTTCAAGGCGATCTTGAGAACACATAATAAATTCCAGGTCAGCCTAAGCTAGAATGAGATGCTACCTCGAAAGTTTGCGCTGATGCCTCCGTGGTTAAAGGGACTTGTTTGCACAGGCTGAGAGCCCAAGTTCAATTCCCCAGTACCCATGTAAAGCCATATGCATGAAAATGTGTTTCAAAAACCCAAAAATTTGATGGAGCTGGAGAGATGGATTAGTGGTTAAGGTGTTTGCCTGCAAAGCCAAAAAATCCCAGTTCAATTCTCCAGGACCCATGCAAGCCTGGGGCCAGCTAGCCTGGCATACACAGCAGCAAACAACAAGAATGCCTCACAGTAGGAGGAAAGGGACGACTGACACCCGGTATTGTCCTCTGACCTCCACAGGCACACCCTGGCACACAAGGCCCAGCCCCCTCCCCCCAACACAGACAGTGTTAGTAATATTTACAAAAATGTATATTATTGTCCAAGGGAAAGCAATCTACTTCAAGCTCTACGTCAGATGCTGCAGGAATTATGTGTATAGAGAATGTCTTTTTCACTTCTAAATCAACTCCCTCTGAAGATCAGCTTCAACTCTTCACAGTTTATATTTCTTTTAAAAAATATGAAATCAGCACTCAGGAGGCATGGTAAGAGGATCGCTGTGAAATCAAGACCAGTCCAGGACTACTGACTGAAACCATACCTTGAAAAGAGCCAACATAAGTATATATATATATATTTTTTTCAAGCAGACACAAAGAGAGAAAGAGACTGAGATGGAGGGAGAGAGAGAATCCGCAAGTTCTAAACACACTCCAAACACATGCACCACTTTGTGCATCTAGATTTACAGGGTACTGGGGAATCAAACCCAGGTCTTCAGGCTTTGCGAGCAAGCAAGCGCCTTTCACCACTGAGCCATCTCTCCAGCCACAGACATCTTCTCAGCAGATTTCCTGTGAAGAGTGTTTTTGGCATGTGAGAAGCATGCCCGAGGGGCAGGGAGATGGCACAGTGGGTAAAGCACTTACAGCTCAGGCATGACGACCCAGGTTTGGAGCCCAGCGCCCATGTCACTGCCAGCCGTGGTGGCGTGTGCCCGTAATCCCAGCACTGGGGAGGCCGAGGCAGGAGGGTCCCTATGGCTCACTGACTAGCTAGTCTAGCAGAGTCTGTGAACGCCACGTCCAGTGAGGTGGAGGGCTGGGAAGAACACTTCTCAGATAAGATGCTTGTTATGCCAGCATGAGGGCCTGAGAGGGCGCGGCTCACCCTGAGTTCAATCCCCAGCATCCATGTAAACAGCGGGGCATGGCCACACTCACCTGTAGACCCGGTCCTGTGGAGAGTGGAGGGAGAGTTGCAGGGGCTCACTGGTCAGCCAGCCTGAGTGAACGTGGCGGTTCTGGGTTCAGTGAGAGATTCTGTCTCGAGAAAACACACAGATGAGGATATAACAGGACATTCGGTGTTCTCCTCTGGCCTCCCATGCACACGGCACATACATCTGCACACACATATGCATCCAACATACACACATCACATACCACACACAACATAGGCAGAAAAATGAAGTGGAAGGCTGCAGGGATGAATTTTAGCAGTTAAGGTGCTTGTCTGCAAAGCCTAAGGACCCAGGTTCAATTCCCCAGTACCCACACAAGCCAGATGGACATGGTGGTGGTGGCGGCAGCATGGGTCTTTTTTAGTGGTAAGCCCTGGCACACCCATTTGTGTTCTCTCTCTCTCTCTTTCATCTGCCCTTTTCTCTCTCTCAAATAAAAATAAAATAAAATAACTGGGTGTGGTGGCAAAATAATCCCAGCACTCCGGAGGCAGAGGTAGGAGGATCATGGTGAGTTCGAGGCCACCCTGGGGCTACATAATGAGTTCCATGTCAGCCTGGACTAGCGTGGAACCATATCTCCAAATAAATAAATAAATAATAAAACAAAATAAAAACTCAGGTGGAGAGCAACTGAGGACACCCAACATTGACCTCTGGGCTCCCAGCACACATGTGCATGTGTACACACACACACATCACACGTGAGCACATGTGTTCTCACATGAATACAAACATGCATACACACAAGCATGAACACCATGAGTTACAGAGAGTCACAGGATCTGAGAGTCCACTGCAGCTAACCCTCATGGTCCATGTGGGGTACCAAGGTCACTGGAACCCCTTAGGCCATGAATAGCTGTCCCCACAGGGAGGTGATCCCGGAAGGAAATCATGTGGGGTAGATATGTGTATGGATCAGTCTAACATTATTTAGATACAAAAACGATGGCCATTGCTACTTTTGTGTACATGTATTTTCACTTTTAAAATTATGCTATTTATTGGCAAGCAGAGAGAGAGAGCAAGAGAGAGAGAGAAAAAGACAGAGAGAGAAAACGATAATGTGCATTTCAGGTCCTATAGCCACTGTAAACCAACTCCAGACATGCATCACTTTGTGTGTGTGGCTCTATGTGGGTGATGAGGAATCGAACAAGGTCATTAGGCTTTGCAGGCAAGGGTCTTAACCGCTGAGACATCTCTCCAGCCTGGTAGTTGGGATTTCCAATTTTAATTTTTTATTTATTTGAGGTAGTGAGGGGGGTGAGAGTGGGTGAGCCAGGGCCTCTAGCCACTTAAAAGGAACTCCAGACACAATTACCACAATGTGCATCCAGACTATGTGGTACTGTGGGTGATGAGGAATCCTGGTAGTTGGGATTTCCAATTTTTAATTTTTATTTACTTGAGGTAGTGGGGGGTGAATCAAACTTAAAAGGAACTCCAGACACAATTCTCCTGCTGAGAAAAACTCTGAGGTCTGAGGTCTAGACAGATCAGAGTTCTAGATGATTCTATCTCTGACTAGGTTCATTGTATATTGTATTAGGGTGCTTCCTGGATCTCATTTTGGTCCCCTCTGTCTCTGGGGCCACTACCTCTTTAAGTCACTGGTTGGCTTTGGACAGGTTCTATGGCCCAGACCACAGTTATAGAATCTGGTGAATGGTTGCCAGGCGAGGTGATTACACAGACCTTACTTTGAGGTCAGTGTGGAAACCTCTTTCTGCATTTTCAAGTGTCTTGGTGAGATTGGCTGTGTACTGTGTCAGTGGACATAGCTTCCACAGCAACCCCCCCCTCAAGACACCCTGGATTGTACCTTCTGAGTAAGTTGTGGGTTTGAGATAGCATGTTTGCTGGCCTGCTTGCTCTCTCATAGACATTTTCTTAAGTCTTACCTTCTGAGGGTCTAGATTCTCAGAGGCACCACATCAAACACCAAGGACACAGGCTGCCGGTTGCCTCCTCCCCTCAGGTGTCAGAGGGCCCGGCCCCTTTCTATTCACAGAAGACCACAGCCAGCTCTTTGGTCATAGACCTCATATGGGCGGGTTGGGAATTATCCATTCTGAAGCCCTTTAGGCTGCCGTCTGTATGGGGGAAAGGAAAGAAAGAAAGAAAAAATCAAAGACCCTCTTGGGTTAGGCCGGGCCAGGCCGAACTGGCCAACCTGAAGGACACCTAAGTGGCTCAGATGGCTTCTGTCATCTCTGCCTGGGCCCAGCTAGTGTCTTGGAGTTCCTCCCTAAGCTCTGTTCCCTCCACTTCCCCCTACTCTTAGCTAACACCCCATGAGGGCGGGTCCCAGAAATCCACCATCCAGGTGAAGTTGGGGGAAAGGAGGTGTGTGCAGGCTGGGATTTCTTGGTCTTAGTCTCCTGAGCCCTGAGATGAGTCAGTCCTGCTTCGTACTGCCCTGGCCAGCGGGGCTTCAACGGGAGCACAGACCCCAGAGAACCTGAAATGAAAGGGACAAGAGACACAAGGAACCGACAGCAAGACAAGAGTCTGATCAAGCTGCAAATTTTAGTTTTCTCAGGGTGCCTTTTATACAGCAGAACAGGGAAGTTTGTCAGCAGTTTAGGTATTGCTACAATTGTTTCAACAGGATAAGGTCCCAGCCCCAAGGTCACAAGATGTTTCAACAGGATAAGGCCCCAGCCCCAAGGTCACAAGATGTTTCAACAGGATAAGGCCCCAGCCTCAAAACCACAAGATAATGACTTTCTCATTCTCTGTGGGTTACATTGTTCTTTCTCTGTGCATGGGTTAACAAACAACTGCAGACCTTGTGACCTTCCAGAACAGACAACTTATCACAAAATGGAGTCACTACTCAAGATGGAGGCACTTTTGGTTACTTAGTGCCCAATGGTTCCCCACACGTAGAAGCTTTTATCTATCGATCCATCACCTCTCCATCTCTCAGACTCACAGGCATGCTCCTGCCCTGTCTGAGTGCTGGGATTCAAGGTGTGTGCCACCATGGCCCATATAGAGATTCAGTCTATCTGATTAAAATGTACAGAACTCAGTTTACCCCGGTGGCATTTGGCAGCTGGCGCTTAGATGATCAGGCAGACTGTCCTCCACCGAGGGTCCATGCCTCAGTCTACCAATCATGATCAGAGTGGCTGGATGTCGGTTGTCCCTCTTTAATGACGGGGCCGCCCCACCTCGGGTATTTCCCCCTCAGGCTGGGAGCCTCCACCATGATGTGCGAGGTGATGCCCACCATCAGTGAGGATGAAGAGTGGGGCTCCGCGCTGGGCCCGGACGAAGCAGGCGGAGACCCTGAGCTCCACAAGGTGACGATGTTCACCCAGATGAGCAACATGCTGGACAAACTGAATGAGGCTAAAGACAAGATGGCCACTGTCCAAGTGCTGCTGACCAAGCTGGGCCAGCAGAAGGACTCCCTGCAGAGGCAGCTCAGCCTTGTGCTGCCCCAGGTCGTGGACCAGACCTGTGGGCGGGGCCTCGGGGAGAGTGGCCAGGAGGGAGGAGTAAGTTGGTTTCATTGGTGGGTGGGCCTGAGGGTGGGGGTGGGGCGGGGCTTAGGGGGGGGATCAGCGGGCTATCAAGCCCGGATCAGTAATGGTGAAGGGGCGGGGCACTATCAGGAGGCGGGGCCTAACACTCAGGGATGGGGCTTGTCTAGGTCAGCGGAAGGGGCGGGGCTTAACGCAGGGGGCGGAGCCTAGGACTGAGGGGCAATGATTGAGGGAACAGAGGCATGACAATTGCCTGGTGGGCAAAGCCTGGGGAGCTTGGTTTGAGCTGTAACAGAGATGGGGCATGACTTGTGTGGGTAGGTGATTCACAGGAGAGCTAGATTCCTAGAAACCAGGGATTGATGGGCAAGGTGGGTGACAACTATCAATGGATCCTCAGTGCATATGAGGGACCAGATATCCTGAGGGAGGGGCTTCCTGGAGGAGAGGATGGGACAAGAGGAGGCAGAGGTTAAGGTAGAGGGGTTGGAGCCCAGGCAGGAGGATCGGATGCCACGTGGACAATAGGGGCAGAATGTGCTGGGTGGGTGCAGAGAGAGGAAAGAGGCAGACTTGAGTGACAACAGGGACAAGACTTGGCAGGTGGAGCCCAGATGGTCAAGGTAGTGGCCTAGGGTGGGAGGATGGTCGGAGCTGGAGGTTTGCACAGGGCAAGCTGGCAGGATCCACGTGGCGGGGTGTGTCCCAGCAGTGGGGGAGGAACCTGCAGGTCCAGGTGGGAGGGTGGAGCCTGAAGGAAGAGGAGGGTGCATAGCAGGAGCAGGTCTGACCCTGCCCATGTGGAACCTGCAATGGAGGAAGAAGGGGAAAGGACGAGCTAGTGTCCTGACCCTCCCATGTCTGGATTGTTCGAGCCTCTGAGTTGAGATTGTGTCGGAAGCATTTAGTGGAGAGGGAAGAAGAGATTGTGGAGCTGAAGGCAGAGCGGAACAATATGAAGGTGAGGGCTTTGGGGCGGAGTCTCGTGGTAGGGGGAGTCCTGTCTGAGGGGCGGGTCACTCGGTGTTACCTGCTCATCCATCTTTTCCAGGGTCTCATTTCCTGGCTTCTCTTCCCTGCTCCCACGTCCCTACTGCCCCCTCTGCTCTCATCCTTTCTCCCCTGAACTTCTTACATCATGTCTTTCTTGGCAACTACTGCCGCCCTGTTCTCTTTTCCTTTTACTCCTTTTTTTTTTTTTTTGGGAGCGACCCAGAGAGAGAGAGAGAGACCAAACCAGATGGAGAATGGGTGCTGCCGCCCTGCTGTTGTCTTTTCCTTTTACTCTTTTTTTTTTTTTTTTTTTTTTTTGAGCAAGAGAGAGAGAAGACAGAGAATGGACGCACCAGCAGCCTCCGCCAATGTGAACGAGTCCAGATGCATGCGCCCCTTGTGGGCAAGTGTGGCATTGCGCCCTTGTTTTACTTTTTGCATCGGGCTGAACGTGGGACCTGGAGATTGAACTGGAACCTTAGCAGGCAGTTCTTAACTGCTTCTCTTCAGCAGGCAGGCTCTTCCAGGCTGACCTGGACTTAACTAAGCCATCTCTTCAGCCTCCTGAGTGCTGGGATTAAAGGCGTGCGCCACCACACCCGGCCCTTACTTTTTTTTTTAAACAAGATTTCATTGTGTAAATGTCTATGATTTTTTAAATTGCTTACTTTCACTTCCATTTCTATATGTGAGAAAGAGGCAGACAGAATGTGGGTATGATGGTGCCAGGCCCTCCCGCCACTGCAAATGAGCTCCAGATGCATGCACTACTTTTTACATTGGTACTGGGAATTGAGCCAGGCCATGAGGCTTTGCAAGCAAGTGCCATAACCTCTAGCCCTCTCTCCTTTCAACCTTGGTGTGTCTTCTGACCTGGTTCCATTTCCTCCTCCCTGCCTCTTCCACATTTGTCGCCCCCTTCTGGACCCCACACATTCTCCCATACATCTTGACTTGGTTTCTCTATTTCTCTAGCTGCTCTTGGAACACCTGGAGTATATGGTGTCTAGGCATGAAAGATCTCTACGCAGGACTGTTGTCCAACGCCAGGCGCAGTCCTCTGGTGTCCCCTCTGAGATGGAGGTGATTAGGGCTATGAATGCCCTCTTCCTAGAGGAGAAGGTAGGAGAATAAGGATAATGCACAGAAACCTACGGTTGACTGGAGTTGCCCTGACTGGACAGACTCTGGCTGTGATTAGTTGGATGTTTCCCACATGGGTTTAAAGCATAACTATGATTGGATGAAACAGGAAGGGCAACTCCTTAGGGAAGAACTGATTGGGCGATGAGAGTGGCGTGGTGGCATGTCTGAGCCTCTTGCCACTGCAAATGGGCCTCCTGATTCCTGCAGCACTTTGTAGATCTAGCTCTACATGAGTACTGGGGAACTGAACCCAGTCCATCCGGCTTTGCAAGTAAGCGCTTTTATCCACTGAGCCATCTCGTCAGCTCCTCTTTTTACTTTTTATTTTGAGCCCGGATCTCATTCTGTAGCCCATGCTGACCTGGAATTCAAGTATCCGGGACTTCACACCTGTGCTACCACGTCTATTAACTCACTGGTTTTGTGATGGTCCTAATGCATGTCAGTGTACGTACATACTCCAGGAGTTCTGAATACTCAGGTCCCCTAATGGTCACTCAGAAAACTAATTACCATGGCCCTCAGAGACTCAGCCCAGCAGATTTGGTTCTGATTGACCTTTGCTGATCTTGGTTTTGCCCGAGACCACCCCAGCTCTTCCATCCAGCTCCCCACTCTAGCTTCGGTGTCTCCTCTTTCTCCAGACCCTTGCCAAGCGCCTGGGTCCTCTTGAGGACGAAAAGGAGCGCATGGCAGAGCTGCAGAAGGCCCTGGAGCAAAAGCAAACAGAAATTAGCCAGCTGCAGGAGAGGCAGACATTTCTGGTCATGCAGGTGAGCCAGACGGAAGAGGAGCTGGGCACTGCTCAGCACCAGCTGAGAAAGACCAAAGAAGAAAATTGGAAGTTGCACCGAGACCTCCAGGAGGTGAGGCTGGAGTCCCTGGAGGACTGCCCTCTGTCCCTCCCTCCCTCCCCAGCCTTTTCCTCTCCTTTTGCCTAGAGAAGATCAGCTCTTGAGCTCCAGAATGATGTGGATCCTCGATTCACTCCACCAGTTGTGAAGATTCTCTTCTCTGAATTTCAGTTTCCTCACCTGTAAAATGGGATTTAATTAATTATTTGATTAATTAATGAGAGAGAGAAGAACAAGAGGCAGGGAGAGAGAGACTTGGAGAACTAAGGACTCTAGGTTCTGCAAAGGAACTTCAGCTGCATGTGCCACCTTGTACAACTGGCTTTACTTGTGTACTGAAGAATTAAATCTAGGTTCTTTGGCCTTACAGGAAAGCACCTTTACTGCTGAGCTATCTCTCCAGGCCTTAGTTATTTTAAAAATAAATTGAGGGGTGGGGGAGATGGCGTAGTAGTTAAGCACTTGCTTGTGAAGTGTAAGGTCCCAGGTTCCTGGAGTATATGGTGTCTAGGCATGAAAGATCTCTATCCAGGACCGTTGTCCAATGCCAGGCCCAGTCCTCTGGTGTCCCCTCTGAGATGGAGGTGATTAGGGCTATGAATGCCCTCTTCCATCATCACAAAGTCCTAGAGGAGAAGGTAGGAGAATAAGAATAACACCGGAAACCTATGGTTGACTGGAGTTGCCCTGACTGGACAGACTCTGGCTGTGATTGGTTGGATGTTTCCCACGTGGGTTTAAAGCATAACTATGATTGGTTGAAACAGGAAGGGTGACTCCTTAGGGCAGAACTGATTGGGCAATGAGAGTGGCATGGTGGCATGTCTAAACCTCTTGCCAGTGCAAATGGGCCTCCTGATTCCTGCAGCACTTTGTAGATCTAGCTCTACATGAGTACTGGGGAATTGAACCCAGGCCATCCGGCTTTGCAAGTAAGCGCTTTTATCCACTGAGCCATCTCGTCAGCCCCTCTTTTTACTTTTTCATTTTGAGCCAGGGTCTCATTCTGTAGCCCATGCTGTCCTTCAGTTCAGGTATCCGGGACTTTACACCTGTGTTACCACGTCTATTAACTCACTGATTTTGTGATGGTCCTAATGCATGTCAGTGTACATACATACTCCAGGAGTTCTGAATGCCCAGGTCCCATAATGGTCACTCAGAGAGCTAATTTCCATGGACCTCAGGGACTCACCCCTGCAGACGTGGGTCGGAATGACCCTTGCTGATCTTGGATTTACCCCGTCAGCACACCAGCTCATCACCCCAGCTCCCGACTCTAGGTTCTGTGTCTCTTCTTTCTCCAGACCCTTGCCAAGCACCTGGGTCCTGTTGAGGACGAAAAGGAGTGCATGGCAGAGCTGCAGAAGGCCCTGGAGCAAAAGCAAACAGAAGTTTGCCAGCTGCGGGAGAGCCAGGCGTTGCTGCGCTGGCACATGGGCCAGATGGAAGAGCAGCTGGGCACTGCTCAGCACCAGCTGAGAAAGACCAAAGAAGAAAACTGCCAGCTGCAGCAAGACCTGAAAGAGGTGCGGCTGGAGCCCCTGGAGGACTGTCCTCTGCCCCTCCCTCCCCAGCCTTTTCCTCTCCTTTTGCCCAGAGAAGATCAGCTCATGAGCTCTGGAATGATGTGGAACCTCGATTCACTCTCCAAGCTGTGCAGATTCTCTTCTCTGAACTTCAGTTTCCTCACCTGTAAAATGGGATTTAATTAATTAATTAAATAACGAGAGAGAGAGGGAGAACAACAAGAGGCAGGGAGAGAGAGACTTGGAGAGCTAAGGACTCTAGGCTCTGCAAGGGAACTTCAGCTGCATGTGCCACCTTGTACAACTGGCTTTACTTGTGTACTGGAGAATTAAATCTAGGTTCTTTGGCCTTGCAGGAAAGCACCTTAACTGCTGAGCTATCTCTCCAGGCCTTAGTTATTTTAAAAATAAATTGAGGGGTGGGAGAGATGGCTTAGTAGTTAAGCACTTGCTTGTGAAGCCTAAGGTCCCAGGTTCCTGGAGTATATGGTGTCTAGGCATGAAAGATCTCTATGCAGGACCGTTGTCCAATGCCAGGCCCAGTCCTCTGGTGTCCCCTCTGAGATGGAGCTGATCAGGGCTATGAATGCCCTCTTCCATCATCACAAAGTCCTAGAGGAGAAGGTAGGAGAATAAGGATAACACCAGAAACCTATGGTTGATTGGAGTTGCCCTGACTGGACAGACTCTGGCTGTGATTGGTTGGATGTTTCCCACATGGGTTTAAAGCGTAACTATGATTGGTTGAATCAGGAAGGGTGACTCCTTAGGGCAGAACTGATTGGGAATGAGAGTGGTGTGGTGGCATGTCTAAGACTCTTGCCACTGCAGATGGAACTCCTGATTCCTGCAGCACTTTGTAGATCTAGCTGTACATGAGTACTGGGGAATTGAACCCAGGCCATCCGGCTTTGCAAGTAAGCGCTTTTATCCACTGAGCCATCTTGTCAGCTCCTCTTTTTACTTTTTATTTTGAGCCAGGGTCTCATTCTGTAGCCCATGCTGACCTGGAATTCAACTATCCAGGACTTTCTACCTGTGCTACCATGTCTATTAACTCACTGATTTTGTGATGGTCCTAATGCATGTCAGTGTACATACATACTCCAGGAGTTCTGAATACTCAGGTCCCTTAATGGTCACTGAGAAAACTAATTTCCATGGCCCTCAGAGATTCAGCCCAGCAGACTTGGTTCTGATTGACCCTTGTTGATCTTGGTTTTGCCCGAGACCACCCCAGCTCATCCATCCAGCTCCCCACTCTAGCTTCGGTGTCTCTTCTTTCTCCAGACCCTTGCCAAGCACCTGGGTCCTGGTGAGGGACGAAAAGGAGCGCATGGCAGAGCTGCAGAAGGCCCTGGAGGAGCAGCAAAAGAAGGTTGCCAGCTGCGGGACAGCAAGGCATTCCTGTGCTTGCAGGTGACCCTGATGGCGGAGGAGCTGGACACTGCTCACTGCCAGCTGAGAAAGATCAAAGAAGAAAATTTCCAGTTGCAGCAAGACCTGAAGGAGGTGTGGCTGGAGCCCCTGGAGGGCTGCCCTCTGTCCCTCCCTACCCAGCCTTTTCCCTCTCCTTTTGCCCAGAGTAGATCAGCTCATGAGCTCGTGAATGATGTGGAACCTCGATTTACTCCCCAAGGTGTACGGATTCTCTTCTCTGAACTTTAGTTTCCTCACCTGTAAAATGGGATTTAATTAATTATTTAATTAATTAATGAGAGAGAGAGGGAGAAGAACAAGAGGCAGGGAGAGAGAGATAGACTTTGAGAGCTAAGGACTCTAGATTCTTCAAAGGAACTTCAGCTGTATTTTCTACCTTGTACAACTGGCTTTACTTGTGTACTGGAGAATTAAATCTGGGTTCTTTGGCCTTGCAGGAAAGCACCTTAACTGCTGAGCTATCTCTCCAGGCCTTAGTTATTTTAAAAATAAATTGAGGGGTGGGAGAGATGGCTTAGTAGTTAAGCACTTGCTTGTGAAGCCTAAGGTCCCATATTCCTGGAGTATATGGTGTCTAGGCATGAAAGATCTCTAGGCAGGACCGTTGTCCAATGCCAGGCCCAGTCCTCTGGTGTCCCCTCTGAGATGGAGGTGATTAGGGCTATGAATGACCTCTTCCATCATCACAAAGTCCTAGTGGAGAAGGTAGGAGAATAAGGATAACACCAGAAACCTATGGTTGACTGGAGTTGCCCTGACTGGACAGACTCTGGCTGTGATTGGTTGGATGTTTCCCACATGGGTTTAAAGCACAACTATGATTGGTTGAAACAGGAAGGGCGACTCCTTAGGGCAGAATTGATTGGGAATGAGAGTGGCGTGGTGGCATGTCTAAGACTCTTGCCACTGCAGATGGAACTCCTGATTCCTGCCCCACTTTGTAGATCTAGCTCTACATGAGTACTGGGGAATTGAACCCAGGCCATCCGGCTTTGCAAGTAAGCGCTTTTATCCTCTGAGCCATCTCGTCAGCCCCTCTTTTTACTTTTTTATTTTGAGCCAGGGTATCATTCTGTAGCCCATGCTGTGCTTGAATTCAAGTATCCGGGACTTTACTACCATATTTATTAACTCACTGATTTTGTGATGGTCCTAATGCATGTCAGTGTATGTACATACTCCAGGATTTCTGAATACCTAGGTACCTTCATGGTCACTCAGAAAACTAATTTAGATGACCCTCAGAGACTCAACCCTGCAGACTTGATTCTGATTGACCCTTGCTGATCTTGGTTTTGCCCAAGACCACCCCAGGTCATCTATCCAGCTCCCCACTCTCTGTTCTGTGCCTGCTCTTTCTCCAGTCACTTGCCAAGCGCCTGGGTCCTGTCGAGGACACCGGTGGACGAATGACAGAGCGTCAGGAGGCTTTGATGTGGCAGCGAGCAGAACTGTGCCAACTGCAGGAGAACCAGGCGTTGCTGCGCTGGCAGATGAGCCAGATGGAGGCGGAGCTGGGCACTGCTAACCGCCATCTCAGAAAGACCAAGGCAGAAAACTGCCAGCTGCAGCAAGACCTGAAAGAGGTGCAGCTGGAGCCCCTGGAGGACTGCCCTCTGCCCCTCCCTCCCCAGCCTTTTCCTCTCTTTTGGCCCAGAGAAGATCAGTTCATGAGCTCCCGAATGGTGTAGAACCTCGATTCAGTCCCCAAGCTGTGGATTCTCTTCTCTGAACTTCAATTTCCTCACCTGTAAAATGGGATTTAATTAATTATTTAATTAATTAATGAGAGGGAGAGGGAGAAGAACAAGATGTAGGGCGAGAGAGACTTGGAGAGCTAAGGACTCTAGGTTCTGCAAAGGAACTTCAGATGCATGTGCCACCTTGTTCATCTGGCTTTATTTGTGTTCTGGAGAATTAAACCTGGGTCCTTTGGCTTTGCAGGAAAGCACCTTAACTGCTGAGGTATCTCTCCAGCCTTTAGTTATTTTAAAAATAAATTGACCGGCTACTTGGCCCTTAGTACCTGGTTAATATGTGACCACAGGTACATTTTCCCTTTCTTCCCCCACAGGTACATTCTCTAAATTG
>JAEOAD010001943.1:0-502083 GCA_036365145.1 Orientallactaga sibirica | reverse complement strand
AGAAATTAAACTGTTTCCTAGAAGCGAATTAACTCATTTCACACAGTTCATTGTTCGTTACTGAATATGTTTCTTTTCTAAAGAAACTACTTAAGATATGAGGCCAATCTACTAAGTTGTGCATCATTTTAGATTACATGAACAAGGAAAGTTTGAACTTGCTGCACTCAGCCTTCTTTGTAGGAAAGCAAGTGATTTGTAGAACCGAATGAGCTTATTTCACACAGTACAATTTTCGGCAATAAGGATGTTAATTTTCTCAACAAACTACTTTACAAATGAGGCGAATCTACTAACTTGGCCATCTTTTTAGATTACATTAACAAGGAAAGTTTGAACTTGCTGAACTCAACCATCTTCGTAGAAATGAAACTGATTCTTAGAAGCGAATTCACTTATTTCACACAGTACAGTGTTCGGTACTGAAGAGGTTTGTTTTCTAAAGAAACCACTTTAGAAATGACGCGAATCCATAACTTGTAAATCTTGTTAGATTACACAAACTAGGAAAGTTTGAACTTGCTGCAATCAACCTTCTTCGTAGGAAAGCAGGTGATTCCTAGAACCGAACTAGCTCATTTCAAATTGTATAGTGTTAGGTAATGAAGATGTTTGGCTTGTAAAAAAACTACTTTAGAAATGAGACCAATCTACTAAGTTGTGCATCTTTTTAGATTACATTAACAAGGAAAGTTTGAACTTGCTGCACTCAACCATCTTCGTAGAAATTAAAGTGATTCCTAGAACCGAATTACCTTATTTCACACAGTTCAGTGTTCGGTACTGAAGATGTTTCTTTTCTAAAGAAACTACTTTAGAAATGAGGCGAATGCACTAACTTGTACATCTTGTTAGATTACACAAACTAGGAAAGTTTGAACTTGCTGCACTCAACCTTCTTCGTAGAAATTAAACTGATTCCTAGAAGCGAATTAACTTATTTCACACAGTACAGTGTTCGGTACTGAAGATTTTTCTTTTCTAAAGAAACTACTTTGGAAATGAGGCCAATCTACTACGTTGTGCATCTTTTTAGATTACATTAACAAGGAAAGTCTGAACTGGCTGCACTCAACCTTCTTTGTAGGAAAGCAACTCAATTCTAGAACCGAATTAGCTTTTTACACACAGTACAATGTTCGGCAATGAAGATGTTTGTTTTCTCAACAAACTACTTTACCAATGAGGCAAATCTACTAACTTGGACATCTTTTTAGAGCACATTAACAAGGAAAGTTTGAACTTGTTAAACTCAACCATCTTCGTAGAAAGTAAACTGATTCCTAGAACCGAATTAGCTCATTTCACACAGTACAAAGTTTGGCAATTTAGGTTTGTTTTCTAAAGAAACTACTTTAGAAATGAGGCAAATCTACTAACTTGGACATCTTTTTAGATTACATTAACAAGGAAAGTTTGAACTTGCTGCACTCAACCATCTTCGTAGAAATTAAACTGATTTCTAGAAGCGAATTCTCTTATTTCACACAGTACAGTGTTCGGTACTGAAGATGTTTCTTTTCTAAAGAAATTACCTTAGAAATGAGGCCAATCTACTAACTTGTGCATCTTTTTAGATTACATTAACAAGAAAAGTTTGAACTTGCTGCACTCAACATTCTTTGTAGGAAAGCAACTGATTCCTAGAACCGAATGAGCTTATTTCACACAGTACAATGTTCGGCAATGAAGATGTTTGTTTTCTCAACAAACTATGTTACAAATGAGGTGAATCTACTAACTTGGCCATCTTTTTAGATTACATTCACAAGGAAAGTTTGAACTTGCTGCACTCAACCTTCTTTGTAGGAAAGCAAGTGAATCCTAGAACTGAAAGAGCTTATTTCACACAGTACAATGTTTGGCTATAAAGATGTTAATTTTCTCAACAAACTATTTTACAAATGAGGTGACTCTGCTAACTTGGCCATCTTTTCGATTACATTAACAAGGAAAGTTTGAACTTGCTGCACTCAACCATCTTCGTAGAAAGGAAACTGATTCCTAGAACCGAATTAGCTCATTTCACACAATACAAAGTTTGGCAATGAAGGTTTTTTTTCTAAAGAAACTACTTTAGAAATGAGGCGAATCTACTAACTTGGACATCTTTTTAGATTACATTAACAAGGAAAGTTTGAACATGCTAAACTCAACCATCTTCGTAGAAAGAAAACTGATTCCTAGATGCGAATTAACTTATTTCACACAGTACAGTGTTAGATTACACAAACTAGGAAAGTTTGAACTTGCTGCACTCAACCATCTTCGTAGAAATTAAACTTATTCCTAGAAGCGATTTCACTTATTTCACACAATACAGTGTTCGGTACTGAAGATGTTTGTTTTCTAAAGAAGCTAATGTAGAAATGACGCGAATCCACTAACTTGTACATCTTGTTCGATTGCAGAAACTAGGAAAGTTTGAACTTGCTGCACTCAACCTTCTTTGTAGGAAAGCAACTGATTCCTAGAACAGAATGAGCTTATTTCACACAGTACAGTGTTCGGCAATGAAGATGTTTGTGTTCTCAACAAACTACATTACAAATGAGGCGAAACTACTAACTTGGCCATCTTTTTAGATTACATTAACAAGGAAAGTTTGAACTTGACGCACTCAACCATCTTCGTAGAAATTAAACTGATTCCCAGAACCCAATTACCTTATTTCACATAGTACAGTGTTCGGTACTGAAGATGTTTCTTTTCTAAAGAAACTACTTTAGAAATGAGGCGAATGCACTAACTTGTACATCTTGTTAGATTACACAAACTAGGAAAGTTTCAACTTGCTGCACTCAACCTTCTTCGTAGAAAGAAAAGTGATTCCTAGAAGCGAATTAACTTATTTCACACAGTACAGTGTTCGGTACTGAAGATGTTTCTTTTCTAAACAAACTACTTTAGAAATGAGGCCAATCTACTACTTTGTGCATCTTTTTAGGCTACATTAACAAGGAAAGTATGAACTGGCTGCACTCAACCTTCTTTGTAGGAGAGCAACTGAATTCTAGAACTAAATTAGCTTTTTTCACACAGTACAATGTTCGGAAATGAAGATGTTTGTTTTCTCAACAAACTACTTTACCAATGAGGCAGATCTACTAACTTGGACATCTTTTTAGATCACATTAACAAGGAATGTTTGAACTTGCTAAACTCAACCATCTTCGTAGAAAGTAAACTGATTCGTAGGACCGAATTAGCTCATTTCACACAGTACAAAGTTTGGCAATGAAGGTTTTTTTTCTAAAAAAACTACTTTAGAAATGAGGCGAATCTACTAACTTGGACATCTTTTTAGATTACATTAAAAAGGAAAGTTTGAACTTGCTAAACTCAACCATCTTCGTAGAAATGAAACTGATTCCTAGAACCGAATTAACTTATTTCACACAAGACAGAGTTCGGTACTGAAGATGTTTGTTTTCTAAAAAAACTAATTTAGAAATGACGCGAATCCACCAACTTGTACACCTTGTTAGATTACACAAACTAGGAAAGTTTGAACTTGCTGCACTCAACCTTCTTTGTAGGAAAGCAAGTGATTCCTAGAACGGAACTAGCTTATTTCACATAGAACAGTGTTCGGTAATGAAGACGCTTGTTTTCTAAACAAACTACTTTAGAAATGAGGCCAATCTACTAAGTTGTGCAGGCTTTCAGATTACATTGACAAGGAAAGTTTGAACTTGCTGCAGTCAACCTTCTTTCTAGGAAAGCAACTGATTCCTGGAACCGAATAAGCTTATTTTACACAGTACAATGTTCGGCAATGAAGATGTTTGTTTTCTCAACAAAGTACTTTACAAAGGAGGCGAATCTTCTAACTTGACCATCTTTTCAGATTACATTAACAAGGAAAGTTTGAACTTGCTAAACTCAACCATTTTCTTAGAAATTAAACTGATTCCTAGAACCGATTTACCTTATTTCACACAGTACAGTTTTCAGAACTGAAATGTTTCTTTTCTAAAAAAACCTACTTTAGAAATGAGGCGAATGCACTAACTTGTACATCTTGTTAGATTACACAAACTAGGAAAGGTTGAACTTGCTGCACTCAACCTTTGTCGTAGGAAAGCAAGTGATTCCTAGAACCGAACTAGCTCATTTCACATAGTATAGTGTTCGGAAATGAAGATGTTTGTTTTGTAAACAAACTACTTTAGAAATGAGGCCAATCTGCTAAGTTGTGCATCTTTTCAGATTACATTAACAAGGAAAGTTTGAACTTGCTGCACTCAACCTTCTTAATAGGAAAGGAACTGTTTCCTAGAACCGAATGAGCTTATTACACACAGTACAATGTTTGGCAATGAAGATGTTTGTTTTCTCACCAAACTACTTTACAAATGAGGCGAATCTATTAACTTGGCCATCCTTTTAGATTACATTAACAAGGAAAGTTTGAACTTGCTGCACTCAACCATCTTCGTAGAAATTAAACTGATTTCTAGAAGCGAATTCTCTTATTTCACACAGTACAGTGTTCGGTACTGAAGATGTTTCTTTTCTAAAGAAACTACTTTAGAAATGAGGCCAATCTACTAATTTGTGCATCTTTTTAGATTACATTAACAAGGAAAGTTTGAACTTGCTGCACTCAACCTTCTTTGTAGGAAAGCAAGTGATTACTAATACCGAATGAGCTTATTTCACACAGTACAATGTTCAGCAATGAAGATGTTTTTTTTTCTCAACAAAGTACTTTACAAATCAGGCGAATCTTCTAACTTGGCCACCTTTTTAGATTACATTAACAAGGAAAGTTTGAACTTACTGCACTCAACCTTCTTCGTAGAAATTAAACTGATTCCTAGAAGCGAATTAACTTATTTCACACAGTACAGTGTTCGGTACTGAAGATGTTTCTTTTCTAAAGAAACTACTTTAGAAATGAGGCCAATCTACTAATTTGTGCATCTTTTTAGATTCCATTAAGAAGGAACGTTTGAACTTGCTGCACTCAACCTTCTTTGTAGGATAGGAAGTGATTCCTAGAACCGAATGGGCTTATTTCACACAGTACAATGTTCGGCAATAAAGATGTTAATTTTCTCAACAAACTACTTTACAAATGAGGTAACTCTGATAACTTGATACCTTTTAGATTACATTAACAAGGAAAGTTTGAACTTGCTGCACTGAAACATCTTCGTAGAAAGAAACTGATTCCTAGAACCTTAACTTATTTCACACAGTACAGTGTTCAGTACTAAAGATGTTTGTTTTCTCAACAAACTACTTTAGAAATGACGGTATACACTAACTTGTAAATCTTGTTAGATTACACAAACGAGAAAGTTTGAACTTGCTGCACTCAACCTTTTTAGAGGAAAGCAAGTGATTCCTAGAACCTAACTAGCTCATTTCACATAGAACAGTGTTAGCTGAAGATGTTTGTTTTGTAAACAAACTTTGTAGGAAATGAGGCCAATCTACTAAGTTGCAACTTTTTAGATTACCTTAACAAGGAAAGTTTGAACTTGCTGCACTCAACATTCTTTGTACAATTGATTCCTAGAACCGAATGAGCTTATTTCACAGTACAATGTTTGTGAAGATGTTTGTTTTCTCAACAAACTACTTTACAAATGAGGCTGATCTGTTAAATTGGCCATCTTTTTAGATTACATTAACAAGGAAAGTTTGAACTTGCTGCACTCAACCATCTTCGTAGAAATTGAACTGAATCCTAGAAGCGAATTCACTTATTTCACACAGTACAGTGTTCGGTACTGAAGATGTTTCTTTTCTAAAGAAACTACTTTAGAAATGAGGCAAATCCACTAACTTGTACATCTTGTTAGATTACACAAACTAGGAAAGTTTGAACTTGATGCACTCAGCCTTCTTCGTATGAAAGCAAGTGATTCCTAGAACGGAACTAGATTATTTCACATAGTACAGTGTTTGGTAATGAAGATGTTTGTTTTCTGAAGAAAGTACTTTACAAATGAGGCGAATCTTCTAACTTGGCCATCTTTTTAGATTACATTAACCATGAACGTTTGAACTTGCTGCACTCAACCATATTTGTAGAAATTAAACTGATTCCTAGAACTGAATTACCTTATTTCATACAGTTCAGTGTTAGAATTACTGAAGATGTTTCTTTTCTAAAGAAACTACTTTAGAAATGAGGCGAATGCACTAATTTGTACATCTTGTTAGATTCCACAAACTAGGAAAGTTTGAACTGCTGCACTCAACCTTCTTCGTAGAAATTAAACTTATTCCTAAAAGCGAATTAACTTATTTCACACAGTACAGTGTTCGGTACTGAAGATGTTTCTTTTCTAAAAGAAACTACTTTAGAAATGAGGCCAATCTACTACGTTGTGCATCTTTTTAGATTACATTAACAAGGAAAGTTTGATCTGGCTGCTCTCAACCTTTTTTGTAGGAAAGCAACTGAATTCTAGAACCAAATTAGCTTTTTACACACAGTACAATGTTCGGCAATGAAGATGTTTGTTTTCTCTACAAACTACTTTACCAATGAGGCAAATCTACTAACTTGGATATCTTTTTAGAGCACATTAACAAGGAAAGTTTGAACTTGTTAAACTCAGCCATCTTCGTAGAAAGTAAACTGATTCCTAGAACCGAATTAGCTCATATCACACAGTACAAATTTTGGCAATTTACTTTGTTTTATCAAGAAACTACTTTAGAAATGAGTGAATCTACTAACTTGGACATCTTTTTAGATTACATTAACAAGGAAAGTTTGAACTTCCTAAACTCAACCATCTTTGTAGAAAGGAAACTGATTCCTAGAACCAAATTTACTTATTTCACACAGTACAGTGTTCGGTACTGAAGATTTTTGTTTTTTAAGAAACTAATTTAGAAATGACGCGAATCCAGTAACTTGTACATCTTGTTAGATTACACAAACTAGGAAAGTTTGAACTTGCTGCACTCAACCATTTTCGTAGAAATTAAACTGATTCCTAGAAGCGAATTAACTCATTTCACACAGTACAGTGACCGTTACTGAAGATGTTTCTTTTCTAAAGACACTACTTTAGAAATGAGGCCAATCTACTAAGTTGTGCATCGTTTTAGATTCCATGAACAAGGAAAGTTTGAACTTGCTGCACTCAACCTTCTTTGTAGGAAAGCAAGTGATTCCTAGAACCGAATGAGCTTATTTCACACAGTACAATGTTCGGCAATAAAGATGTTAAATTTCTCAACAAACTACTTTACAAATGAGGCGAATCTACTAACTTGGCCATCTTTTTTGGTTACATTAACAAGGAAAGTTTGAACTTGCTGAACTCAAACATCTTCTTAGAAATGAAACTGATTCCTAGAAGCGAATTCACTTATTTCACACAGTACAGTGTTCGGAACTGAAGATGTTTCTTTTCTAAAAAAACTACTTTAGAAATGAGGTGAATCCACTAACTTGTACATCTTGTTAGATTACACAAACTATGAAAGTTTGAACTTACTTCACTCAACCTTCTTCGTAGAAAGGAAACTGATTCCTAGAAACGAATTCACTTATTTCACACAGTACAGTATACACTACTGAAGATGTTTGTTTTATAAAGAAACCACTTTAGAAACGATGCAAAACCACTAACTTGTACATCTTGTTAGATACACAAACTAGGAAAGTTTGAACTTGCTGCACTCAACCTGCTTCGTAGGAAAGCAAGTGTTTCCTAGAACCGAACGAGCTCATTTCACATAGTACAGTGTTCCGTAATGTAGATGTTTGTTTTCTCAACAAACTACTTTACCAATGAGGCAAATCTACTAACTTGGACATCTTTTTAGATCACATGAACAAGGAAAGTTTGAACTTGCTGCAGTCAACCTTCTTCGTAGAAATTAAACTGATTCCTAGAAGCGAATTAACCTATTTCACACAGTACAGTTTTCGGTACTGAAGATGTTTCGTTTCTAAAGAAACTACTTTAGAAATGAGGCCAATCTACTAAACTGTGCATCTTTAGATTACATTAACAAGGAAAGTTTGAACTTGCTAAACTCAACCATCTTCGTAGAAAGTCAACTGATTCCCAGAACCGAATTAGCTCATTTCACGCAGTACAAAGTTTGGCAATGAAGGTTTGTTTTCGAAAGAAACTACTTTAGAAATGAGGCGAATCTACTAACTTGGACATCTTTTTAGATTACATTAACAAGGAAAGTTTGAACTTGCTAAACTCAAACATCTTCTTAGAAAGGAAACTGATTCATAGAACCGAATTAACTTATTTCACACAGTACAGTGTTTAGTACTGAAGATGTTTGTTTTCTAAAGAAACCACTTTAGAAATGATGCGAATCCACTAACTTGTACTTCTTGTTAGATTACACAAACTAGGAAAGTTTGAACTTGGTGCACTCAACCTTCTTCGTAGGAAAGCAAGTGATTCCTAAATGGAACTAGCTTATTTCACATAGTACAGTGTTTGGTAATGAAGATGTTTGTTTTCTAAACAAACTACTTTAGAAATGACCTCAATCTACTAAGTTGTGCATCTTTTTAGATTACATTAACAAGGAAAGTTTGAACTTGCTGCACTCAACCTTCTTCGTAGGAAAGCAAGTGATTCCTAGAACGGAACTAGCTTATTTCACATGGTACAGTGTTCGGTAATGAAGAGGTTTGTTTTCTTAACAAACTACTTTACAAATGAGGCCAATCTATTAAGTTGTGCATCTTTTTAGATTCCATGAACAAGGAAAGTTTGAACTTGCTGCACTCAACCTTCTTTACTACTTTAGAAACGACCCGAATCCACTAACTTGTACATCTTGTTAGGTTACAGAAAGAGGAAAGTTTTAACTTACTGCACTGAACCTTCTTCGTAGGAAAGCAAGTGATTCCTAGAACCGAACTAGCTCATTTCACATAGTATAGTGATCGGTAATGAAGATGTTTGTTTTGTAAACAAACTACTTTACAAATGAGGTGAATCTACTTACTTGGCCATCTTGTTAGATTACATTAACAAGGAAAGTTTGAACTTGCTGCACTCAACCATCTTCGTAGAAATTAAACTGTTTCCTAGAAGCGAATTCACTTATTTCACACAGTACAGTGTTCCGTACTGAAGATGTTTCTCTTCTAAAGAAACTACTTTAGAAACGAGGCAAATACACTAACTTGTACATCTTGTTAGATTACACAAAATAGGAAATTTTAAACTTGCTGCACTCAACCTTCTTCGTAGGAAAGCAAGTGATTCCTAGAACAGAACTAGATTATTTCACACAGTACAATGTTCGGCTATAATGATGTTAATTTTCTCAACAAAGTACTTTACAAATCAGTCGAATCTTCTAACTTGGCCATCTTTTTAGATTACATTAACAAGGAAAGTTTGAACTTGCTGCACTCAACCTTCTTCGTAGAAATTAAACTGATTCCCAGAAGCGAATTAACTTATTTCACACAGGACAGTGTTCGGTACTGAAGATGTTTCTTTTCTAAAGAAACTACTTTAGAAATGAGGCCAATCTACTAAGTTGTGCATCTTTTAAGATTACATTAACAAGGAAAGTTTGAACTTGCTGCACTCAACCTTCTTTGTAGGAAAGCAAGTCCTTCCTAAAACCAAATGAGCTTATTTCACACAGTGCAATGTTCGGCAATGAAGATGTTTCTTATCTCAACAAAGTACTTTACAAATCAGGCGAATCTTCTAACTTGGCAATCCTTTTAGATTACATTAACTAGGAAAGTTTGAACTTGCTGCACTCAACCATCTTCGTAGAAAGGAAACTGATTCCTAGAACCGAATTAACTTATTTCACACAGTACAGTGTTCAGTACTGAAGATGTTTGTTTTATAAGGAAACCACTTTAGAAACGACGCGAATCCACTAACTTGTACATATTGTTAGATTACACAAACGAGGAAAGCTTGAAATTGCTGCACTCAACCTTCTTCGTAGGAAAGCACGTGATTCCTAGAACCGAACTAGCTCATTTCCCATAGTATAATGTTCGGTAATGAAGATGTTTGTTTTGTAAACAAACTACTTTAGAAATGAGGCCAATCTACTAAGTTGTGCAACTTTTCAGATTACATTAACAAGGAAAGCTTGAACTTGCTGCACTCAACCTTCTTTGTAGGAAAGCAACTGATTCCTAGAATCGAATGAGCTTATTTCACACAGTACAATATTTGGCAATGAAGATGTTTGTTTTCTGAACAAACTACTTTACAAATGAGGCGAATCTACTAACTTCGACATCTTTTTAGATTACATTAACAAGGACAGTTTGAAGTTCCTACACTCAACGATCTTCGTAGAAATTAAACTGATTCCTAGAAGCGAATTCACTTATTTCACAGAGTACAGTGTTCGGTACTGAAGATGATTCTTTTCTAAAGAAACTACTTTAGAAATGAGTCGAATCCACTATCTTGTACATCTTGTAAGATTACACAAATTAGGAAAGTTTGAACTTGCTGCACTCAACCTTCTTCGTAGGAAAGCAAGTGATTCCTAGAACCGAACAAGCTCATTTCACATAGTATAGTGTTCGGTAATGAACATGTTTGTTTAGTAAACAAACTACTTTAGAAATGAGGCCAATCTACTAAGTTGTGCATCTTTTCAGATTACATTAAGAAGGAAAGTTTGAACTTGCTGCATTCAACCTCCTTTATAGGAATGCAACTGATTACTAGAACTGAATGAGCTTATTTCACACAGTACAATGTTTGGCAATGAAGATGTTTGTTTTTTCAACAAACTACTTTACAAATGAGGTGAATCTACTAACTTGGCCATCTTTTAAGATTACATTAACAAGGAAAGTTTGAACTTGCTGCACTCAACCATCTTCGTAGAAATAAAACTGATTCCCAGAAGCGAATTCACTTATTTCACACAGTACAGTGTTCGGTACTGAAGATGTTTCTTTTCTAAAGAAACTACTTTAGAAGTGAGGTGAATCCACTAACTTGTACATCTTGTTAGATTACACAAACTAGGAAAGTTTGAACTTGCTGCACTCAACCTTCTTCGTAGGAAAGCAAGTGATTCCTAGAACGGAACTAGCTTATTTCACATAGTACAGTGTTCGGTAATGAAGATGTTTGTTTTGTAAACAAACTACTTTAGAAATGAGGCCAATCTACTAAGTTGTGCATCTTTTTAGATTACATTAACAAGGAACGTTTGAACTTGCTGCACTCAACCTTCTTTGTAGGAAAGCAACTGAATCCTAGATCCGAATGAGCTTATTTCACACAGTACAATTTTCGCAATGAAGATGTTTGTTTTCTCCACAAAGTACTTTACAAATGAGGCGAATCTTCAAACTTGGCCATCTTTTTAGATTACATTAACAAGGAAAGTTTGAACTTGCTGCACTCAACCTTCTTCGTAGAAATTAAACTGATTCCTAGAAGCGAATTAACTTATTTCACACAGTACAGTGTTCGGTACTGAAGATGTTTCTGTTCTAAAGAAACTACTTTAGAAATGAGGCCAATCTACTAAGTTGTGCATCTTTTTAGATTACATTAACAAGGAAAGTTTGACCTTGCTGCACTCAACCTTCTTTGTAGGAAAGCAAGTGATTCCTAAAACCGAATGAGCTTATTTCACACAGTACAATGTTTGGCAATAAAGATGTTAATTTTCTCAAAAAACTACTTTACAAATGAGGTGACTCTTCTAACTTGGCCATCTTTTTAGATTACATTAACAAGGAAAGTTTGAACTTGCTGCACTCAACCATGTTCATAGAAAGGAAAGTGATTCCTAGAACTGAATTAACTTATTTCACACAGTACAGTGTTCAGTACTAAAATGTGTTTGTTTTTTATGGAAACCACTTTAGAAACGAAGTGAATCCACTAACTTCTAAATCTTGTTAGATTACACAAACGAGGAAAGTTTGAACTTGCTGCACTCAACCTTCTTCGTAGGAAAGCAAGTGATTCCTAGAACCTAACTAGCGCATTTCACATAGTATAGTGTTCGGAAATGAAGATGTTTGTTTTGTAAACAAACTACTTTAGAAATGAGGCCAATCTACTAAGTTGTGCAACTTTTCAAATTACATTAACAAGGAACGTTTGAACTTGCTGCACTCAACCTTCTTTCTAGGAAAGCAACTGATTCCTAGAACCGAATGGGCTTATTTCACACTGTACAATGTTCGGGTATAAAGATATTAATTTTCTCAACAAAGTATTTTACAAATGAGGTGACTCTGCTAACTTGGGCATCTTCATAGATTACATTAACAAGGAAAGTTTGAACTTGCTGCTCTCAACCATCTTCGTAGAAATTAAAATGATTCCTAGAACCAAATTCACTTATTTCACACAGTACAGTGTTCGGTACTGAAGATGTTTCTTTTCTAAAGAAACTACTTTATAAATGAGGCAAATCCACTAACTTGTACATCTTGTTAGATTACACAAACTAGGAAAGTTTGAACTTGGTGCACTCAACCTACTTCGTAGGAAAGCAATTGATTCCTAGAACGGAACTAGCTTATTTCACATAGTACACTGTTCGGTAATGAAGATGTTTGTTTTCTAAACAATCTACTTTAGAAATGAGGCCAATCTACTCAGTTGTGCATCTTTTTAGATTACATTAACAAGGAAAGTTTGAACTTGCTGCACTCAACCATCTTCGTAGAAATTAAACTGATTCCTAGAAGCGATTTCACTTATTTCACACAATACAGTGTTCGGTACTTAAGATGTTTCTTTTCTAAAGAAACTACTTTCGAAATGAGGCGAATGCACTAACTCGTACATCTTGTTAGATTACACAAACTAGGAAAGTTTGAACTTGCTGCACTCAACCTTCTTCGTAGATATTAAGCTGATTTCTAGAAGCGAATTAACTTATTTCACACAGTACAGTGTTCAGTACTGAAGATGTTTCTTTTCTAAACAAACTACTCTGGAAACGAGGCCAATCTACTAAGTTGTGCATCTTTTTAGATTACATTAACAAGGAAAGTTTGAACTTGCTGCACTCAACCATCTTCGTAGACATTCAACTGATTCCTGGAAGCGAATTAACTTATTTCACACAGTACGGTGTTCGGTACTGAAGATGTTTCTTTACTAAAGAAATTACTTTAGAAATGAGGTGAATCCACTACGTTGTGCATCTTCTTAGATTACATTAACAAGGAATGTTTGAAATTGCTGCACTCAACCATCTTTGTAGGAAAGCGACTGAATTCTAGATTCGAATTAACTTTTTTCACACAATACAATAATCCGGAATGAAGATGTTTGTTTTCTCAACAAACTACCTTACAAATGAGTCAAATCTACTAACTTGGACATCTTTTTAGATTACATTAACAAGGAAAGTTTGAACTTGCTGCACTCATCAATCTTGGTAGAAATAAACTTATTCCTAGAACCGAATTAGCTCAATTCACAAAGTACAATGTTTGGCAATGAAGGTTTGTTTTCTAAAGAAACTACTTTAGAAATGAGACAACTAAATTATACATCTTGTTAGATTACCAAAACTAGGAAAGTTTGAACTTGCTGCACTCAACCTTCTTCGTAGAAATTAAACTGATTCCTAGAAGCGAATTAACTTATTTCACACAGTACAGTGTTCAGTACTGAAGATGTTTTTTTTCTAAAGAAACAACTTTAGAAATGAGGCCAATCTACTAAGTTGTGCATCTTTTTAGATTACATTAACAAAGAAAGTTTGAACTTGCTGCACTCAACCTTCTTTGTAGGAAAGCAACTGAATTCTAGAACCGAATTAGCTTTTTTCACACAGTACAATGTTCGGCAATGAAGATGTTTGTTTTCTCAACAAAGTACTTTACAACTGAGGCGAATCTTCTAACTTGGCCATCTTTTGAGATTATATTAACAAGGAAAGTTTGTACTTGCTGCACTCAACCTTCTTTGTAGGAAAGCAAGTCATTCCTAGAACCGAATGAGCTTATTTCACACCGTAAAAGGTTTGGCAATAAAGATGTTAATTATCTCAACAAAGTACTTTACAAATGAGGTGAATCTGCTAACTTGGCCATCTTTTTAGATTACATTAACAAGGAAAGTTTGAACTTGCTGCACTCAACCATCTTCGTAGAAAGGAAACTGATTCCTAGAACCGAATTAACTTATTTCACTGAGGACACTGTTCAGTACTGATGATGTTTGTTTTCTAAAGCAAGTGATTCCTAGAACCGAAGTAGCTCATTTCACAAAGTACAGTGTTCGGTAATGAAGATGTTTCTTTTCTAAACAAACTACTCTAGAAACGAGGCCAATCTACTAAGTTGTGCATCTTTTTAGATTACATTAACAAGGAAAGTTTGAACTTGCTGCACTCAACCTTCTTCGTAGAAATTAAACTGATTCCTAGAAGCGTATTAACTTAGTTCACACAGTATAGTGTTCGGTACTGAAGATGTTTGTTTACCAAAGAAACTGCTTTAGAAATGAGGCCAATCTACTAAGTTGTGCATCTTTTTAGAATACATTAACAAGGAAAGTTTGAACTTTCTGTACTTAACCATATTTGTAAGAAAGCAACTGAATTGTAGAACCGAATTAGCTTTTTACAAACAGTACAATGTTCCGCAATGAAGATGTTTGTTTTCTCAACAAACTACTTTACCAATGAGGCAAATCTACTAACTTGGATATCTTTTTAGATTACATTAACAAGGAAAGTTTGAACTTGCTGCACTCAACCATCTTCGTAGAAAGGAAACTGATTCCTAGACCGAATTAACTTATTTCACACAGTACAGTGTTTGGTACTGAAGATGTGTGTTTTCTAAAGAAACTACTATAGAAATGACACGAATCCACTAACTTGTGCATCTTTTTAGATTACACAAACTAGGAAAGTTTGAACTTGCTGCACTCAACCTTCTTCGTAGGAAAGCAAGTTATTACTAGAACCAAACTAGCTTATTTCACATAGTACAGTGTTCGGTAATGATGATGTTTGTTTTCTAAACAAACTACTTTAGAAATGAGGCCAATCTACTAAGTTGTGCATGTTTTTATGTTACATTAACAAGGAATGTTTGAACTTGCTGCACTACACCTTCTTTGTAGGAAAACAAGTGATTCCTAGAACCGAATGAGCTTAATTCACACAGTACAATGTTCGGCAATGAAGATGTTTGTTTTCTCAACAAACTACTTTACAATGAGGCGAATCTACTAACTTGGCCATTTTTTGGATTACATTAACAAGGACAGTTTGAATTTGCTGGACTCAACCATCTTCGTAGAAATTAAACTGATACCTAGAAGAGAATTAACATTTCACACAGTACCGTGTTCAGTACTGAAGATTTTTCTTTTCTAAAGAAATTACTTTAGAAATGAGGCGAATGCACTAAGTTGTGCATCTTTTGAGAATACATTAAAAAGGAATGTTTGTTTTCTCAACAAACTACTTTACAAATAAGGTGAATCTACTAACTTGGCCATCTTTGCAGATTACATTAACAAGGAAAGTTTGAACTTGCTCCTCTCAACCATCTTGGTAGAAATTAAACGGATTCCTAGAAGCGAATTAACTTATTTCACACAGAACAGTGTTCGGTACTGAAGATGTTTCTTTTCTAAAGAAAGTACTTTAGAAATGAGGCGAATCCACTACCTTGTGCATCTTTTGAGAATACATTAACAAGGAATGTTTGAACTTACTGCACTCAACCTTCTTTGTAGGAAAGAAACTGAATTCTAGATCCGAATTAGCTTTTTTCACACAGTACAATGTTCGGGAATGAAGATGTTTGTTTTCTCAACAAACTACTTTACAAATGAGGTAAATCTACTAACTTGGACAACTTTTTAGATTACATTAACAAGGAGAGTTTGAACTTGCTGCACTCAACCGTCTTTGTAGGAAAGCAACTTATTCCTAGAAACGAATGAGCTTATTTCACACAGTCCAATGTTCGGCAATGAAGATGTTTGTTTTCTCAACAAAGTACTTTACAAATGAGGCGAATCTTCTAACTTGGCCATCTTTTTTGGTTGTTACATTAACAAGGAAAGTTTGAACTTGCTGCACTCAACCTTCTTCGCAGAAATTAAACCGTTTCCTAGAAGCAAATTAACTTATTTCACACAGTACAGTGTTTGGTACTGAAGATGTTTCTTTTCTAAAGAAACTACTTTACCAATGAGGCCAATCTACTACGTTGTGCATCTTTTTAGATTACATTAACAAGGAAAGTTTGAACTTGCTGCACTCAACCGTCTTTGTAGGAGAGCAACTGAATTGTAGAAATAAATTAGATTTTTTCACACAGTACAATGTTCTACAATGAAGATGTTTGTTTTCTCAACAGACTACTTTACCAATGAGGCAAATCTACTAACTTGGACATCTTTTTAAATTACATTAACAAGGAAAGTTTGAACTTGCTAAACTCAACCATCTTTGTAGAAATTAAACTCATTCCTAAAACCGAATTAGCTCATTTCACACAGTACAATGATTGGCAATTAAGGTTTGTTTTCTAAAGAAACTACTTTAGAAATGAGGCGAATCTATTAACTTGGCCATCTTTTTAGATTACATTAACAAGGAAAGTTTGAACTTGCTAAACTCAACCATCTTCGTAGAAAGGAAACTGATTCCTATAACCCAATTAACTTATTTCACACAGTACAGTGTTCGGTACTGTAGATGTTTCTTTTCTAAAGAATTACTTTAGAAATGAGGCGAATCCACTAATTTGTGCATCTTTTTAGAATACATTAACAAGGAATGTTTGAACTTGCTGCACTCAACCGTCTTTGTAGGAAAGCAACAGAATTCTAGTTCCGAATTAGCTTTTTTCACACAGTACAATGTTCGGCAATGAAGATGTTTGTTTTCTCAACAAAGTACTTTACAAATGAGGCGAATCTTCTAACTTGGCCATCTTTTCACATTACATTAACAAGGAAAGTTTGAACTTGCTGCACTCAACCTTCTTCGCAGAAATTAAACCGTTTCCTAGAAGCAAATTAACTTATTTCACACAGTACAGTGTTTGGTACTGAAGATGTTTCTTTTCTAAAGGAACTACATTAGAAATGAGGTGAATCCACTAACTTGTACATCTTGTTAGATTACACAAACTAGGATAATTTGAACTTGCTGCACTCAACCTTCTTCGTAGAAATTAAACTGATTCCTAGAAGCAAATTAACTTATTTCACACAGTACAGTGTTTGGTACTGAAGATGTTTCTTTTCTAAAGAAACTACTTTACCAATGAGGCCAATCTACTACGTTGTGCATCTTTTTAGATTACATTAACAAGGAAAGTTTGAACTTGCTGCACTCAACCGTCTTTGTAGGAGAGCAACTGAATTGTAGAAATAAATTAGATTTTTTCACACAGTACAATGTTCGGCAATGAAGATGTTTGTTTTCTCAACAGACTACTTTACCAATGAGGCAAATCTACTAACTTGGACATCTTTTTAAATTACATTAACAAGGAAAGTTTGAACTTGCTAAACTCAACCATCTTTGTAGAAATTAAACTCATTCCTAAAACCGAATTAGCTCATTTCACACAGTACAATGATTGGCAATTAAGGTTTGTTTTCTAAAGAAACTACTTTAGAAATGAGGCGAATCTATTAACTTGGCCATCTTTTTAGATTACATTAACAAGGAAAGTTTGAACTTGCTAAACTCAACCATCTTCGTAGAAAGGAAACTGATTCCTATAACCCAATTAACTTATTTCACACAGTACAGTGTTCGGTACTGTAGATGTTTCTTTTCTAAAGAATTACTTTAGAAATGAGGCGAATCCACTAATTTATGCATCTTTTTAGAATACATTAACAAGGAATGTTTGAACTTGCTGCACTCAACCGTCTTTGTAGGAAAGCAACAGAATTCTAGTTCCGAATTAGCTTTTTTCACACAGTACAATGTTCGGCAATGAAGATGTTTGTTTTCTCAACAAACTACTTTACAAATGAGGTGAATCTACTAAGTTGTGCATCTTTTCAGATTATATTAAAAAGGAAAGTTTGAACTGCTGCCGTCAACCATCTTCGTAGAAATAAAACTAATTCCCAGAAGCGAATTAACGTATTTCACACAGTACAGTGTTCGGTACTGACGATGTTTCTTTTCTAAAGAAATTACTTTAGAAATGAGGCGAATCCACTGGTTTGTTCATCTTTTTAGATTACATTAACAAGGAATATTTGAACATGCTGCACTCATCCGTCTTTGTAGGAAAGCAACTGAATTCTAGATCCGAATTAGCTTTTTTAACACAGTACAATGTTCATCAATGAAGCTGTTTGTTTTCTCAACAAACTACTTTACAAATGAGGTGAATCTACTAACTTGGCCATCTTTGCAGATTAGATTAACAAGGAAAGTTTGAACTTGCTGTACTCAACCATCTTCGTAGAAATTAAACTGATTCCTAGAAGCGAATTAGCTCATTTCACACAGTACAATGTTTGGCAATGAAGGTTTGTTTTCTAAAGACACTGCTTTAGAAATGAGGCAAATTTACTAAGTTGGACATCTTTTTAGATTATATTAACAAGGAAAGTTTTAACTTGCTGCATTCAACGGTCTTTGTAGGAAAGCACCTGAATTCTAGAACTGAATGGGCTTGAACTTATTTCACATAGTACAGTGTTCGGTACTGAAGATATTTCTTTTCTAAAGAAACTACTTTAGAAATGAGGCGAATCCACTAAGTTGTACATCTTGTTAGATTACACAAACTAGGAAAGTTTTAACTTGCTGCACTCAACCTTCTTCGTAGACATTAAACTGATTCCTAGAAGCGAATTAACTTATTTCACACACTACAGTGTTCGGTACTGAAGATGTTTCTTTTCTAAAGAAACTACTTTAGAAATGAGGCCAATCTACTAAGTTGTGCATCTTTTTAGATTACATTAACAAGGAAAGTTTGAACTTTCTGCACTCAACCGTCTTTGTAGGAAATCAACTGAATTCTAGAACCGAATTAGCTTTTTACACACAGTACAATGTTCGGCAATGAAGATGTTTGTTTTCTCAACAAACTACTTTACCAATGAGGCAAATTTACTAACTTGGACATCTTTTTAGATTACATTAACAAGGAAAGTTTGAACTTGCTAAACTCAACCATATTCATAGAAAGTAAACTGATTCCTAGAACCAAATAAGCTTATTTCACACAGTACAATGTTTTGCAATGAAGGTTTGTTGTCTAAAGAAACTATTTTAGAAATGAGGAGAATCTAATAACTTGAATATGTTTTTAGATTACATTAAAAAGGAAAGTTTGAACTTGCTGCACTCAACCATCTTCGTAGCAAGGAAACTTCTTCCTAGAACCGAATTACCTTATTTTACACAGGAGAGTGTTCGATACTGAAGATGTTTTTTTCTAAAGAAACCACTTTAGAAACGACGCGAATCCACTAACTTGTACATCTTGTTAGATTACACAAACTAAGAAAGTTTCAACTTGCTGCACTCAACCTTCTTCGTAGAAATTAAACTGATTCCTAGAAACGAATTAACTTATTTCACACAGTACAGTGTTCGGTACTGAAAATGTTTCTTTTCTAAAGAAACTACTTTAGAAATGAGGCCAATCTACTAAGTTGTGCATCTTTTTAGATTACATTAACAAGGAAAGTTTGAACTTGCTGCACTCAACCTTCTTTATAGGAAAGCAACTGATTCCTAGCACCAAATGAGCTTATTTCACACAGTACCATTTTAGGCAATGAAGATGTTTGTTTTCTCAACAAACTACTTTACAAATGAGGAGAATCTAGTAACTTGGCCATCTTTTTAGATTACATTAACAAGGAACGTTTGAACTTGCTAAACTCAACCACCTTCGTAGAAAGTAAACAGATTCCTAGAACTGAGTTAGCTCATTTCACACAGTACAATGTTTGGTAATGAAGGTTTGTTTTCTAAAGAAACTACTTTCGAAATGAGGCGAATCTCCTAACTTGGACATCTTTTTAGATTACATTAGAAGGAAAGTTTGAACTTGCTGCACTCAACTATCTTCATAGAAAGGAAACTGATTCGTAGAACCGAATTAACTTATTTCACACAGTACAGTGTTCGGTACTGAAGATGTTTGTCTTCTAAAGAAACTAATTTAGAAATGACGCGAATCCACTAACTTGTACATCTTGTTAGATTACACAAACTAGGAACGTTTGAACTTGCTGCACTCAACCTTCTTCGTAGGAAAGCAAGTGATTCCTAGAACGGAACTAGCTTATTTCACATAGTACAGTGTTCGGGAATGAAGATGTTTGTTTTCTAAACAAACTACTTTCGAAATGAGGCCAATCTACTAAGTTGTGCATCTTTTTAGATTACATTAACAAGGATAGTTTGAACTTGCTGCACTCAACCTTCTTTGTAGCAAAGCAAGTGACTCCTAGAACCCAATGAGCTTATTTCACACAGTAGAACGTTTGGCAATAAAGATGTTAATTTTCTCAACAAAAGACCTTACAAATGAGGTGAATCTACTAACTTGGCCATCTTTTTAGATTACATTAACAAGGAAAGTTTGAAGTTGCTGCACTCAACCATTTTCGTAGAAAGTAAACTGATTCCTAGAACCGAATTAACTTATTTCACACAGTACAGTGCTCAGTACTGAAGATGTTTGTTTTCTAAAGAAACCACTTTAGAAACTAAGTGAAACCACTAACTTGTACATCTTGTTAGATTACACAAACTAGGAAAGTTTGAACTTGCTGCACTCAACCATCTTCGTACAAACGAAACTGATTCCTAGAACCGAATTAAGTTATTTCACACAGTACAGTGTTCAGTACTGAAGATGTTTGTTTTCTAAAGAAACCACTTTGGAAATGACACGAATGCACTAACTTGTACATCTTGTTAGATTACACAAACGAGGAAAGTTTGAACTTGCTGCACTCATCCTTCTTCTTAGGAAAGCAAGTGATTCCTAGAACTGAACTAGCTCATTTCACATAGTATAGTGTTCGGTAATGAAGATGTTTGTTTTGTAAACAAACTACTTTAGAAATGAGGCCAATCTACTAAGTTGTGCATCTTTTTAGATTACATTAACAAGGGAAGTTTGAACTTGCTGCACTCAACCATGTTCTTAGAAATTAAAATGATTCCTAGAACCGATTTACCTTATTTCACACAGTACAGTGTTCAGTACTGAAGATGTTTCTTTTCTAAAGAAACTACTTTAGAAATGAAGCGAATTCACTAACTTGTACATCTTGTTAGATTACACAAACTAGGAAAGTTTGAACTTGCTGCACTCAACCTTCTTCGTAGGAAAGAAAGTGATTGCTAGAACCGAACTAGCTTATTTCACATAGTATAGTGTTCGGTAATGAAGATGTTTGTTTTGTAAACAAACTACTTTAGAAATGAGGCCAATCTACTAAGTTGTGCATCTTTTCAGATTACATTAACAAGGAACGTTTGAACTTGCTGCACTCAACCTTCTTTATAGGAAAGCAACTGATTTCTAGAACCGAATGAGCTTATTTCACACAGTACAATGTTTGGCAATGAAGATGTTTGTTTTCTCAACAAACTACATTACAAATGAGGCGAATCTACTAACTTGGCCATCTTTTTAGATTACATTAACAAGGAAAGTTTGAACTTGCTGCACTCAACCATCTAAATAGAAAGGAAACTGATTCCTAGAACCGAATTAACTGATTTCACACAGTACAGTGTTCAGTACTGAAGATGTTTGTTTTCTAAATGAACCACTTTAGAAACAACGCGAATCCACTAACTTGTACATCTTGTTAGATTACACAAACTAGGAACTTTGAACTTGCTGCCCTCAACATTCTTTGTAGGAAAGCAACTGTTTCCTAGAACCGAATGAGCTTATTTCACACAGTACAATGTTTGGCAATGAAGGTGTTTGTTTTCTCAACAAAGGACTTTACAAATGAGGTGAATCTCCTAACTTGATCATCTTTTTAGATTACATTAACAAGGAAAGTTTTAACTTGCTGCACTCAACCATCTTCGTAGAAATTAAACTGATTCCCAGAAGGGAATTAACATTTCACACAGTACAGTGTTCGGTACTGAAGATGTTTCTTTTCTAAAGAAACTACTTTAGAAATGAGGCCAATCTACTAAGTTGTGCATCTTTTTAGATTACATTAACAAGGAAAGTTTGAACTTGCTGCACTCAACCTTCTTTGTAGGAAAGCATGTGATTCCGAGAACAGAACGAGCTTATTTCACACAGTACAATGTTCGGCAATGAAGATGTTAATGTTCTCAACAACCTACTTTAAAAATGAGGTGAATCTGCTATCTTGGCCATCGTTTTATATTACATTAAAAAGGAAAGTTTGAACTTGCTGCACTCAACCATCTTCGTGGAAAGGAAACTGATTCCTTGAACCGAATTAACTTATTTCAAACATTACAGTGTTCAGTACTGAAGATGTTTGTTTTCTAAAGGAACCACTTTAGAAATGACACGATTCCACAAACTTGTACAACTTGTTAGATTACACAAACTGGGAAAGTTTGAACTTACTGCACTCAACCTTCTTCGTAGGAAAGCAAGTGATTCGTAGAACTGAACTAGCTCATTTCACATAGTACAGTGTGAGGTAATGAAGATGTTTGTTTTCTAAACAAACTACTTTAGAAATGAGGCCAATCTACTGAATTGTGCATCTTTTTAGATTACATTAACAGGAAAGTTTGACCTTGCTGTACTCAACCTTCTTTGTAGGAAAGGAAATGATTCCTATAACTGAATGAGCTTATTTCACACAGTACAATGTTCGGCAAAGAAGATGTTTGTTTTCTCAACAAACTACTTTACAAATGAGGCGAATCTTCTAACTTGGCCATCTTTTGAGATTACATTAACAAGGAAAGTTTGAACTTGCTGCACTCAACCATCTTCGTAGAAATTAAACTGATTCCTAGAAGCGAATTAACATTTCACACAGTACAGTGTTCGGTACTGAAGATGTTTCTTTTCTAAAGAAACTACTTTAGAAATGAGGCCAATATACTAAGTTGTGCATCTTTTTAGATTACATTAACAAGGAAAGTTTGAACTTGCTACACTCAACCTTCTTTGTAGGAAAGCAAGTGATTCCTACAACCGAATGAGCTTCTTTCACACAGTACAATGTTGGGCAATAAATATGTTAATTTTCTCAACAATCTACTTTACAAACAACCATGTTCTTAGAAATTAAAATGATTCCTAGAACCGATTTACCTTATTTCACACAGTACAGTGTTCAGTACTGAAGATGTTTCTTTTCTAAAGAAACTACTTTAGAAATGAAGCGAATTCACTAACTTGTACATCTTGTTAGATTACACAAACTAGAAAGTTTGAACTTGCTGCACTCAACCTTCTTCGTAGGAAAGAAAGTGATTGCTAGAACCGAACTAGCTTATTTCACATAGTATAGTGTTCGGTAATGAAGATGTTTGTTTTGTAAACAAACTACTTTAGAAATGAGGCCAATCTACTAAGTTGTGCATCTTTTCAGATTACATTAACAAGGAACGTTTGAACTTGCTGCACTCAACCTTCTTTATAGGAAAGCAACTGATTTCTAGAACCGAATGAGCTTATTTCACACAGTACAATGTTTGGCAATGAAGATGTTTGTTTTCTCAACAAACTACATTACAAATGAGGCGAATCTACTAACTTGGCCATCTTTTTAGATTACATTAACAAGGAAAGTTTGAACTTGCTGCACTCAACCATCTAAATAGAAAGGAAACTGATTCCTAGAACCGAATTAACTGATTTCACACAGTACAGTGTTCAGTACTGAAGATGTTTGTTTTCTAAATGAACCACTTTAGAAACAACGCTGAATCCACTAACTTGTACATCTTGTTAGATTACACAAACTAGGAACTTTGAACTTGCTGCCCTCAACATTCTTTGTGTAGGAAAGCAACTGTTTCCTAGAACCGAATGAGCTTATTTCACACAGTACAATGTTTGGCAATGAAGGTGTTTGTTTTCAACAACAAAGGACTTTACAAATGAGGTGAATCTCCTAACTTGATCATCTTTTAGATTACATTAACAAGGAAAGTTTTAACTTGCTGCACTCAACCATCTTCGTAGAAATTAAACTGATTCCCAGAAGGGAATTAACATTTCACACAGTACAGTGTTCGGTACTGCAGATGTTTCTTTTCTAAAGAAACTACTTTAGAAATGAGGCCAATCTACTAAGTTGTGCATCTTTTTAGATTACATTAACAAGGAAAGTTTGAACTTGCTGCACTCAACCTTCTTTGTAGGAAAGCATGTGATTCCGAGAACAGAACGAGCTTATTTCACACAGTACAATGTTCGGCAATGAAGATGTTAATGTTCTCAACAACCTACTTTAAAAATGAGGTGAATCTGCTATCTTGGCCATCGTTTTATATTACATTAAAAAGGAAAGTTTGAACTTGCTGCACTCAACCATCTTCGTGGAAAGGAAACTGATTCCTTGAACCGAATTAACTTATTTCAAACATTACAGTGTTCAGTACTGAAGATGTTTGTTTTCTAAAGGAACCACTTTAGAAATGACACGATTCCACAAACTTGTACAACTTGTTAGATTACACAAACTGGGAAAGTTTGAACTTACTGCACTCAACCTTCTTCGTAGGAAAGCAAGTGATTCGTAGAACTGAACTAGCTCATTTCACATAGTACAGTGTGAGGTAATGAAGATGTTTGTTTTCTAAACAAACTACTTTAGAAATGAGGCCAATCTACTGAATTGTGCATCTTTTTAGATTACATTAACAGGAAAGTTTGACCTTGCTGTACTCAACCTTCTTTGTAGGAAAGGAAATGATTCCTATAACTGAATGAGCTTATTTCACACAGTACAATGTTCGGCAAAGAAGATGTTTGTTTTCTCAACAAACTACTTTACAAAGGAGGAGAATCTACTAACTTGGCCATCTATTTAGATTACCTTAACAAGGAAAGTTTGAACTGGCTGCACTCAACCGTACTCGTGGAAATTAAACTGATTCCTAGAAGCGAATTAACTTTTCTCACACAGTACAGTGTTTGGTACTGAAGATGATTTTTTTCTAAAGACGCTACATTAGAAATAAGGCGAATCCACTAACTTGTACATCTTTTTAGATTACATTAACAAGGAAAGTTTGAACTTGCTGCACTCAACCGTCTTTATAGGAAAGCAACTGTATTCTAGAACCGAATGAGCTTTTTTCACACAGTACAATGTTCGGCAAAGAAGATGTTTGTTTTCTCAACAAACTACTTTACAAATGAGGCGAATCTTCTAACTTGGCCATCTTTTGAGATTACATTAACAAGGAAAGTTTGAACTTGCTGCACTCAACCATCTTCGTAGAAATTAAACTGATTCCTAGAAGCGAATTAACATTTCACACAGTACAGTGTTCGGTACTGAAGATGTTTCTTTTCTAAAGAAACTACTTTAGAAATGAGGCCAATATACTAAGTTGTGCATCTTTTTAGATTACATTAACAAGGAAAGTTTGAACTTGCTACACTCAACCTTCTTTGTAGGAAAGCAAGTGATTCCTACAACCGAATGAGCTTCTTTCACACAGTACAATGTTGGGCAATAAATATGTTAATTTTCTCAACAATCTACTTTACAAATGAGGTGAATCTGCTAACTTGGCCATCTTTTTAGATTACATTAACAAGGAAAGTTTGAACTTGCTGCACTCAACCATCTTCGTGGAAATGAAACTGATTCCTAGAACCGAATTAACTTATTTCACACAGTACAGGGTTCAGTACTGAAGATGTTTGTTTACTAAAAAAACCACTTTAGAAATGACGCGAATCCACTAACTTGTATATCTTGTTAGATTACACAAACTAGGAAAGTTTGAACTTGCTGCACTCAACGTTCTTCGTAGGAAAGGAAGTGATTCCTAGAATCGAACTAGCTCATTTCACATAGTACAGTGTTCGGTAATGAAGATGTTTGTTTTCTAAACAAGCTGCTTTAGAAATGAGGCCAATCTACTAAGTTGTGCATCTTTTCAGATTACATTAGCAAGGTAAGTTTGAACTTGCTGCACTCAACCTTCTTTGTAGGAAAGCAACTGATTCCTAGAACCGAATGAGCTTATTTCACAGAGTACAATGTTCGGCAATGAAGATGTTTGTTTTCTCAACAAAGTACTTTACAAATGAGGCGAATCTCCTAACTTGGCCTTGTTTTTAGATTACATTAACAAGGAAAGTTTGAACTTTGTGCACTCAACCATCTTCGCAGAAATTAAACTGAGTCCTAGCAGCGAATTAACATTTCACACAGTACAGTGTTCGGTACTGAAGATGTTTGTTTTCTCAACAAACTACTTTAGATATGATGCCAATCTACTACGTTGTGCATCTTTTTAGATTACACTAACAGGGAAAGTTTGAACTTGCTGAACTCAACCATCTTCATAGAAATTAAACTGATTCCTAGAAGTGAATTAACTTATTTCACACAGTACAGTGTTCAATACTGAAGATGTTTCTTTTCTAAAGAAACTACTTTAGAAATGAGGCCAATCTACTAAGTTGTGCATCATTTTAGATTACATTAACAAGGAAAGTTTGAACTTGTTGCACTCAACCTTTGAAGAAAGCAACTGTTTCCTTGAACCGAATGACCTTATTTCCCACAGTACAATGTTCGGCAATGAAGATGTTTGTTTTCTCAACAAACTACTTTACAAATGAGATGAATCTAATAACGTGGCCATCTTTTTAGATTGGATTAACAAAGAACGTTTGAACTTGCGGCACTCAACCATCTTCGTAGAAATGAAACTGATTCCTAGAAGGGAATTAACTTATTTCACACAGTACAGTGTTCGGTAATGAAGATGTTTCTTTTCTAAAGAAATTACTTTATAAATGAGGCGAATCCACTAAGTTTTGCATCTTTTTAGATTACATTCACGAGGAAAGTTTGAACTTGCTGCACTCAACCTTCTTGGTATGAAAGTAAGTGATTCCTAGAGCGGAACTACCTTATTTCACATAGTACTGTGTTCGGTAATGAAGATGTTTCTTTTCTAAAGAAACTAATTTATAAAGAGGCGAATGCACTAACTTGTACATCTTGTTAGATTACACAAACTAGGAAAGTTTGAACAAGCTGCACTCAACCTTCTTCGTAGGAAAGCAAGTGATTCCTAGAACCGAACTACCTCACTTCACGTAGTAAAGTGTTCTGTAATGAAGATGTTTGTTTTCTAAACAAACTACATTAGAAATGAGGCCAATCTACTAAGTTGTGCATCTTTTCAGATTACATTAACAAGGAAAGTTTGGACTTGTTGCACTCAACCTTCTTTGTAGGAAAGCAACAGATTACAAGAACCGAATGAGTTTATTTCATACAGTACAATGTTTGGCAATAAAGATGTTTGTTTTCTCAAGAAACTACGTTACAAATGAGGCGAATCTACAAACTTGGCCATCTTTTTCGATTACATTAACAAGGAAAGTTTGAACTTGCTGCACTCAACCACCTTCATAAAAATTAAACTGATTCCTAGAAGTGAATTAACTTATTTCACACAGTACAGTGTTCGGTACTGAAGATGTTTCTTTTCTAAAGAAACTACTTTAGAAATGAGGCGAATCCACTAACTTGTACATCTTGTTAGATTACAAAAACTAGGAAAGTTTGAACTTGCTACACTCAACCTTCTTCCTCGAAATTAAACTGATTCCTAGAAGCGAATTAACTTCTTTCACACAGTACAGTGCTCGGTACAGAGATGTTTCTTTTCTAAAGAAACTCCTTTGGAAATGAGGCCAATCTACTAAGTTGTGCATCTTTTTAGATTACATTAACAAGGAAAGTTTGAACTTGCTGCCCTCAACCATCTTCGTAGAAAGGAAACTCATTCCTAGAACCGAATTAACTTATTTCACACAGTACAGTGTTCAGTACTGAAGATGTTTGTTTTCTAAAGAAACCACTTTAGAAATGACGTGAATCCACTAACTTGTACATCTTGTTAGATTACACCATCTAGGGAAGTTTGAACTTGCTGCACTCAACTTTCTTTGTAGAAATTAAAGTGATTACTAGAGGCTAATTAACTTATTTCACACAGTACAGTTTTCGGTACTGAAGATGATTCTTTTCGAAAGAAACTACTTTAGAAATGAGACCAATCTACTAAGTTGTGCATCTCTTTAGATTACATTCACAAGGAACGTTTGAACTTGCTGCACTCAACCTTCTTTGTAGGAAAGCAACTGAATTCTAGAACCGAATGAGCTTATTTCACACAGTATAATGTTTGGCAATGAAGATGTTTGTTTTCTCAACAAACTACTTTACAAATGAGGCGAATCTACTAACTTGGCTATCTTTTTCGATTACATTAACAAGGAAAGTTTGAACTTGCTGCACTCAACCATCTTCGTAGAAGTTAAACTGATTCCTAGAAGCGAATTAACTTATTTCACACAGTACAGTGTTCGGTACTGAAGATGTTTCTTTTCTAAAGAAACTACTTTAGAAATGAGGCGAATCCACTAACTTGTACATCTTTTTAGATTACATTAACAAGGAAAGTTTGACCTTGCTGCACTCAACCATCTTTGTAGGAAAGCAACTGAATTCTAGAACCGAATGAGCTTTTTTCACACAATACAATGTTCGGCAATGAAGATGTTTGTTTTCTCAGCAAACTACTTTACCAATGAGGCAAATCTACTAACTTGGACATCTTTTTAGATTACATTAACAAGGAAAGTTTGACGTTGCTAAACTCAACCATCTTCGTAGAAAGTAAACTGATTCCTAGAACCGAATTAGCTCATTTCACACAGTGCAATGTTTGGCAATGAAGGTTTGTTTTCTAAAGAAACTACTTTAGAAATGTGGCGAATCCACTAAGTTGTGCATCTTTTTAGAATACATTAACAAGGAATCATTGAACTTGGGGCACTCAACCGTCTTTGTAAGAAAGCAATTGAATTTTAGATCCGAATTAGCTTTTTTCACACAGTACAATGTTCGGCAATGAAGATGTTTGTTTTCTCAACAAACTACTTTAGAAATGAGTCAAATCTACTAACTTGGACTTCTTTTTAGATTACATTAACAAGGAAAGTTTGAACTTATTAAACTCAACCTTCTTCGTAGAAAGTAAACTGATTCTTGGAACCGAATTACCTCATTTCACACAGTACAATGTTTGGCAATGAAGGTTTGTTTTCTAAAGAAACTACTTTAGAAAGGAGGCGAATCCACTAACTTGGACATCTTTTTAGATTACATTAACAAGGAAAGTTTGAACTTGCTAAACTCAACCGACTTCGTAGAAAGGAAAATGAATCCTAGAAGCGAATTAACTTATTTCTCACTGTACAGTGTTTGGTACTGAAGATGTTTCTTTTCTAAAGGAACTACGTGAGAAATGAGGCAAATCCACTAACTTGTACATCTTGTTAGATTACACAAACTAGGAAAATTTGAACTTGCTGCACTCAACCTTCTACGTAGAAATTAAACTGATTCCTAGAAGCGAATTAACTTATTTCACACAGTACAGTGTTCGGTACTGAAGATGTTTCTTTTCTAAAGAAACTACTTTAGAAATGAGACCAATCTACTAAGTTGTGATTCTTTTTAGATTACATTAACAAGGAAAGTTTGAACTTGCTGTACTCAACCGTCTTTGTAGGAAAGCAACTGAATTCTAGAACCGAATGAGCCTTTTTCACACACTACAATGTTCGTCAATGAAGATGTTTCTTTTCTCAACGAAATACTTTACCAATGAGGCAAATCTACTAACATGGACATAGTTTTGGATTACATTAACAAGGAATATTTGAACTTGCTGCACTCAACCATCTTCGTAAAAATTAAACTGATTCCTAGAATCGAATTAACTTATTTCACACAGTACAGTGTTCGGTAGTGAAGATGTTTTTTTTCTAAAGAAACTACTTTAGAAATGACGCGAATCCCCTACCTTGTACGTCTTGTTAGATTAAACAAACTAAGAAAATTTGAGGTTGCTGCACTCAGCCTTCTTCGCAGAAAGTAAACTGATTCCTAGAAGCGAATTAACTCATTTCACACAGTACAGTGTTCGGTACTGCACATGTTTCTTTTCTAAAGAAACTACTTTAGAAATGAGGCCAATCTACTACGTTGTGCATCTTTTTACATTACATTAACAAGGAAAGTTTAAACTTCTGCACTGAACCTTCTTTGTAGGAAAGGAAGTGATTCCTAGAACGGAATGAGCTTATTACACACAGTACAATGTTCGGCAATAAAGATGTTAATTTTCTCAACAAACTACCTTACAAATGAGGTGAATCAGCTAACTTGCCCATCTTTTTAGATTACATTAACAGGGAAAGTTTGAACTTGCTGCACTCAACCATCTTCGTAGAAAGGAAACTGATTCCTAGAAACGAATTAACTTATTTCGCACAGTACAGTGCTCAGTACTGAAGATGTTTGCTTTCTAAAGAAACCACTTTAAAAACGAAGAAAAACCACTATCTTGTACATCTTGTTAGATTACACAAACTAGGAAAATTTAAATTGCTGCACTCAATCTTCTTCGTAGGAAAGCAAGTGATTCCTAGAACCGAACTAGCTCATTTCACATAGTACGGTGTTCGGTAATGAAGATGTTTGTTTTCTAAACAAACTACTTTAGAAATGAGGCCAAGCTACTAAGTTGTGCATCTTTTCAGATTACATTAACAAGGAAACTCTGAACTTGCTGCACTCCACCTTCTATATAGGAAAGAAACTGATTCCTAGAACCGAATGAGCTTATTTCACACAGTACAATGTTCGGCAATGAAGATGTTTGTTTTCTCAACAAACTACTTGACAAATGAGGCGAATCTTGTAACTTGGCCATCTTTTGAGATTAAATTAACAAGGAATGTTTGAACTTGCTGCACTGAACCATCTTCGTAAAAATTAAACTGATTCCTAGAAGCGAATTAACTTTTTTCCACAGTAGAGTGTTCGGTACTGAAGATGTTTCTTTTCTAAAGAAACTACTTTAGAAATGAGGCCAATCTACTAAGTTGTGCATCTTTTTAGATTACATTAACCAGGAGAGTTTGAACTTGCTGCACTCAACTTTCTTTGTAGTAAAGCAAGTGATTCCTGGAACCGAATGAGCTTATTTCACACATTACAATGTTCGGCAATAAAGATGTTAATTTTCTCAACAAACTACTTTACAAATGACGTGACTATGCTAACTTCGCCATCTTTTTAGATTACATTAACAAGGAAAGTTTGAACTTGCTGCACTCAACCATCTTCGTAGAAAGGAAGCTTATTCCTAGAACAGGATTAACTTATTTCACACAGTACTGTGTTCAGTACTGAAGATGTTTGTTTTCTAAAGAAACCACTTTAGAAACCACGCGAATCCACTAACTGGTACATTTTCTTAGATTACACAAACGAAGAAAGTTTGAACTTGCTGCACTCAACATTCTTTGTAGGAAAGCAAGTGATTCCTAGAACCTAACTAGCTCATTTCACATAGTATAGTGTTCGGAAATGAAGATTTTTGTTTTCTAAACAAACTACTTTAGAAATGAGGCCAATCTACTAAGTTGTGCATCTTTTCAGATTACATTCACAAGGACAGTTTGAACTTGCTGCACTCAACTTTCTTTGTAGGAGAGTAACTGATTCTGAGAACCGAATGAGCTTATTGCACAGAGTACAATGTTTGGTAATGAAGATGTTTGTTTTCTCAAAAAACTACTTTACAAATGAGGTGTATCTACTAACTTGGCCATCTTTTTAGATTACATTAACAAGGAAAGTTTGAACTTGCTGCACTCAACCATCTTCGCAGAAATTAAACTGATTCCTAGAACCGAATTACCTTATTTCACACAGTACATTGTTCGGTACTGAAGATGTTTCTTTTCTAAAGAAACTATTTTAGAAATGAGGCGAATGCACTAACTTGTACATCTTGTTAGATTACACAAACTAGGAAAGTTTGAACAAGCTGCACTCAACCTTCTTCGTAGAAATTAAACTGATTCCTAGAAGCAAATTAACTTATTTCACACAGTACAGTGTTTGGTGCTGAAGATGTTTCTTTTCTAAAGAAACTACTTTAGAAATGAGGCCAATCTACTATGTTGTGCATCTTTTTAGATTACGTTAACAAGGAAAGTTTAAACTGGCTGCACTCAACCTTCTTTGTAGAAAAGCAACTGAATTCCAGAAACGAATGAGCTTTTTTCACACAGTAAAATGTTCGGCAATGAAGGTGTTTGTTTTCTCACCGAACTACTTTACCAATGAGGCACATCTACTAACTTGGACATCTTTTTACATTACATTAACAAGGAATGTTTGAACTTGCTAAACTCAACCATCTTCGTAGAAAGGATACACATTCCTAGAACCAAATTAACTGATTTCACACAGTACAGTGTTCGGTACTGAAGATGTTTGTTTTATAAAGAAACTAATTTAGAAATGACGCGAATCCACTAACTTGTACATCTTGTTGGATTACACAAACTGGGAAAGTATGAACTTGCGGCACTCAACCTTCATCGTAAGAAAGCAATTGATTCCTAGTACCGAACTAGCATATTTCACACAGTATCATGTTCGGTAATGAAGATATTTGTTTTCTAAACAAACTACTTTAAAAATGAGGCCAATCTACTAAGTTGTGCATCTTTTCAGATTACATTAAGAAGAAAAGTTTCAAATGGTGCACTTAACCTTCTTTGTAGGAAAGCAACTGATTCCGAGAACCAAATGAGCTTATTTCACACAATACAATGTTTGGCAATGAAGATGTTTGTTTTCTCAACAAACTACTTTTCCAAAGAGGCAAATCTACTAACTTGGCCATCTTTTTAGAGTACATTAACAAGGAAAGTCTGAACTTGCTGCACTCAACCATCTTCGTAGAAATTAAACTGATTCCTAGAAGCGAATTAACTTATTTCACACAGAACAGTGTTAGGTAATGAAGATGTTAGTTTTCTAAACAAACTACTTTAGAAATGAGGCCAATATACTAAGTTGTGAATCTTCTTAGGTTACATTAACAAGGAAAGTTAGAACTTGCTGCACTCAACCTTCTTTGTAGGAAAGCAACTGAATTATAGAACTAAATTACCTTTTTTCACACAGTACAATGTTTGGCAATGAAGATGTTTGTTTTCTCAACAAACTACTTTACCAATGAGGCAAATCTACTAACTTGGACATCTTTTTAGATCACATTAACAAGAAAGTTTGAACTTGCTAAACTCAACCATCTTCGTAGAAAGTAAACTGATTCCTAGAACCGAATTAGCTCACTTCACAGAGTACAAAGTTTGGCAACGAAGGTTTGTTTTGTAAAGAATCTACTTTAGAAATGAGGGGAATCTCCTATCATGGACATCTTTTTAGATTACCTTAACACGGAAAGTTTGAACTTGCTAAAGTCCACCATCTTCCTAGAAAGGAAACTGATTCCTAGAACCGAATTAACTTATTTCACACAGTACACTGTTCGGTACTGAAGATGTTTCTTTTATAAAGAAACTACTTTAGAAATGAGGCCAATCTACTAAGTTGTGCATCTTTTTAAATTACATTAACAAGGAAAGTTTGAACTTGCTGCACTCAACCGTCTTTGTAGGAAAGCAACTGAATTCTAGAACCGAATGAGCTTTTTTCACACAGTACAATGTTCGGCAATGAAGATGTTTGTTTTCTCAGCGAACTACTTTACCAATGAGGCAAATCTACTATCTTGGACATCTTTTTATATTACATTAACAAGGAAAGTTTGAACTTGCTAAACTCAACCATCTTCCTAGAAATTAAACTGATTCCTAGAAGCGAATTAACTTATTTCACACAGTACAGTGTTTGGTACTAAAGATGTTTCTTTGCTAAAGGAACTACGTTAGAAATGAGGCGAATCCACTAACTTGTATATCTTGTTAGATTACACAAACTAGGAAAATTTGAACTTGCTGCACTCAACCTTCTTTGTAGAAATTAACCTGATTCCTAGAAGCGAATTCACTCATTTCACACAGTACAGTGTTCGGTACTGAAGATGTTTGTTTTCTAAATAAACGACTTTAGAAATGACGCGAATCCACTAACTTGTACATCTTGTTAGATTACAGAACTAGGAAAGTTTGAACTTGCTGCACTCAACCTTCTTCGTAGGAAAGCAAGTGATTCCTAGAATGGAAGTAGCTCATTTCACATTGTACAGTGTTCGGACATGAAGATGTTTGTTTTCTAAACAAACTACTTTAGAAATGAGGCCAATCTACTAAGTTGTGTATCTTTTCAGATTACATTAACAAGGAAACTTTTAACTTCCTGCACTCAACTTTCTCTGTAGGAAAGCAACTGATTCCTAGAACCGAATGAGTTTATTTCACACAGTACAATGTTCGGCAATGAAGATGTTTGTTTCCTCACAATGTACTTTACAAATGAGGTGAATCTCCTAACTTGGCCATGTTTTGAGATTACATTAACAAGGAAAGTTTGAACTTGCTGCACTCAACAATCTTCGTGGAAATTAAACTGATTCCTAGAAGCTAATTAACGTTTCACCCAGTACAGTGTTCGGAACTGAGGATGTTTCTTTTCTAAAGAAACTACTTTAGAAATGATGCCAATCTGCTAAGTTGTGCATCTTTTTAGATTACATTAACAAGGAAAGTTTGAACTTGCTGCACTCAACCATCATTGTAGGAAAGCAAGTGATTCCTAGAACCGAATGAGCTTATTTCACACAGTACAATGTTCGGCAATGAAGATGTTAATTTTCTCAACAAACTACTTTACAAATGAGGTGAATCTCCTAACTTGGCCATCTTTTTAGATTACATTAACAAGGAAAGGTTGAACTTGCTGCACTCAAACATCTTCGTGGAAAGGAAACTGATTCCTAAAACCGACTTAACTTAGTTAACACAGTACAGTGTTCAGAACTGAAGATGTTTGTTTTCAAAGGGAACCACTTTAAAAATGACTCGAATCCACTAACTGGTACATCTTGTTAGATTACACAAACTAGGACAGTTTGAACTTACTGCACTCAACCTTCTTCGTAGGAAAGCAAGTGATTCCTAGAACCGAACCAGCTTATTTCACATAGTACAGTGTCCGGTAATGAACACGTTTGTTTTCTCAACAAAGTACTTTACAAATGATGCGAATCTTCTAACTTGGCCATCTTTTTAGATTATATTAACAAGGAAAGTTTGATCTTGATGCACTCAAGCTTTTTCGTAGGAAATGAAGTGATTCCCAGAATTGAAGTAGCTCATTTCACATAGTACAGTTTTCGGTACTGAAGATGTTTCTTTTCTAAAGAAACTATTTTAGAAATGAGGCCAATCCTCTAAGTTCTGCCTCTTTTTAGATTACATTAACAAGGAAAGTTTGAACTTGCTGCACTCAACCGTCTTTGCAGGAAAGCAACTGAATTCTAGAACGAATGAGCTTTTTTCACACAGTACAATGTTCGGCCATAAAGATATTTGTTTTCTCAATGAACTACTTTAACAATGACGCAAATCTACTAACTAGGCCATCTTTTTAGATTACATTAACAAGGAAAGTTTGAACTTGCTAAACTCAACCATCTTCGCAGAAAGTAAACTGATTCCTAGAACCGAATTAGCTCATTTCACACAGTACAATGTTTGGCAATGAACGTTTGTTTTCTAAAGAAAGTACTTTAAAAATGAGGCGAATCTACTAACTTGGACATGTCTTTAGATTGCATTAACACGGAAAGTTTGAACTTGCTGCACTCAACCTTCTTTGTAAGAAAGCAAGTGATTCCTAGAACGGAACAAGCTTATTTCACATAGTATAGTGTTCGGTAATGAAGATGTTTTTTTCTAAAAAAACTACTTTAGAAATGAGGCCAATCTACTAAGTTGTGCATCTTTTTAGATTACATTAACAAGGAAAGTTTGAACTTGCTGCACTCAACCTTCTTTGTAGGAAATCAAGTGATTCCTAGAACCAAATGAGCTTATTTCACACAGTATAATGTTCGGCAATGAAGATGTTAATTTTCTCAACAAACCGCTTTACAAATGAGGTGAATCTGCTAACTTGACCATCTTTTTAGATTACATTAACAAGGAAAGTTTGAACTTGCTGCACTCAACCATCTAAATAGAAAGGAAACTGATTCCTAGAACCGAATTAACTGATTTCACACAGTACAGTGTTCAGTACTGAAGATGTGTGTTTTCTAAATAAACCACTTTAGAAACAACGGAAATCCACTAACTTGTTCATCTTGTTAGATTACACAAACTTGGAAAGTTTGAACTTGCTGCCCTCAACCTTCTTTGTAGGAAAGCAACTGTTTCCTAGAACCGAATGAGCTTATTTCACACAGTACAATGTTCGGCAATGAAGATGTTTGTTTTCTAAACAAACTACTTTAGAAATGAGGCTAATCTACTAAATTGTGCAACTTTTCAGATTACATTCACAAGGAAAGTTTGAACTTGCTGCACTCAACCTTCTTCGTAGGAAAGCAAGTGATTCCCAGAACCGAACTAGCTCATTTCACATTGTATAGTGTTTGGTAATGAAGAAGTTTGTTTTCTAAACAAACTACTTTACAAATGAGGCTAATCTACTAAGTTGTGCAACTTTTCAGATTACATTAACAAGGAAAGTTTGAACTTGCTGCACTCAACCTTCTTTATGGGAAAGCAACTGATTTCTAGAACCGAATGAGTTTTTTTGACACAGTACAATGTTTGGCAATGAAGATGTTTGTTTTCTCAACAAAGTACTTTACAAATGAGGTGAATCTCCTAACTTGGCCATCTTTTTAGATTACATTAACAAGGAAAGTTTGAACTTGCTGCCCTCAACCATCTTCGTAGAAATTAAACTGATTCCTAGAAGCTAATTAACTTATTTCACCCAGTACAGTGTTCGAACTGAGAAGATGTTTCTTTTCTATAGAAATTACTTTAGAAATGATGCCAATCCACTAAGTTGTGCATCTTTTAGAATACATTAACAAGGAATGTTTGAACTTGCTGCACTCAACCATCATTGTAGGAAAGCAACTGAATTCCTAGAACCGAATAACCTTTTTTCACCCAGTACAATGTTCGCAATGAAGATGTTTGTTTTCTTAAAAACTACTTTACAAATGAGGTGAATCTACTAACTTGGCCATCTTTTTAGATTACATTATCAAGGAAAATTTGAACTTGCTGCCCTCAACCATCATTTTATAAATTAAACTGATTCCTAAAAACGAATTAACTTATTTAACACAGTACAGTGTTCAGAACTGAAGATGTTTGTTTTCTAAAGAAACCAGTTTTAGAAATGACTCGAATCCACTAACTGGTGCATCTTTTTAGAGAATACATTAACAAGGAATGTTTGAACTTATGCACTCAACCTTCTTTGGTAAGAAAGCCACTGATTCCTAGATCCGAACCAGCTTTTTTCACATAGTACAGTGTCCGGTAATGAAGATGTTTGTTTTCTCAACAAACTCCTTTACAAATGAGGCAAATCTTCTAACTTGGCCATCTTTTTAGATTATATTAACAAGGAAAGTTTGAACTTGATGCACTCAACCATCTTCGTAGAAAATTAAAGTGATTCCCAGAATTGAAGTAGCTCATTTCACACAGTACAGTGTTTGGTACTGAAGATGTTTCTTTCTCTAAAGAAACTATTTTAGAAATGAGGCCAATCCACTAAGTTCTGCATCTTGTTAGATTACATTAACTAGAAAGTTTGAACTTGCTGCACTCAACCTTCTTTGCAGAAATTAAACTGATTCTAGAACGAATGAGCTTTTTCACACAGTACAATGTTCGGTACTAAAGATGTTTGTTTTCTCAATGAACTACTTTAACAATGAGGCCAATCTACTAACTAGGCCATCTTTTTACATTACATTGACAAGCAAATTTTGAAACTTGCTGCACTCAACCATCTTTGTAGGAAAGCAAAAATGAATTCTAGAGCTATATTAGCTTTTTTCACACAGTACAATGTTTGGCATTGAAGATGTTTGTTTTCTCAACAAACTACTTTAAAAATGAGGCATATCTACTAACTTGGACATCTTTTTAGATTAGATTTACAAGGAAAGTTTGAACTTGCTGCACTCAACCTTCTTTGTAGGAAAGCAACTGATTCTAGAAACGAATGAGCTTTTTTCACACAGTACAATGTTCGGAAATGAAGATGTTTGTTTTCTCAAAACTACTTTACAAATGAGGCAAATCTACTAACTTGACATCTTTTTAGATTACATTAACAAGGAAAGTTTGAACTTGCTGCACTCAACCATCTTCATAGAAAGTCAACTGATTCCTAGAACCGAATTAGCTTATTTCACACAGTACAGTGTTTGGCAATGAAGATGTTTGTTTTCTAAAGAAACTACTTTAGAAATGAGGCGAATCTGCTAACTTGGACATCTTTTTAGATTACATTAACAAGGAAAGTTTGAACTTGGTGCACTCAACCATCTTCGTAGAAAAGGAAACTGATTCCTAGAACCGAATTAACTTATTTCACACAGTACAGTGTTTGGTACTGAAGATGTTTGTTTTTAAAGAAACTAATTTAGAAATGACGCTAATCCACTAACTTGTATGTCTTGTTAGATTACAGAAACTAGGAAAGTTTGAACATGCTGCATTCAACCTTCTTTTGTAGGAAAGCAAGTGATTCCCTAGAACCGAACCAGCTTATTTCACATAGTAGAGTGTTTGGTAATGAAGATGTTTGTTTTCTAAACAAACTACTTTAGAAATGAGGCAGTTCTACTAAGTTGTGCATCTTTTTGGATTATATTAAAAAGGAAAGTTTGAACTTGCTGCACTGAACCTTCTTTATAGGAAAGCAACTGATTCCTAGAACCGAATTAACTTATTTCACACAGTACAATGTTTGGTAATGAAGATGTTTGTTTTCTAAACAAACTACTTTAGAAATGAGGCCAATCTAGTAAGTTGTGAATCTTTTTTAGATTACATTAACAAGGAAAGTTTGAACTTGCTGCACTCAACCTTCTTTGTAGGAAAGCAACTGATTCCTAGAAGTGAATTAACTTATTTCACACAGTACAGTGTTCGGTACTGAAGATGTTTCTTTTCTAAAGAAACTACTTTAGAAATGAGGCGAATCCACTAACTTGTACATCTTGTTAGATTACATTAACTAGGAATGTTTAAACTTGCTGCACTCAACCTTCTTTGTAGAAAGCAACTTATTACTAGAACCAAATGTTCTAACTTACTTTCACCACAGTACAATGTTTAACAATGAAGATGTTTGTTTTCTTAACTGAAACTAACTTTTTTCACAAATGAGAAGATGTTTGTTTTCTTAAAAAACTACTACAAATGACTTGGCCATCTTTTGCAGATTACATTATCAAGGAAAATTTGAACCTGCTGCCCTCAACCATCATTTTATAAATTAAACTGATTCCTAGAAGCTGAATTAACTTATTTCACACAGTACAGTGTTCGGTACTGAAGATGTTTCTTTTCTAAAGAAATTAGTTTAGAAATGAGGTGAATCTACTACGTTGTGCATCTTTTTAGAATACATTAACAAGGAATGTTTGAACTTGATGCACTCAACCGTCTTGGTAAGAAAGCCACTGAATTCTAGATCCGAATTAGCTTTTTTCACACAGTACAATGTTCGGCAATGAAGATGTTTGTTTTCTCAACAAACTCCTTTACCAATGAGGCAAATCTACTAACTTGGACATCTTTTTAGATTACATTAACAAGGAAAGATTGAACTTGCTAAACTCAACCATCTTCGTAGAAATTAAACTGATTCATAGAAGCGAATTAACTTATTTCACACAGTACTGTGTTTGGTACTGAAGATATTTCTTCTCTAAAGGAACTACGTTAGAAATGAGGGGAATCCACTAACTTGTACATCTTGTTAGATTACACAAACTAGGAAAATTTGACCTTGCTGCACTCAACCTTCTTCGTAGAAATTAAACTGATTCCTAGAAGCGAATTCACTTTTTTCACACAGTACAGTGTTCGGTACTGAAGATGTTTCTTTTCTAAAGAAACTACTTTAGAAATGAGGCCAATCTACTACGCTGTGCATCTTTTTACATTACATTGACAAGCAAATTTTGAACTTGCTGCACTCAACCGTCTTTGTAGGAAAGCAACTGAATTCTAGAGCTATATTAGCTTTTTTCACACAGTACAATGTTCGGCATTGAAGATGTTTGTTTTCTCAACAAACTACTTTACCAATGAGGCATATCTACTAACTTGGACATCTTTTTAGATTAGATTTACAAGGAATGTTTGAACTTGCTGCACTCACCCGTCTTTGTAGGAAAGCAACTGAATTCTAGAAACGAATGAGCTTTTTTCACACAGTACAATGTTCGGAAATGAAGATGTTTGTTTTCTCAATGAACTACATTACCAATGAGGCAAATCTACTAACTTGGACATCTTTTTAGATTACATTAACAAGGAAAGTTTGAACTTGCTAAACTCAACCATCTTCATAGAAAGTAAACTGATTCCTAGAACCGAATTAGCTCATTTCACACAGTACAGTGTTTGGCAATGAAGGTTTGTTTTCTAAAGAAACTACTTTAGAAATGAGGCGAATCTGCTAATTTGGACATCTTTTTAGATTACATTAACAAGGAAAGTTTGAACTTGGTAAACTCAACCATCTTCGTAGAAAGGAAACTGATTCCTAGATTCGAATTAACTTATTTCACACAGTACAGTGTTTGGTACTGAAGATGTTTGTTTTTTAAAGAAACTAATTTAGAAATGACGCGAATCCACTAACTTGTATGTCTTGTTAGATTACAGAAACTAGGAAAGTTTGAACATGCTGCATTCAACCTTCTTCGTAGGAAAGCAAGTGATTCCTAGAACCGAACCAGCTTATTTCACATAGTAGAGTGTTCGGTAATGAAGATGTTTGTATTCTAAATAAACTACTTTAGAAATGAGGCAGTTCTACTCAGTTGTGCATCTTTTTGGATTATATTAAAAAGGAAAGTTTGAACTTGGTGCACTGAACCTTCTTCGTAGATATTAAACTGATTCCTAGAAGCGAATTAACTTATTTCACACAGTACATTGTTCAGTACTGAAGATGTTTCTTTTCTAAAGAATCTACTTTAGAAATGAGGCCAATCTAGTAAGTTGTGAATCTTTTCAGATTACATTAACAAGGAAAGTTTGAACTTGCTGCACTCAACCTTCTTTGTAGGAAAGGAAGTGATTCCTAGAAGTGAATTAACTTATTTCACAAAGTACAGTGTTCGGTACTGAAGATGTTTCTTTTCTAAAGAAACTACTTTAGAAATGACGCGAACCCACTAACTTGTACATCTTGTTAGATTACACAAACTAGGAATGTTTAAAATTGCTGCACTCAACCTTCTTCGTAGGAAAGCAAGTTATTACTAGAACCAAACTAGCTTATTTCACATAGTACGGTGTTTGGTAAAGTAGATGTTTGTTTTCTCAACAAACTACTTTAGAAATGAGGCCAATCTACTACGTTGTGCATCTTTTTAGGTTACATTAACAAGGAAAGTTTGAACGTGCTGCACTCAACCGTCTTTGTAGGAAAGCACGTGATTCCTAGAACGGAATGAGCTTATTTCACACAGTACAATGATCGGCAATAAAGATGTTAATTTTCTCAACAAACTACTTTACAAATGAGGTCAATCTGCTAACTTGGCCATCTTTTTAGAATACATTAACAAGGAACGTTCGAACATGCTGCACTCAACCATCTTCGTAGAAAGTAAACTGATTCCTAGAACCAAATTAACTTATTTCACAAAGTACAGTGTTCAATACTGAAGATGTTTGTTTTCTAAAAATACCACTTTAGAAACGAAGCAAATCCACTAACTTGTACATCTTCTTAGATTACACAAACTAGGAAAGTTTGAACTTGCTGCACTCAACCTCCTTCGTAGAAATTAAACTGATTCCTAGAAGCGTATTAACTTATTTCACACAGTACAAAGTTCGGTACTGAAGATGTTTCTTTTCTAAAGAAACTACTTTAGAAATGAGGCCAATCTACTAAATTGTGCATCTTTTTAGATTACATTAACAAGGAAAGTTTGAACTTGCTGCACTCAACCTTCTTTGTAGGAAAGCAACTGATTCCTAGAACCAAATGATCTTATTTCACACAGTACAATGTTCGGCAATGAAGATGTTTGTTTTCTCAACAAAGTACTTTAAAAATCAGGCGAATCTTCTAACTTGGCCATCTTTTTAGATTACATTAACAAGGAAAGTTTGAACTTGGTGCACTCAACCTTCTTCGTAGAAATTAAACTGATTCCTAGAACCAAACTAGCTCATTTCACATAGTATAGTGTTTGGTAATGAAGATGTTTGTTTTCTAAACAAAGTACTTTAGAAATGAGGCCAATCAACTAAGTTGTGCACCTTTTCAGATTACATTAACAAGGAAAGTTTGAACTTGCTGCACTCAACCTTTTTTGTAGTAAAGCAACTGATTCCTAGAACTGAATGAGATTATTTCACACAGTACAATGTTTGGCAATGAAGATGTTTGTTTTCTCAACAAACTACTTTACAAATGAGGCGAATCTACTAACTTGGCCATCTTATTAGATTACATTAACAAGGAAAGTTTGAACTTGCTGTACTCAACCATCTTCGTAGAAATTAAACTGATTCCTAGAAGCGAATTAACTTATTTCACACAGTACAGTGTTTGTTACTGAAGATGTTTCTTTTCTAAAGAAACTACGTTAGAAATGAGGCTTATCTACTAACTTGTAGATCTTGTTAGATTACACAAACTAGGAAAGTTTGAACTTGCTGCACTCAACCTCCTTCGTAGAAATTAAACTGATTCCTAGAAGCGAATTAACTTATTTCATTCAGTACAGTTTTCGGTACTGAAGATGTTTCTTTTCTAAAGAAATTACTTTAGAAATGAGGTGAATCCACTAAGTTGTGCATCTTTTTAGAGTACATTAACAAGGAATGTTTGAACTTGCTGCACTCAACCGTCTTAGTAGGAAAGCAACTGAATTCTAGATCTGAATTAGCTTTTTTCAGACAGTACAATGTTCCGCAATGAAGATGTTTGTTTTCTCAACAAAGTACTTTACAAATGAGGCGAATCTACTAACTTTGCCATCTTATTAGATTACATTAACAAGGAAAGTTTGAACTTGCTATACTCAACCATCTTCGTAGAAAGGAAACTGATTCCTAGAACCGAATTAACTTATTTCACACAGTACAGTGTTTGGTACTGAAGATATTTGTTTTCTAAAGAGACTAATTTAGAAATGACGTGATCCACTAACTTGTACATCTTGTTAGATTACACAAACTAGAAAAGTTTGACCTTGCTGCACTCAACCTTCTTCGTAGGAAAGCCAGTGATTCCTAGAACCGAACTAGCTCATTTCACATAGTAGAGTGTTCGTTAATGAAGATGTTTGTTTTATAAAAAAAACTACTTTAGAAATGAGGCCAATATACTAAATTGTGCACCTTTTCGATTACATTAACAAGGAACGTTTGAACTTGCTGCCCTCAACCTTCTTTGTTGGAAAGCACCTGACTACTAGAACTGAATGAGCTTATTTCACACAGTACAACAATCTTGGCCTATTCCCAATGGTAAGGCCTAGTTTGAGCCTGAGTACCTGCCCTTGACTCAGCACCTAAGCTGAAACTGCCTCCACCCAGCTGCTGCTGACGTGATGAAATACTGTTGGCCCTTATACCTTTCTCTCATCCCCTTTTCCCGCCCCTTCCTCAAAGTATATTGGCCCTTATACCTTTCTCTCATCCCCTTTTCCCGCCCCTTCCTCAAAGTATATTGGCCCTTATACCTTTCTCTCATCCCCTCCTCCCACCCCTTCCTCAAAGTACATAAATATCTCCCCCCTGACAATAAACGACGAGTTTCGCTTTAGACGTTTCTCCGCGACTCAATGTGGTTTTCTTTTCCCCGGTGATTTGGGGAGGTTTGAGTTGCCGACACCTGTCTTCTCGCTCAGCCTCAAGAGAGAAACGGCTGGCCCGGCTCTCTCTCTCTTTTGCTCTACCTGCCGGTGGTGAGGGAAAAAAGCCCCGGCATTTTGGCGCCCAGACGTGGGGCACAACAACCACTGCCCCATGTGAGGACGTATGAGGATTCAAAACGGACTACGGACTGCTGACGTGACGAAGGAAAAATTCAACATTAAGCTGACGAGCTAATCGGACTGCTGACGGGTGTATCCTCATAAGTAATGAGGTAATCTTCATATTTAATATTCTAACCTTTACTTCTATAATCTGTGCTTACTTCAACTTCCTTTCTCTTTCCTTCCATTTCCGGTTTGCCGCCATTTCTAAACGAGTACGTTCATGGCGGACACACCACGTGGACAGACCTAAAGGAGACTTTAAACGCTTTGCCTCCTCATTTAAATAAAAACTCCGTCCCAAACTTCAACATCTCTTGTTCTTTTCTCTTTCCTCTCATTTTTGGGTTTCCGACAGACCGCTTCTGCGGTGCCGCCATTTTTGTCCTGCCCCCATGTGAATGGGGGCGCCATCTTAGAAACACCAGTTCATGGCGGACACACCACGTGGGCAGACCTAAAAACAAAACTCACCACGTGGGTAGACCTAGAGGAAACTTTAAACGTTTTTGCCTCCTCATTTAAATAAAAACTCCGTTCCAAAAGACAAAACAAACCTGATGGGGAGATCTGCTCCCAGCTACACTGTGTTTAATTTCATTGAGCCGTCCCATAAAGACACAGGCTCATTGGCCATCATAAATCTAAATCTAAACTCAATTCTACAACATGCTTAACTATTTTTTGAGACTTTGTGCTTATGTTGTACTCATATATATTACTATTGCCCTACTCCTCTTACAGTGTGGCTCTTGGGACAAAACTTTTGTTTCAGCCCCATGGATTAATTCAGTCCTCCTTGCCTTAATTGCCAACCTTAAAGGCTTTTCCAGGAAAAATTCATTTTTGCCCTTAAAAACTGTAAAAAAAACTAAAACTAACTTTTAAAATCTCCTTTCTTCCAAGACCGCCACCCAAACCGCCACCGGGCAGCTATCTTTTCAGCTCTTTTCAGCCCCTATCTACTGCCTAAGGCAAATGTGCTCAAACCCCTGATGGAGAACAGCTCCGCCATGTAGCTTTCTGTAAATGTAAACTGTGATCAAATACAAACCGAGGTTAACTTTCCTCACGGGCGTGGAGCACAAGTCACTGGTCCGCCAGGCTCCACCGACATTCCTGCGGGGAGCGGGCCGAATGGGACAACTCCGGCCCGGGCCCGAGCACTGCCCCGAGCCTCACTGGCTGCGCCGCCCGCACCTCCAGGCGTCACTTTTGGTCACTTTTATCAAAAATAAATAAATAAAAGGCCAACCAAACAACAAGGAGGCAAATAGGCGGGCTCCTAACTTGCTTTAAAAATATCTTAGGAATGGGCGGACAATCCGCCATGAGGCCATGAGACAAGCCGCTGCCGTCCCCGCCCCTTTTGCCTCTAGACGCTCCCTCTATGCTCTTAACTAAGTGTCCCACGGGGCCCAAAGTATTTACTTTTAAAAAAAAAAAAAAAAAAAAAAAAAAAAAACAGCTAGAGACATTCATATTGCCCTGCTAGAGGTAAAAAATCCTATTTTTCAAGTCTATATGGCTATATCCTACACACCATTGTCCCACCCTTCACTGCCTTCCCATTAACATAAAGATAAAAAGATGACTTAATTGTTAAACACTTGCCTGTAGAGCCTAAGGACCCTGATTCGAGGCTCAATTCTCCAGTACCCATGTAAACAGTGGCTGGAGGCCTGACATGCCCATTCTCTCTCTACCCACCTACCTCAATTCATACTAAGCCCAACTAACTCAATCGGTAATACAATGTTGGCCTAAGATTAAAGTTTTCTCTGGCAGCTCTGCCCAACTGGAGGGACAAAATTTAAAAAAAAAAAAAAAAAAAAAAAACCTAAAAACTGTCAATCTCTGGTTACTATAAAAGTTTAATGACGGCTAATGATGGTTAAATTTAAATTGTTTTCTCTCTCCTTACTATGCCTTATACCAAGTATTATTGTTACTGTTATTATAAATTTATTAAAAGCCAGGGACAAAATGTAATAATTTAAATATATGTCCCCCAATATATTCAATATTTTATTAATTTATAGTTTACATCTACAATTGCCTTACTAAAGACAATGTCACTGGGGACCAATTTTAAGGTGTAATAATTGTTTAAGATTCCATTGTAAAGATATACAAAGTGTACCTAACAGGAGTTCCTAAAGCTTACTGTGGCTTAACTACAATAATTTTGCTCTATGTACTATATGACTAATTAATTTCTTTTTCTCTCTTTCATGGCTCTATAAAGACAGGCCAACTTCTTCTGCCAATATGGAACTTCCCCTAGATCTATGAGCTTCAATATCATAAAAAACTGCTAACTGTCAGCCCTGGATTAACCCTAACAATACATGTCTCATATCTTTTCTTCCTTGATTAATCAGCCTAATGTTTTATTATTATTATTTTAGGTCATTCCAACCCATCTGATCTCCAAGACCTCACTGCTAAATGCCTTGCCATTTTACAGGTGTCTCCAAAAAAGATTCAAACTGCCCCTCCCTTCAAGATTTTGGGCTCCAGGTTATTCCTTGATACTGTTTCTCCTGTCAAACCCCAACTCCATATTCAAAAATTCTATACTTTGCCTCAACTCCAAAAGGTGCTGGGAGAAATTAATTGGATGAGGCCCTGGATACCCATAACTACTGAGGAACTGTCCCCTTTATTTGACCTCTTAAAGGGTCTTACTCTCTCCTCTCAGATAACCTTGCCCCCTCATCATGAACAAATTCTACATAAGGTACAACGGGCCATTGATGCTGCTGTCCTAAAGAGGTTTGATCCTAACTTACCTATCTCCCTCTGTATTTTCTCTGGGGAAACATTATGCACTGCGCTGTTGGCCCAGGAAGGAGAACCCATCCAATGGATTCACCTCTCCCTTGGTGGAGTCCCCAGAGTTTACTCTATAACTAACCAGATTGCAGACTGCATTATAAAGGGCAGGGACACCTCTGTCCGATTGTTTGGCATGGAGCCTCATGTCATTGTCACCCCCTTTAAGGTAACAGACTTCACTTGGCTTCAGAAAAATAACAACAGGGTTGCTATTGCCCTCGAGGGTTTCTGGGTATAATTGATTGTCACTATGGTCCTTATAAATGGATGAGCTCCTTCTCTAGGTTGGAATGGAGACCCCCAGACTTTTTTTATCTAAACCCAACCCTGATTTCCTTACCGTATTCACTGATGGGGGCACTTGGGAGCTTCCTAGTTGTTTACCCTCCCTAAGGAGGGGAGAAAAGTCTATACCCATAAAGTCTATCTCCCATGAGGTCACAGGATCAGCACATGCTGGGGAAAAAACTAAACATGCTATTAGCCATATGCTTCAATGCTTTGCCACCCTTGGATTGCCAGATCAAATCAAAACCGATAATGGTCCCTGCTTCAGTAAGCAAAACTTTTATAGATTTCCTCCAAACCTGGAAAATCTCACTTTCCACAGGCATCCCATATAACCAGCGGGGGCCAAGCCATCGTGGAAAGATATCATCAAACTCTCAAATCTCAATTACAAAAACAAAAGGGGGAATCTCTACCCCCACATGACCAACTAAAAAAGGCATTATTAACCCTAAATATTTTAAATTTTTCTAAAGAAGATAGACACTTGTCCCCTTTTCAAAAACATTGGACCTCAGCTGTCACCTACAGCTCCATCTGGGTCAAATGGAGGGACCCATTAACTGGGGCCTGGAGGGGACCAGACCCCCTCCTCACAGCAGGGAGAGGATTTGGATGTGTCTTTCCTCAAGAGGAAAAAAGACCTATTTGGGTACCGGCAAGAGACTTAAAATATTTACCCCAACAAGGGGATGATAATAATCAATTTTCCAGGGAGTGTCACACCCCTGAGAACTATGCCTCTGTTTCTTCCCCAGGAACAACTGAAGGTATGGATGCTACTAGACCTGAATGAAGCCAGAAAAGCTCCAGAGAGATTTACAGAAGAGGAGTCGGGACTCCTAAGACAACCTGCTGTAGACGAGCTTACATGGCTTTTTATTCCACCTTCTCCCTCCCCTTGGACCCCTCCTTCTTCTTGCTCTTTACCCTACCATCTCCCTCCCCCTGAACCCCTCCTTCTTATCCTCACTCTCGGGCCCTGTGTAATTAATAAGATTACACAATTCATTCACCAACAGCTTGAGGCAATTAAACTTCATCAGGCCAAGGCACCACAGGTTTGCGACTCAAAGACAATGGCTTTTCCACTTACTGGCTATCCACCTAACATCCCTCCCCCCGCCCTCCATCGAACCAACGACGGGTAAGCTCTCAGACAGGCTGAGGCAACCTAAGACAGGGCGTGGAGTGGTCAACGGGCTAGAGGCATAGTGCCCAGAGACGGGTAAGGTTCCCAGAGGGGAACAACCTAGGACAGGGACTATGCCATCCACCGTTCTTACAAAAACAAAAGGGGGAGATGTTGGGCTCTGCCCGGTGTGAAGCCGAGTGGTTAGCCCAGCCAATCTTGGCCTATTCCCGGTAAGGCCTAGTCGAGCCTGAGTACCTGCCCTTGACTCAGCACCTAAGCTGAAACTGCCTCCACCCAGCTGCTGCTGACGTGATGAAATACTGTTGGCCCTTATACCTTTCTCTCATTCCTCATCCCCTTTCCCCCCCTTCCTCAAAGTATATTGGCCCTTATACCTTTCTCTCATCCCCTTTTCCCGCCCCCTTCCTCAAAGTATATTGGCCCTTATACCTTTCTCTCATCCCCTCTTCCCACCCCCTTCCTCAAAGTACATAAATATCTCCCCCCTGACAATAAACGACGAGTTTCGCTTTAGACGTTTCTCCGCGACTCAATGTGGTTTTCTTTTCCCCGGTGATTTGGGGAGGTTTGAGTTGCCGACACCTGTCTTCTCGCTCAGCCTCAAGAGAGAAACGGCTGGCCCGGCTCTCTCTCTTTTGCTCTACCTGCCGGTGGTGAACGTTTGAACTTGCAAAACACAACCATCTTCGTAGAAATTAAACTGATTCCTAGAAGCAAATTATCTTATTTCACACAGTACAGTGTTTGGTACTGAAGATGTTTATTTTTTAAAGGAACTACGTTAGAAATGAGCCGTATCCACTAACTTGTACTACTTGTTAGATTACACAAACTAGGAAAATTTGAACTTTCTGCACTCAACCTTCTTCGTAGAAATTAAACTGATTCCTAGAAGCGAATTAACTTATTTCACACAGTACAGTGTTCGGTACTGAAGATGTTTGTTTTCTAAAGAAACTACTTTCGAAATGAGGCCAATCTACTATGCTATGCATCTTTTTAGATTACATTAACAAGGAAAGTTTGAACTTGCTGCACTCAACCTTCTTTGTAGGAAAGCAACTGAATTCTAGAACCGAATTTGCTTTTTACACATAGTACAATGTTCGGCAATGAAGATGTTTGTTTTCTCAACAAATTACTTTACCAATGAGGCAAATGTACTAACTTGGACATCTTTGTAGATTACATTAACAAGGAAAGTTTGACGTTGCTAAACTCAACCATCTTCGTAGAAAGTAAACTGATTCCTAGAACCGAATTAGCTCATTTCACACAGTACAACGTTTGGCAATGAAGGTTTGTTTTCTAAAGAAACTACTTTAGAAATGAGGCAACTCTACTAACTTTGACATATTTTTAGACTACATTAACAAGGAAAGTTTAACTTGCTAAACTCCACCACGTTCGTATAAAGGAAACTGATTCCTAGAACCGAATTAACTTATTTCACACAGTACAGTGTTCGGTACTGAAGATGTTTGTTTTCTAAAGAAACGAATTTAGAAATGACGCGAATCCACTAACGTACATATTGTAAGATTACACAACGTAGGAAAGTTTGAACTTGCTGCAGTCAACCTTCTTCGTAGGAAAGCAAGTGATTCCTAGAAACGAACTAGCTTATTTCACATAGTACAGTGTTCGGTAATGAAGATGTTTGTTTTCTAAACAAACTACTTTAGAAATGAGTCCAATCTACTAAGTTGTGCATCTTTTCAGATTACATTAACAAGGAAAGTTTGAACTTGTTGCATTCAACCTTCTTTGTAGGAAAGCAACTGATTCCTAGAACCGAATGAGCTTATTTCACACAGTACAATGTTCAGCCATGAAGATGTTTGTTTTCTCAACAAAGTACTTTACAAATGAGGCGAATCTACTAACTTGGCCATCTTTTTAGATTACATTAACAAGAACGTTTGAACTTGCTGCACTCAACTGTCTTCGTAGAAATTAAACTGATTCCTAGAAGCGAATTAACATTTCGCACAGTACAGTGTTCCGTACTGAAGATGTTTCTTTTCTAAACAAACTACTTTAGAAATGAGGCCAATCTACTAAGTTGTGCATCTTTATAGATTACATTAACAAGCAAAGTTTGAACTTGCTGCACTCAACCATCTTCGTAGAAGGGAAACTGATTCCTAGAACCGAATTAACTTATTTCACACAGTACAGTGTTCAGTACTGAAGATGTTTGTTTTCCAACGAAACCACTTTAGAAACGACGTGAATCCACTAACTTGTACCTCTTGTTAGATTACACAAACTAGGAAAGTTTGAACTTGCTGCACTCAACTTTGTTCATAGGAAAGCAAGTGATTCCTAGAATCGAACTAGCTCATTTCACATAGTACAGTGTTCGATAATGAAGATGTTTGTTTTGTAAACAAACTACTTTAGAAATGAGGCCAATCTACTCAGTTGTGCATCTTTTCAGATTACATTAACAAGCATAGTTTGAACTTGCTGCACTCAATCTACTTTGTAGGTAAGCAACTGAATTCTAGAACTAAAATAGCTTTTTTCACACAGTACAATGTTCGGCAATGAAGATGTTTGTTTTCTCAACAAACTACTTTACCAATGAGGCAAATCTACTAACTTGGACATCTTTTTAGAGCACATTAACAAGGAAAGTTTGAACTTGCTAAACTCAACCATCTTCTAGAAAGTAAACTGATTCCTCGAACCGAATTAGCTCATTTCACACAGTACAAAGTTTGGCAATTTAGGTTTGTTTTCTAAAGAAACTACTTTAGAAATGAGGCGAATCTACTAACTTGGACATATTTTTAGATTACATTAACAAGGAAAGTTTGAACTTGCTAAACTCAACCATCTTCCTAGAACGGAAACTGATTCTTAGAACCGAATTAACTTATTTCAGACGGTACAGTGTTCAGTACTGAAGATGTTTCTTTTCTAAAGAAACTACTTTAGAAATGAGGCCAATCTACTAAGTTGTGCATCTTTTTGGATTACATTAACAAGGAAAGTTTGAACTTGCTGCACTCAACATTCTTTGTAGGAAAGCAAGTGATTCCTAAAACATAATGAGCTTATTTCACACAGTAAAATGTTCGGCAATAAAGATGTTAATTTTCTCAACAAACTACTTAACAAATGAGGTGACTCTGCTAAATTGGCCATCTTTTTCGATTACATTAACAAGGAAAGTTTGAGCTTGCTACACTCAACCATCTTCGTATTAAGGAAACTGATTCCTAGAACCAAATTAACTTTTTTCACACAGTACAAAGTTTGGCAATTTAGGTTTGTTTTCTAAAGAAACTACTTTAGAAATGAGGTGAATCTACTAACTTGGACATTTTTTAGATTACATTAACAAGGAAAGTTTGAGCTTGCTAAACTCAACCATCTTCGTAGAAAGGAAACTGATTCCTAGAACCGAATTGACTTATTTCACACAGTACAGTGTTCGGTACTGAAGATGTTTGTGTTCTAAAGAAACTAATTTAGAAATGAGGCGAATCCACTAACTTGTACATCTTGTTAGATTACACAAACTAGGAAAGTTTGAACTTGCTGCACTCAACCATCTTCGAAGAAATTAAACTGATTCCTAGAAGCGAATTAACTCATTTCACACAGTACAATGTTCGGTACTGAAGATGTTTCTTTTCTAAAGAAATTACTTTAGAAATGAGGCCAATCTACTAAGTTGTGCATCTATTTAGATTCCATTTACAAGGAAAGTTTGAACTTGCTGCACTCAACCTTCTTTGGAGGAAAGCAACTGATTCCTAGAACCAAATGAGCTTATTTCACACAGTGCAATGTTCGGCAATAAAGATGTTAATTTTCTCAACAAACTATTTTACAAATGAGGTGAATCTGCTAACTTGGCCATCTTTTTAGATTACATTAACAAGGAATGTTTGAACTTGCTGCACTCAACCGTCTTCGTAGAAAGGAAACTGATTACTAGAATCGAATTAACTTATTTCACACAGAACAGTGCTCAGTACTGAAGATGTTTGTTTTCTAAAGAAACCACTTTAGAAACAACTTGAAACCACTAACTTGTACATCTTCTTAGATGACACAAACTAGGAAAGTTTGAACTTGCTGCATTCAACCTTCTTTGTAGGAAAGCAACTGATTCCTGAAACCGAATGGGCTTAATTCACACACTACAATGTTCGGCAATGAAGATGTTTGTTTTCTCAACACAGTACTTTACAAATGAGGCGAATCTTCTAACTTGGCCATCTTTTAATTTACATTAACAAGGAAAGTTTGAACTTGCTGCACTCAACCATCTTCGCAGAAATTAAACTGATTCCTAGAACCGAATTACCTTATTTCACACAGTACATTGTTCGGTACTGAAGATGTTTCTTTTCTAAACAAACTACTTTAGAAATGAGGCCAGTCTACTATGTTGTGCATCTTTTTAGATTACATTAACAAGGACTGTTTGAACTTGCTGCACTCAAACTTCTTTGTAGCAAAGCAAGTGATTCCTGGAACCGAATGAGCTTATTTCACACAGTACAATGTTCGGCAATAAAGATGTTAATTTCCTCAACAAACTACTTTACAAATGAGGTGACTCTGCTAACTTGGCCATCTTTTTAGATTACATTAACAAGGAAAGTTTGAACTTGCTGCACTCAACCATCTTCGTAGAAATTAAACTGATTTAGAAGCGAATTAACTTATTTCACACAGTACAGTGTTCGGTACTGAAGATGTTTCTTTTCTAAAGAAATAACTTTAGAAATGAGGCGAGTCCCCTAAGTTGTGCACCTTTTTAGAATACATTAACAATTAATGTTTGAACTTGCTGCACTCAATCGTCTTTGTAGGAAAGCAATAAAATTTTAGATCCGAATTAGCTTTTTTCACACAGTACTATTGTTCTGCAATGAAGATGTTTGTTTTCTCAACAAACTACTTTAAAAATGAGGTGGATCTACTAACTTGGCCATCTTTGCAGATTACATTAATAAGGAAAGTATGAACTTGCTGCACTCAACAATCCTCCTAGAAATTAATCTGATTCCTGGAAGCGAATTAACTTATTTCACACAGTACAGTGTTCGGTACTGAAGATGTTTCTTTTCTAAAGAAATTGCTTTAGATATGAGGCGAATCCACTAAGTTGTGCATGTTTTTGGATTACATTAACAAGGAATGTTTGAAATTGCTGCACTCCACCGTCTTTGTAGGAAAGCGACTGAATTCTAGATTCGAATTAACTTTTTTCACACAGTACAATATTCCCCAATGAAGATGTCTGATTTCTCAACAAACTACTTTACAAATGAGTCAAATCTACTAACTTGTACATCTTGTTAGATTACACAAACGAGGAAAGTTTTAACCTGCTGCACTCAACCTTCTTCGTAGGAAAGCAAGTGATTCCTAGAACCGAAGTAGCTCATGTCATATAGTATAGTAGTCGGTAATGAAGATGTTTGTTTTGTAAACAAACTACTTTAGAAATGAGGCCAATCTACTAAGTTGTGCATCTTTTTAGATTACATTAACAAGGAAAGTTTCAACTTTCTGCACTCAACCATCTTCGTAGAAATTAAACTGATTCCTAGAACCGAATTACCTTATTTCACACAGAACAGTGTCCGGTACTGAAGATGTTTCTTTTCTAAAGAAACTACTGTAGAAATGAGGCGAATGCACTAACTTGTACATCTTGTTAGATTACACAAACAAGGAAAGTTTGAACTTGCTGCACTCAACCTTCTTCGTAGGAAAGCAAGTGATTCCTAGAACGTAACTAAATTATTTCACATACTACAGTGTTCGGTAATGAAGATGTTTGTTTTCTAAAGAAACTACTTTAGAAATGAGGCGAATCCATTAACTTGTACATCTTGTTAGATTACACAAACTAGGAAAGTTTGAACTTGCTGCACTCAACCTACTTCGTAGAAATTAAACAGATTCCTAGAAGCAAATTAACATATTTCACACAGTACAGTGTTCGGTACTGAAGATGTTTCTTTTCTATAGAAACTACTTTAGAAATGAGGCCAATCTACTAAGTTGTGCATCTTTTTAGATTACATTAACAAGGAAAGTTTGAACTTTCTGCACTCAACCGTCTTTGTAGGAAAGCAACTGAATTCTATAAGCGAATTAGCTTTTTTCACACAGTACAATGTTTTGCAATGAAGATGTTTGTTTTCTCAACAAACTACTTTACCAATGAGGCAAATCTACTAACTTGGACATCTTTTTAGATTACATTAACAAGGAAAGTTTGAACTTGCTAAACTCAACCATATTCATAGAAAGTAAACTGATTTCTAGAACCGAATAACCTTATTTCACACAGTACAATGTTCGGAAACGAAGATTTTAATTTTTTCAACAAACTTCTGTACAAATGAGGTGAATCTGCTAATTTTCCATCTTGTTAGATTACATTAACTAGGAAAGTTTGAACTTGCTGCACCCAACCATCTTCGTAGCAAGGAAACTGATTCCTAGAACCGAATTAACTTATTTCACACAGTACACTGTTCAGTACTGAAGATGTTTGTTTTCTAAAGCAACCACTGTAGAAATGATGCGAATCCACTAACTTATACATCTTGTTAGATTGCACAAACTAGGAAAGCTTGAACTTGCTGCACTCAACCTTCTTCGTAGGAAAGCAAGTGATTCCTAGAACCGAACTAGCTCATTTCACATAGTACAGTGTGCGGTAATGAAGATGTTTGTTTTCTCAACAAACTACTTTATAAATGAGGCCAATCTACTATGTTGTACATCTTATTAGGTTACATTAACAAGGAAAGGTTGAACTTGCTGCACTCAACCTTCTTTGTAGGAAAGCAACTGATTCCTAGAACTGAATGAGCTTATTTCACACAGTACAATGTTTGGCAATGAAGATGTTGGTTTTCTCAACAAACTACTTTACAAATGAGGCGAATATACTAACTTGGCCTTCTTTTTAGATTACATTAAGAAGGAAAGTTTGAACTTACTGCACTCAATCGTCTTCGTAGAAATTAAACTGATTCCTAGAAGCGAATTAACTCATTTCACACAGTACAGTGTTTGGTACTGAAGATGTTTCTTTTCTAAAGAAACTACTTTAGAAATGAGGCCAATCTACTAAGTTGTGCATCTTTTTAGATTACATTAACAAGGAAAGTTTGAACTAGCTGCACTCAACCGTCCTTGTGGGAAAGCAACTAAATTCTAGAACCAAATGAGCTTTTTTCACACAGTACAATGTTCGGCAATGAAGACGTTTGTTTTCTGAACGAACTACTTTACAAATGAGGCAAATCTACTAACTTGGACATCTTTTTAGATTACATTAACAAGGAAAGTTTGAACTTGCTACACTCAACCATCTTCGTAGAAATTAAACTGATTCCTAGAAGCGAATTAACTTATTTCACACAGTACAGTCTTTGGTACTGAAGATGTTTCATTTCTAAAGGAACTACGTTAGAAATGAGGCGAATCCATTAACTTGTACATCTCGTTAGATTACACAAACTAGGAAAATTTGAACTTGCTGCACTCAACCTTTTTCATAGAAATTAAACTGATTCCTAGAAGCTAATTAACTTATTTCACACAGTACAGTGTTCGGTACTGAAGATGTTTGTTTTCTAAAGAAACTAATTTAGACATGACGCGAATCAACTTACTTGTACATCTTGTTAGATTACACAAACTAGGAAAGTTTGAACTTGCTGCACTCAAGCTTCATAGTAGGAAAGCAAGTGATTGCTAGAACCGAACTAGCTTATTTCACATAGTACAGTGTTCGGAAATGAAAATGTTTGTTTTCTAAACACACTACTTTAGAAATGAGGCCTATCTACTAAGTTGTGCATCTTTTTAGATTACATTAAGAAGGAAAGTTTGAACTTGCTGCACTCAACCTTCTTTGTAGGAAAGCAACTGCTTCCTAGAACCGAATGAGCTTATTTCACACAGTACAATGTTCGGCAATAATGGTGTTTGTTTTCTCAACAACGTACTTTACAAATGAGGTGAATCTTCTATCTTGGCCATCTTTATAGATTACATTAACAAGGAAAGTTTGAACTTGCTGGACTCAACCATCTTCGTAGAAATTAAACTGATTCCTAGAAGCGAATTAACATTTCACACAGTACAGTGTTCCCTACTGAAGATGTTTCTTTTCTAAAGCAATTACTTTAGAAATGTCGCGAATCCACTATGTTGTGCATCTTTTTAGAATACAATAACAAGGAATGTTTGAACTTGCTGTACTCAACCGTCTTTGTAGGATAGCAACTGAATTCTAGATCCGAATTAGCTTTTTTAACACAGTACAATGTTCGGAAATGAAGATGTTTGTTTTATCAACAAACTACTTTACTGTAGAGAGCTGCGAGGTGCCGCGCCTTAAAGATGGCGCTGGCTTCCGCCTTCCGCCTTCCCGATGGCGAGTGCTCTCCTGGATAAACAAGTCCTTATTTGGCTTGGGCCGTGATCTAGGCTTGCTTCCGCATATGTGGACCTATCTGCATTCACCACGTGGCTTACCAGGGTTGGCTGTTCAAAGGCTTCTTAAGCTTTGGGCGGGCTTGTCCCGGGGGGAATGAGTCAGTGAGTGTGTGAGTGAGTGAAGCAGGCAGTCAGTGAGTGAGTGAGTCAGGCAGTGAGTCAGGCAGTCAGTGAGTCAGGCAGTGAGTCAGTGAGTGAGTGAGGGAGTGAGTGAGTGAGTGAGTGAGGCAGTCAGTGAGTCAGAGAGTGAGGCAGTCAGGCAGTGAGTGAGTGAGTGAGTTGGGCAGTCAGTGAGTGAGTGAGTCAGTGAGGGAGTCGGGCAGTGAGTCAGTGAGTGAGTGAGTCAGTGAGTGAGTGAGTCAGTGAGTGAGTGAGTGAGTGAGTCAGTGAGTCAGTCAGTCAGTCAGTCAGTCAGTCAGTCAGTCAGTCAGTCAGAAGATTGTTCAAGGTTCCTGAATAAACTGCTGAAAGAAGAGTCCGAGCGTTGCGTCTTCCTTGCTGGTCGAGGCGGTCGCGACAAATGGTGGCCCGTACGGGGAACTCAGAACTTGCAGGGCAGCTAGCTGGTAAGTTCCAGATAAGTGGACAAAAAGGGTAAAGGCAAGTTCTCCGGTAGAGAGACGATAAGGTCCCATAGCAAAATGGGCAATACATCTTCCAGTATTAGGGTTAAAAGGCGCCACAATAAGGTTTCCTTAGAGGAAACGCAGTGAGAAGATTTCTTAAGAATGATAGCTGGCCAATTAATGTATATTTGTTCGTGTGTCTTATTAGTGTATAAAAGTTGGTTAACCTCATGTGGTGTATTTGTGTTGTAGTGTGTCTAGTCATATTACATAGGGCAAACGAGAATGATTCAGAAGCAGTTAAAAAAAATTTAGAGGAAGTGAGAGAAGAGCGCTCGAGTAAAACATCTAAAAGAAAAAGTAAGGTTCCTGAATAAACTGTTGAAAGAAGAGTCCGAAGAGGTACTCAGAACTTTCTGCAGTCAGGGCAGTAGTAAGGTTCCTGAATAAACTGTTGAAAGAAGAATCCGAAGAGGGACTCAGAACTTTCTGCAGTCAGGGCAGTAGTAAGGTTCCTGAATAAACTGTTGAAAGAAGAGTCCGAAGAGGGACTCAGAACTTTCTGCAGTCAGGGCAGTGCACTGGTAAGTTCCCAGGTAAGGTGGGAATCCGCGACAAAAGCGGGGATTTTGCTCTTCTCGGTAGAAAAAGAGGGAGCAGGAAAAGAATTTTTGCAAAACATCTAAAAGAAAAAGTAAGGTTCCTGAATAAACTGTTGAAAGAAGAGTCCGAAGAGGGACTCAGAACTTTCTGCAGTCAGGGCAGTAGTAAGGTTCCTGAATCCTGAATAAACTGTTGAAAGAAGAGTCCGAAGAGGGACTCAGAACTTTCTGCAGTCAGGGCAGTAGTAAGGTTCCTGAATAAACTGTTGAAAGAAGAGTCCGAAGAGGGACTCAGAACTTTCTGCAGTCAGGGCAGTAGTAAGGTTCCTGAATAAACTGTTGAAAGAAGAGTCCGAAGAGGGACTCAGAACTTTCTGCAGTCAGGGCAGTGCACTGGTAAGTTCCCAGGTAAGGTGGGAATCCGCGACAAAAGCGGGATTTTGCTCTTCTCGGTAGAAAAGAGGGAGCAGGAAAGTTCCCAGGTAAGGTGGGAATCCAGCGACAAAAGTTCCCAGCGGGAATTTTGCTCCTCTCGGTAGAAAAAGAGGGAGCAGGAAGGGTTCGCGGTGTAGCGAAACCGAAAGTAAAAGTTTTAAAAGAATTTTTTGCAAGTGTAGCCATGGGCGCTTCTCACTCGCACCCAATTTTTTGGCTCTGAATGAGCTGCTTTGTTCAAAAAACTTAAAGATAAAGGGGAGTACCCTGGAGAGGTTCCTGGAGGAATGTGATGCCATAGCCCCTTGGTTTGCGTGCTCTGGAAGTCTTACAATCCCTTCATGGGAAAATTTGGGCGAAGATCTTGATTTTGCAGCAGACCAAGGCACGCTTAAGGGCGGGGTAAAATCGATGTGGAGGTTAGTGAGGAACTGCCTCGAGGAAGAAAGGTCGAAATAGGCAAACAGTGAAAAAGAGGCAAAAACAAAGAACAACTAAAGATTCAGAGTCTACGGATTCTAAAGAAGGGCTGCAGGCTCTCATAAAACAAAAAAAAAAAAAAAAAGAGAGAGAAGCCAGCCTGGTCTACATAGTGAGTTCCAGGGCAGCCAGGAAAAGCAGAGGCACTGAGACTGGTTTTAGGTTACTGGAGCTTCTATTGTCAATGCATTAGCAATCTTAAGGAAGGTGGCCTGACTTGATTTACATTAAAACAATGGAGAGGATGCCTGAGGAAAGACTGTAAAAAATGCAAATTCTTGGAAAGAGCTGACTGGAGAAGGAACCTGCTTTTCAAGGCTATATTGAACTTGAACATTTTACATCATATACGGTTATCAGTTTACAGGGGCTAGGGACAGAATGTGGTGGTTTGATTCAGGTGTCCCCCATAAACTTCAAGTGTTCTGAATGCTAGGTTCCCAGCTGATGGCAATTTGGGAATTAACACCTCCTGGAGGCAGAGTATGGCAATTTGGGAATTAACACCTCCTGGAGGCAGAGTATTGTTGGGGGCGGGCTTATGGGTATAATAACCATTTTCCCCTTGCCAGTGTTTGGCACACTCTCCTGTTGCTGTTGTCCACCTTATCCAGATCTTTGTCTAGTTTTCTATTACAGAATTGGTCGCTTGAATTTGAAGATACCTTAAGAGAACTGAGACTGGCAGTAGTTAATGTGAATTCTGCCCGCATGGACCTCTCCTTTGCCTCTGGATTGTCATCTTGGCTGATCTCCGCTATGAATCATCTGAAGGAATGGGCGGGTTTGGGTGCTCTTTAGCAGGCCTTCTGTTACTGGTCTCCTTGGTTTGCTTGTGGTGTCTATGTAAGATCAGAGTAACACAAAAACGGAATGCAGTCATGATCGTCCAGGCCTTCTCGGCTATTGAGGCAGGTCAATCTCCCCAGGCATGGTTAGCCACCATAAAAATGTAAACACCAGGCACAGGCTGCGAGGCAAAGCACTGCAGGGAGAGTTAGCTGTGAAAGACTCTCTGAAGGGCAAGTCTGATTGCATGTGGGTTGGCATCCATGGTCCCACCTCCAGGGAAAAGATGCAAGACGGTTCTATGCCTATTTTAAGAGTTACTGGAGATCAGACCTCTACCCTTGCCTGTTGCTTTGCGTGTTTTTAAACAAAAAAGGGGGAACTGTAGAGAGCTGCGAGGTGCCGCGCCTTAAAGATGGCGCTGGCTTCCGCCTTCCGCCTTCCCGATGGCGAGTGCTCTCCTGGATAAACAAGTCCTTATTTGGCTTGGGCCGTGATCTAGGCTTGCTTCCGCATATGTGGACCTATCTGCATTCACCACGTGGCTTACCAGGGTTGGCTGTTCAAAGGCTTCTTAAGCTTTGGGCGGGCTTGTCCCGGGGGGAATGAGTCAGTGAGTGTGTGAGTGAGTGAAGCAGGCAGTCAGTGAGTGAGTGAGTGAGTGAGTGAGTCAGGCAGTGAGTCAGGCAGTCAGTGAGTCAGGCAGTGAGTCAGTGAGTGAGTGAGTGAGTGAGTGAGTGAGTGAGTGAGGCAGTCAGTGAGTCAGAGAGTGAGGCAGTCAGGCAGTGAGTGAGTGAGTGAGTTGGGCAGTCAGTGAGTGAGTGAGTCAGTGAGGGAGTCGGGCAGTGAGTCAGTGAGTGAGTGAGTCAGTGAGTGAGTGAGTCAGTGAGTGAGTGAGTGAGGGAGTCAGTGAGTCAGTGAGTCAGTCAGTCAGTCAGTCAGTCAGTCAGTCAGTCAGTCAGTCAGAAGATTGTTCAAGGTTCCTGAATAAACTGCTGAAAGAAGAGTCCTGCAAAAGTGTTCTCTAAAAAAGAAACTGCTTTAGAAATAAGGTTCACTAAATTGTACATGTTGATTACACAAACTAGGAAAGGGACTTGAACTTGCAGTGCACTCAACCTTCTTCCTGAATAAACTGTTAAACTGATTCCTAGAAGTGAATTAACTTATTTCAGTCACAGTACAGTGTTCCCAGGTACTGAAGATGTTTCTGTTTCTAAAGAACTACTTTTGAAATGAGGCCAATCTACTAAGTTGTGCATCTTTTTAAATTACATTAACATGGAAAGTTTGAACTTTCTGCACTCAACCGCAGTAGGAAAGTTCCTGAATAAACTGTTGAAAGAAGAGTCCGAAGAGGACACAGTACAATCTTCAGTCAATGAAGATGTTTGTTTTCTCAACAAACTACTGAAAGAAGAGTCAAAAGACTAACTTGGAATCTTTTTTGCAGTCAAAAAAAATGTTTGAACTTCCTGAATAAACTGTTCAAAGAAGAGTCCGAAGAGGGACTCAGAACTTTCACACAGTCAGGGCAGTGCACTGAAGGTAAGTTCCCAGGTAAGGTGGGAAATGAGCTAGGGATTTTGCTCTTCTAGGTAGAAAAGAGGGAGCAGGAAAGTTCCCAAAGAAACTACTGGAAATGAGGCGACAAAAACTTGGATATCTTTTTAGATCCTCATTAAAAAAGAAAGTTTGAACTTGGTGCACTCAACGGTCTTAGCAAGGAACTGATTCCTAAACCGAAAAGTTTTAAAAGAATTTTTCAGTAGCCATGGGTTTGTTTCTCTACTGGAACCACTTTTTGGCTCTGAATGAGCTGCTACATCTTGTTTGAAAACTTAAAGATAAAGGGGGAGTACCCTGGAGAGGTTCCTGGAGGAATGTGATGCCATAGCCCCTTGGTTTGATGCTCTGGAAGTCTTACAATCCCTTCATGGGAAAATTTGGGCGAAGATCTTGATTTTGCAGCAGACCAACTACACGCTTAAATGGGGTAAAATCGATGTGGAGGTTAGTGAGGAACTGCCTTAAGGAAGAAAGGTCGAAATAGGCAAACAGTGAAAAACTGGCAAAAACAAAGAACAACTAAAGATTCAGAGTCTACTTATTCTAAAGAAGGGCTGCAGGCTCTCATAAAACAAAAAAAAAAAAAAACAAGAAAGTTTGAACTAAGCCAACCTGGTCTAGAAATTAAGTTCCAGGGCAGCCAGGAAAAGCAGAGAACTGAGACTGGTTTTAGGTTACTGGAGCTTCTATTGTCAATGCAAATAGCAATCTTAAGGAAGGTGGCCTGACTTGGATTAAAACAATGGAACGATGCCTGAGGAAAGACTGTAAAAAAATGCAAATTCTTGGAAAGAGCTGACTGGAGAAGGAACCTGCTTTTCAAGGCTATATTGAACTGAAGATTTTACATCATATACAACGATCAGTTTACAGGGGCTAGGGACAAATGTGGTGGTTTGATTCAGGTGTTTCCATAAACTTCAAGTGTTCTGAATGCTAGGTTCCCAGCTGATGGCAATTTGGGAATTAACACCTTAGAAATGAGGCAGAGTATGGCAATTTGTGGAATTAACACCTTAACTGGAGGCAGAGTATTGTTGGGGCACTTATGGGTATTTAGCCATTTTCCCCTTGCCAGTGTTTGCAAACTCTAAATTTGCTGTTGTCCAATTTATCCAGATCTTTGTCTAGTTTTCTATTACAGAATTGGTCGCTTGAATTTGAAGATACCTTAAGAGAACTGAGACTGGCAGTAGTTAATGTTAATTCTGCCCGCATGGACCTCTCCTTTGCCTCTGGATTGTCATCTTGGCTGATCTCCGCTATGAATCATTAACAAGGAATGGGCGGGTTTGGGTGCACTTTAGCAGGCCTTCTGTTACTGGTCTCCTTGGTTTGCTTGTGGTGTCTATGTAAGATCAGAGTAACACAAAAACGGAATGCAGTCATGATCGTCCAGGCCTTCTCGGCTATTGAGGCAGGTCAATCTCCCAGGCATGGTTAGCCACCATAAAAATGTAAACACCAGGCACAGGCTGCGAGGCAAAGCACTGCAGGGAGAGTTAGCTGTGAAAGACTCTCTGAAGGGCAAGTCTGATTGCATGTGGGTTGGCATCCATGGTCCCACCTCCAGGGAAAAGATGCAAGACGGTTCTATGCCTATTTTAAGAGTTACTGGAGATCAGACCTCTACCCTTGCCTGTTGCTTTGCTGTGTTTTTAAACAAAAAAGGGGGAACTGTAGAGAGCTGCTGGTGCCAAAATCCTTAAAGATGGCGCTGGCTTCCGCCTTCCGCCTTCCCGATGGCGAGTGCTCTCCTGGATAAACAAGTCCTTATTTGGCTTGGGCCGTGATCTAGGCTTGCTTCCGTGATATGTGGACCTATCTGCATTCACCACGTGGCTTACCAGGGTTGGCTGTTCAAAGGCTTCTTAAGCTTTGGGCGGGCTTGTCCCGGGGAATGAGTCAGTGAGTGAGTGAGTGAAGCAGGCAGTCAGTGAGTGAGTGAGTCAGGCAGTGAGTCAGGCAGTCAGTGAGTCAGGCAGTGAGTCAGTGAGTGAGTGAGGGAGTGGTGAGTGTGAATGAGTGAGTTTTCAGTGAGTCAGTTAGTGAGTGAGGCCAATCAGTCAGGCATCTTGGTGAGTGAGTTGGGCAGTCAGTGAGTGAGTGAGTGAGTGAGTCAGGCAGTGAGTCAGTGAGTGAGTGAGTCAGTGAGTGAGTGAGTGAACCAAGTGAGTCAGTGAGTCAGTCAGTTATTTCAGTCAGTCAGTCAGTCAGTCAGTCAGTGAAGATTGTTTGTTTCCTGAATAAACTGCTGAAAGAAGAGTGAGTCTAGTAACTTGTCTACTAACTTGGCCATCTTTTTAGATTACATTAACAAGGAAAGTTTGAACTTGCTGCACTCAACCATCTTCGTAGAAAGTAATCTGATTCTAGAATAGAATTAGCTTATTTCACACAGTACAATGTTTGGCAATGAAGATGTTTGTTTTCTAAAGAAACTACTTTAGAAATGAGGCGAATCTACTAACTTGGACATCTTTTTAGATTACATTAACAAGGAAAGTTTTAACTTGCTGCATTCAACCATCTTTGTAGGAAAGCAATGAATTCTAGAACTGAATGAGCTTGAAACTTATTTCACACAGTACAGTGTTCGTAATGAAGATGTTTCTTTTCTAAAGAAACTGCTTTAGAAATGAGGCAAATCCACTAACTTGTACATCTTGTTAGATTACATTAACTAGGAAAGTTTGAACTTGCTGCACTCAACCTTCTTTGTAGGAAATTAAACTGATTCCTAGAAGTGAATTAACTTATTTCACACAGTACAGTGTTAGGTACTGAAGATGTTTCTTTTCTAAAGAAACTACTTTATAAATGAGGCCAATCTACTAAGTTGTGCATCTTTTTAGATTACATTAACATGGAAAGTTTGAACTTGCTGCACTCAACCGTCTTTGTAGAAAGCAACTGATTCTAGAACCGAATTAGCTTTTTTCACACAGTACAATGTTCACAATGAAGATGTTTGTTTTCTCAACAAACTACTTTAGAAATGAGGCAAATCTACTAACTTGGACATCTTTTTAGATTACATTAACAAGGAAAGTTTGAACTTGCTAAACTCAACCATCTTCATAGAAAGGAAACTGATTCCTAGAACCGAATAAGCTTATTTCACACAGTACAAGGTTTGGCAATGAAGGTTTGTTTTCTAAAGAAACTACTTTAGAAATGAGGCGAATCTACTAACTTGGATATCTTTTTAGATTACATTAACAAGGAAAGTTTGAACTTGCTGCACTCAACCATCTTCGTAGCAAGGAAACTGATTCCTAGAACCGAATTAACTTATTTCACACAGTACAGTGTTCAGTACTGAAGATGTTTGTTTTCTACAGGAACCACTTTAGTAATGACGCGAATCCACTAACTTATACATCTTGTTTGATTACACAAAGTAGGAAAGCTTGAATTTGCTGCACTCAACCTTCTTCGTAGGAAAGCAAGTGATTCCTAGAACCGAACTAGCTCATTTCACATAGTACAGTGTGCGGTAATGAAGATGTTTGTTTTCTCAACAAACTACTTTATAAATGAGGCCAATCTACTAAGTTGTGAATCTTTTTAGATTACATTAACAAGGAAAGTTTGAACTTGCTGCACTCAACCTTCTTTGTAGGAAAGCAACTGATTCCTAGAACCGAATGAGCTTATTTCACACAGTACAATGTTTGGCAATGAAGATGTTTGTTTTCAAAAGAAACTACTTTACAAATGAGGCGAATCTACTAACTTGGCCATCTTTTTAGATTACATTAACAAGGAAAGTTTGAACTTGCTGCACTCAACCATCTTCTTAGTAGAAATTAAACTGATTCCTAGAAGCCAATTAACTTATTTCACACAGTACAGTGTTTGGTACTGAAGATGTTTCTTTTCTAAAGAAACTACTTTAGAAATGAGGCCAATCTACTAAGTTGTGCATCTTTTTGATTACATTAACAAGGAACGTTTGAACTTGCTGCACTCAACCTTCTTTGTAGGAAAGCAACTGATTTCTAGAACCGAATGAGCTTTTTTCACACAGTACAATGTTTTGGCAATGAAGATGTTTGTTTTCTCAACAAACTACTTTACCAATGAGGCAAATCTACTAACTTGGACATCTTTTTAGATTACATTAACAAGGAAAGTTTGAACTTGCTACTCAACCATCTTAAACTCAACCATCTTTGTAGAAATTAAAGTACTGTTTCCTAATGTTTGTTTTCTAAATTAACTTTAGAAATGAGGCCAATCTACAAACTTGTGCATCTTTTTAGATTACATTAACAAGGAAAGTTTGAACTTGCTGCACTCAACCTTCTTTGTAGGAAAGCAACTGATTCCTAGAACCGAATGAGCTTATTTCACACAGTACAATGTTCGGTAATGAAGATGTTTGTTTTCTCAACAAACTACTTTACAAATGAGGTTAATCTGCTAATTTGGCCATATTTTTAGATTATATTAACAAGGAAAATTTGAACTTGCTGCACTCAACCTTCTTCGTAAGAAAGCAAGTGATTCCAAGAACCGAACTAGATCATTTCACATAGTACAGTGTGCAGTAATGAAGATGTTCGTTTTCTAAACAAACTACTTTAGAAATGAGGCCAATCTACTAAGTTGTGAATCTTTTTAGGTTACATTAACAAGGAAAGTTTGAACTTGCTGCACTCAACCTTCTTTGTAGGAACGCAACTGTTTCCTAGAACCGAATGAGCTTTTTTCACACAGTACAATATTTGGCAATGAAGATGTTTGTTTTCTCAACAAACTACTTTACAAATGAGGCAAATCTACAAAGTTGGCCATCTTTTTAGATTACATTAACAAGGAAAGTTTCAACTTGCTGCACGCAACCGTGTTCGTAAAAATTTAACTGATCCTAGAAGCGAATTAACTTATTTCACACAGTACATTGTTCAGTACTGAAGATCTGTGTTTTCTAAAGAAACTACTTTAGAAATAAGGCGAATCCACTGACTTATAAATCTTGTTAGATTACACAAACTAGGAAAGTTTCAACTTGCTGCACTCAACCTTCTTCGGAGGAAAGCAAGTTATTACTAGAACCAAACCAGCTTATTTCACACAGTACAGTGTTCGGTAATGAAGATGTTTGTTTTCTAAACAAACTACCTTAGAAATGAGGCCAATCTACTACGTTGTGCATCTTTCTGGTTACATTAACAAGGAAAGTTTGAACTTGCTGCACTCAACCTTCTTTTTGTAGGAAAGCAAGTGATTCCTAGAACCAAACCAGCTTATTTCACACAGTACAATGTTCGCCAATGAAGATGTTTGTTTTCTCAACAAAACTACTTTACAAATGAGGTGAATCTACTAACTTGTACATCTTTTTAGATTACATTAACAAGGAAAGTTTGAACTTGCTGCCCTCAACCATCTTTGTAGAAATTAAACTGATTCCTAGAACCGAATTAACTTATTTCACACAGTACAGTGTTTGGTAATGAAGATGTTTCTTTTCTGAAGAAACTACTTTAGAAATGAGGCCAATCCACTAACTTGTGCATCTTTTTAGATTACATTAACAAGGAAAGTTTGAACTTGCTGCACTCAACCGTCTTTGTAGGAAATTAAACTGATTCCTAGAACCGAATTAGCTTTTTCACACAGTACAATGTTCGGTAATGAAGATGTTTGTTTTCTCAAGAAACTACTTTACAAATGAGGTGAATCTACTAACTTGGCCATCTTTTTAGATTACATTAACAAGGAAAGTTTGAACTTGCTGCACTCAACCTTCTTTGTAGAAATTAAACTGATTCCTAGAACTGATTAACTTATTTCACACAGTACAGTGTTCGGTAATGAAGATGTTTCTTTTCTAAAGAAACTACTTTATAAATGAGGCGAATCCACTAAGTTGTTACATCTTTTTAACTTACACTAAACCAAGGAAAGTTTGAACTTGCTGCACTCAACCAGTGTTTGTAGGAAAGCAACTGATTTCTAGAAAACTACAATGAGCTTTTTTCACACAGTACAATGTTCGGCAATGAAGATGTTTGTTTTCTCAACAAACTACTTTAAAAATGAGGCAAATCTACTAACTTGGACATCTTTTTAGATTACATTAACAAGGAAAGTTTGAACTTGCTGCAACTCAACCTTCTTCGTAGAAAGCAAACTGATTCCTAGAACCGAAATAGGTTATTTCACACAGTACAATGTTCAGTAATGAAGATGTTTGTTTTCTAAAGAAACTACTTTAGAAATGAGGCGAATCTACTAACTTGGACATCTTTTTAGATTACATTAACAAGGAAAGTTTGAACTTGCTGCACTCAACCTTCTTCGTAGAAAGGAAACTGATTCCTAGAACCAAATTATCTTATTTCACACAGTACAGTGTTCGGTAATGAAGATGTTTGTTTTCTAAAGAAACTACTTTAGAAATGAGGCCAAATCTACTAACTTGTACATCTTGTTAGATTACATTAACTAGGAAAGTTTGAACTTGCTGCACTCAACCATCTTTGTAGGAAAGCAAGTGATTCCTAGAACCGAACTAGCTTATTTCACATAGTACAATGTTCAGAAATGAAGATGTTTGTTTTCTAAACAAACTACTTTAGAAATGAGGCCAATCTACTAAGTTGTGCATTTTTAGATTACATTAACAAGGAAAGTTTGAACTTGCTGCACTCAACCTTCTTTGTAGGAAAGCAACTGATTCATAGAAAACGAATGAGCTTATTTCACACAGTACAATGTTCGCAATGAAGATGTTTGTTTTCTCAACAAACTACTTTACAAATGAGGCGAATCTACTAACTTGGCCATCTTTTTAGATTACATTAACAAGGAAAGTTTGAACTTGCTGCACTCAACCATCTTCGTAGAAATTAAACTGATTCCTAGAACCTAATTAACATTTCACACAGTACAATGTTTGGTACTGAAAGATGTTTCTTTTTCTAAAGAAACTACTTTAGAAATGAGGCCAATCTACTAACTTGTGCATCTTTTTGATTACATTAACAAGGAAAGTTTGAACTTGCTGCACTCAACCTTCTTTGTAGGAAAGCAAGTGATTCCTAGAACCGAATTAGCTTATTTCACACAGTACAATGTTTGGTAATGAAGATGTTTGTTTTCTAAACAAAGAACTTTAGAAATGAGGCCAATCTACTAACTTGTGCATCTTTTTAGATTACATTAACAAGGAAAGTTTGAACTTGCTGCACTCAACCTTCTTTGTAGGAAAGCAACTGATTCCTAAAACCGAATGAGCTCATTTCACACAGTACAATGTTCAGTAAAGAAGATGTTTGTTTTCTCAACAAACTACTTTAGAAATGAGGCAAATCTACTAACTTGTGCATCTTTTTAGATTACATTAACAAGGAAAGTTTGAACTTGCTGCACTCAACCATCTTTGTAGAAAAGAAAATGATTCCTAGAACCGAATTAATTTATTTCACACAGTACAGTGTTTGGTAATGAAGATGTTTCTTTTCTAAAGAAACTACTTTAGAAATGAGGTGAATCACTAACTTGTACATCTTGTTAGATTACACAAACTAGGAAAATTTGAACTTGCTGCACTCAACCTTCTTCATAGAAATTAAACTGATTCCTAGAACCGAATTAACTTATTTCACACAGTACAATGTTCAGAACTGAAGATGATTGTTTTCTAAAGAAACTACTTTAGAAATGAGGTGAATCTACTAACTTGTACATCTTGTTAGATTACACAAACTAGGAAAGTTTGAACTTGCTGCACTCAACCTTCTTCGTAGAAAGGCAAGTGATTCCTAGAACCAAACTAGCTCATTTTACATAGTACAGTGTTCGTAATGAAGATGTTTGTTTTCTAAACAAACTACTTTAGAAATGAGGCCAATCTACTAAGTTGTGCATCTTTTTAGATTACATTAACAAGGAAAGTTTGAACTTGCTGCACTCAACCTTCTTTGTAGGAAAGCAACTGATTCCTAAACCCAAATGAGCTTATTTCACACAGTACAATGTTTGGCAATGAAGATGTTTGTTTTCTCAACAAACTACTTTACAAATGAGGTGAATCTACTAACTTGGCCATCTTTTTAGATTACATTAACAAGGAAAGTTTGAACTTGCTGCACTCAACCATCTTCGTAGAAATTAAACTGATTCCTAGAACCGAATTAACTTATTTCACACAGTACAGTGTTCAGGACTGAAGATGTTTGTTTTCTAAAGAAACCTCTTTAGAAATGAGGCAAATCCACTAACTTGTACATCTTGTTAGATTACACAAACTAGGAAAGTTTGAACTTGCTGCACTCAACCTTCTTCGTTGGAAAGCAAGTGATTCCTAGAACCGAACTAGCTCATTTCACACAGTACAGTGTTGGTAATGAAGATGTTTGTTTTCTAAACAAACTACTTTAGAAATGAGGCCAATCTACTAAGTTGTGCATCTTTTTAGATTACATTAACAAGGAAAGTTTGAACTTGCTGCACTCAACCTTCTTTGTAGGAAAGCAACTGATTTCCTAGAACCGAATGAGCTTATTTCACACAGTACAATGTTTGGCAATGAAGATGTTTGTTTTCTCAACAAACTACTTTACAAATGAGCCGAATCTACTAACTTGTACATCTTTTTAGATTACATTAACAAGGAAAGTTTGAACTTGCTGCACTCAACCGTCTTTGTAGAAATTAAACTGAATCCTAGAAGCAAATTAACTTATTTCACACAGTACAGTGTTTGTACTGAAGATGTTTCTTTTCTAAAGAAACTACTTTAGAAATGAGGCCAATCCACTAAGTTGTGCATCTTTTTAGATTACATTAACAAGGAAAGTTTGAACTTGCTGCACTCAACCTTCTTTGTAGGAAATTAAAGTGATTCCTAGAACCAAATTAGCTTATTTCACACAGTACAATGTTTGGCAATGAAGATGTTTGTTTTCTCAACAAACTACTTTACAAATGAGGTGAATCTACTAACTTGGCCATCTTTTTAGATTACATTAACAAGGAAAGTTTGAACTTGCTGCACTCAACCTTCTTCGTAGAAATTAAACTGATTCCTAGAACCGAATTAGCTTATTTCACACAGTACAATGTTCAGTAATGAAGATGTTTCTTTTCTAAAGAAACTACTTTACAAATGAGGCGAATCCACTAACTTGTATATCTTTTTAGATTACATTAACAAGGAAAGTTTGAACTTGCTGCACTCAACCTTCTTTGTAGAAATTAAACTGATTCCTAGAACCGAATTAACTTATTTTTCACACAGTACAGTGTTCGGTACTGAAGATGTTTGTTTTCTCAAGAAACTACTTTAGAAATGAGGCCAATCTACTAACTTGTGCATCTTTTTAGATTACATTAACAATGAAAGTTTGAACTTGCTGCACTCAACCCTCTTTCAGAGGAAAGCAACTGATTCCTAGAACCGAATTAGCTTTTTTCACACAGTACAATGTTTGGTAATGAAGATGTTTGTTTTTCTCAACAAACTACTTTAGAAATGAGTCCAATCTACTAACTTGGCCATCTTTTAGATTACATTAACAAGGAAAGTTTGAACTTGCTGCACTCAACCATCTTCGTAGAAATTAAACTGATTCCTAGAACCGAATTAACTTATTTCACACAGTACAATGTTTGGTACTGAAGATGTTTCTTTTCTAAAGAAACTACTTTAGAAATGAGGCCAATCTACTAACTTGTGCATCTTTTTAGATTACATTAACAAGGAAAGTTTGAACTTGCTGCACTCAACCTTCTTCGTAGGAAAGCAAGTGATTCCTAGAACCGAACTAGCTTATTTCACATAGTACAGTGTTCGGTAATGAAGATGTTTGTTTTCTAAACAAACTACTTTAGAAATGAGGCCAATCTACTAAGTTGTGCATCTTTTTAGAGATTACATTAACAAGGAAAGTTTGAACTTGCTGCACTCAACCTTCTTTTTTAGTAGGAAAGCAACTGATTCCTAGAAACTGAATGAGCTTATTTCACACAGTACAATGTTCGGCAATGAAGATGTTTGTTTTCTCAACAAACTACTTTACAAATGAGGCGAATCTACTAACTTGGCCATCTTTTTAGATTACATTAACAAGGAAAGTTTGAACTTGCTGCACTCAATCATCTTCGTAGAAATTAAAATGATTCCTAGAAGCTAATTAACTTATTTCACACAGTACAGTGTTTGGTACTGAAGATGTTTCTTTTCTAAAGAAACTACTTTAGAAATGAGGCCAATCTACTAAGTTGTGCATCTTTTAGATTACATTAACAAGGAAAATTTGAACTTGCTGCACTCAACCTTCTTCTTAGGAAAGCAAGTGATTCCTAGAACCGAACTAGCTCATTTCACATAGTACAGTGTTTGATAAAGAAGATGTTTGTTTTCTAAACAAACTACTTTAGAAATGAGGCCAATCAACTAAGTTGTGCATCTTTTTAGATTACATTAACAAGGAAAGTTTGAACTTGCTGCACTCAACCTTCTTTGTAGGAAAGCAACTGATTCCTAGAACCGAATTAGCTTATTTCACACAGTACAATGTTCGTAAAGAAGATGTTTGTTTTCTCAACAAACTACTTTACCAATGAGGCAAATCTACTAACTTGGACATCTTTTTAGATTACATTAACAAGGAAAGTTTGAACTTGCTAAACTCAACCATCTTTGTAGAAATTAAACTGATTCCTAGAAGCAAATTAACTTATTTCACACAGTACAGTGTTTTGTACTGAAGATGTTTCTTTTCTAAAAGAACTACGTTAGAAATGAGGCCAAACTACTAACTTGTACATCTTGTTAGATTACACAAACTAGGAAAATTTGAACTTGCTGCACTCAACCTTCTTCGTAGAAAGAATCTGATTAATAGAAGTGAATTAACTTATTTCACACAGTACAATGTTCGAAGATGTTTGTTTTCTAAAGAAAACTACTTTAGAAATGACACAAATCTACTAACTTGTACATCTTGTTAGATTACACAAACTAGGAAAGTTTGAACTTGCTGCACTCAACCTTCTTCGTAGGAAAGCAAGTTATTCCTAGAATCAAACTACATCATTTTACATAGTACAATGTTAGGCAATGAAGATGTTTGTTTTCTAAACAAACTACTTTAGAAATGAGGCCAATCTACTAAGTTGTGCATCTTTTTAGATTACATTAACAAGGAAAGTTTGAACTTGCTGCACTCAACCTTCTTTGTAGGAAAGCAACTGATTCCTAGAACCGAATGAGCTTATTTCACACAGTACAATGTTTGGCAATGAAGATGTTTGTTTTCTCAACAAACTACTTTACAAATGAGGCAAATCTACTAACTTGTACATCTTTTAGATTACATTAACAAGGAAAGTTTGAACTTGCTGCACTCAACCATCTTTGTAGAAAGAAAACTGATTCCTAGAACCCTGGAATTAGCTTATTTCACACAGTACAGTGTTCAGTACTGAAGATGTTTGTTTTCTAAAGAAACTACTTTAGAAATGAGGCAAATCCACTAACTTGTACATCTTGTTAGATTACACAAACTAAGGAAAGTTTGAACTTGCTGCACTCAACCTTCTTCGTAGAAAGCAAGTGATTCCTAGAACCGAACTAGCTTATTTCACACAGTACAATGTTCGGTAATGAAGATGTTTGTTTTCTAAACAAACTACTTTAGAAATGAGGCCAATCTACTAACTTGTGCATCTTTTTAGATTACATTAACAAGGAAAGTTTGAACTTGCTGCACTCAACCTTCTTTGTAGGAAAGCAACTGATTCCTAGAACCAAATGAGCTTATTTCACACAGTACAATGTTCGGCAATGAAGATGTTTGTTTTCTCAACAAACTACTTTACAAATGAGGTGAATCTACTAACTTGGCCATCTTTTTAGATTACATTAACAAGGAAAGTTTGAACTTGCTGCACTCAACCATCTTCGTAGAAAATTAAACTGATTCCTAGAACCTAATTAACTTATTTCACACAGTACAGTGTTTGGTACTGAAGATGTTTCTTTTCTAAAGAAACTACTTTAGAAATGAGGCCAATCCACTAACTTGTACATCTTTTAGATTACATTAACAAGGAAAGTTTGAACTTGCTGCACTCAACCTTCTTTTGTAGGAAAGCAAGTGATTCCTAGAACCAAATTAGCTTATTTCACACAGTACAATGTTTGGCAATGAAGATGTTTGTTTTCTAAACAAACTACTTTACAAATGAGGTGAATCTACTAACTTGGCATCTTTTTAGATTACATTAACAAGGAAACTCAACAAACTAATTTAAAAATGAGGCAAATCTACTAACTTGGACATCTTCTTAGATTACATTAACAAGGAAAGTTTGAACTTGCTAAACTCAACCTTCTTCGTAGAAAGCAAACTGATTCCTAGAACCGAAATAGGTCATTTCACACAGTACGTTTGGCAATGAAGGTTTGTTTTCTAAAGACACTACTTTAGATATGAGGCGAATCTACTAACTTGGACATCGTTTTAGATTACATTAACAAGGAAAGTTTGAACATGCAAAACTCAACAGTCATCGTAGAAAGGAAACTGATTCCTAGAACCAAATTATCTTATTTCAAACAGTACAGTGTTCGGTACTGAAGATGTTTCTTTTCTAAAGGAACCACTTTAGAAATGACGCGAATTCACTAACTTGTACATCTTGTTAGATTACACAAACTAGTCAAGTTTGAACATGCTGCACTCAACCATCTTCGTAGGAAAGCAAGTGATTCCTAGAACCGAACTAGGTCATTTCACATAGTACCGTGTTCGGAAAGGAATATGTTTGTTTTCTAAACACACTACTTTGGAAATAAGGCCAATCTACTCAGTTGTGCATTTTTTAGATTACATTAACAAGGAAAGTTTCAACTTGCTGCACTCAACCTTCTTTGTAGGAAAGCAACTGATTCATAGAAACGAATGAGCTTATTCCACACAGTACAATGTTCGGCAATGAAGATGTTTGTTTTCTCAACAATGTACTTTACAAATGAGGCGAATCTCCTACCTTGGCCATCTTTTTAGATTACATTAACAAGGACAGTTTGAACTTGCTGCACTCAATCATCTTCGTAGAAATTAAACTGATTCCTAGAAGCTAATTAACATTTCACACAGTACAGTGTTTGGTACTGAAGATGTTTCTTTTCTAAAGAAACTACTTTAGAAATGAGGCCAATCTACTACGTTGTGCACCTTTTTTGATTACATTAACAAGGAAAATTTGAACTTGCTGCACTCAACCTTCTTCTTAGGAAAGCAAGTGATTCCTAGAACCGAACTAGCTCATTTCACATAGTACAGTGTTTGGTAATGAAGATGTTTGTTTTCTAAACAAAGAACTTTAGAAATGAGGCCAATCAACTAAGTTGTGCATCTTTTTAGATTACATTAACAAGGAACGTATGACCTTGCTCCACTCAACCTTCTTTGTAGGATAGCAACTGATTTCTAAAACCGAATGAGCTCATTTCACACAGTACAATGTTCGGCAAAGAAGATGTTTGTTTTCTCAACAAACTACTTTACCAATGAGGCAAATCTACTAACTTGGACATCTTTTTAGATTACATTAACAAGGAAAGTTTGAACTTGCTAAACTCAACCATCTTCGTAGAAAGGAAAATGAATCCTAGAAGCGAATTAATTATTTCACACAGTACAGTGTTTGGTACCGAAGATGTTTCTTTTCTAAAGGAACTACGTTAGAAATGAGGCGAAAGCACTAACTTGTACATCTTGTTAGATTACACAAACTAGGAAAATTTGAACTTGCTGCACTCAACCTTCTTCGTAGAAATTAAACTGATTCCTAGAAGTGAATTAACTTATTTCACACAGTACAATGTTCGGTACTGAAGATGATTGTTTTCTAAAGAAACCACTTTAGAAACGACACGAATCCACTAACTTGTACATCTTGTTAGATTACACAAACTAGGAAAGTTTGAACTTGCTGCACTCACCCTTCTTCGTAGGAAGGCAAGTTATTCCTAGAATCAAACTACATCATTTTACATAGTATCGTGTTCGGTAATGAAGATGTTTGTTTTCTAAACAAACTACGTTAGAAAAGAGTCCAATCTACTAAGTTGTGCATCTTTTCAGATTACACAATCAAGGAACATTTGAACTTGCTTCACTCAACCTTCTTTGTAGGAAAGCAACTGATTCCTAAAACCAAATGAGCTTATTTCACATAGTACAATATTTGGCAATGAAGATATTTGTTTTCTCAAAAAACTACCTTACAAATGAGGCGAATCTACTAACTTGGACATCTTTTTAGATTACATTAGCAAGGAAAGTTTGAACTTGCTGCACTCAACCATCTTTGTAGAAATTAAACTGGTTCCTAGAAGCGAATTAACTTATTTCACATAGTACAGTGTTCGGTACTGAAGATGTTTCTTTTCTAAAGAAATTACGTTAGAAATGAGGAGAATCCACTAACTTCTACATCTTGATACATTACACAAACTAGGAAAGTTTGAACTTGCTGCACTCAACCTTCTTCGAAGCAAAGCAAGTGATTCCTAGAACCGAACTAGCTCATTTCACATAGTTCCGTGTTCGGTAATGAAGATGTTTGTTTTCTAAACAAACTGCTTTAGAAATGAGGCCAATCTACTTAGTTGTGCATCTTTTCAGATTACATTAACAAGAAAAGTTTGAACTTGCTGCACTCAACCTTCTTTGTAGGAAAGCAACTGATTCCTAGAACCGAATGAGCTTATTTCACACAGTACAATGTTTGGCAATGAAGATGTTTGTTTTCTCAAGAAACTACTTTACAAATGAGCCGAATCTACTAACTTGGCGATCTTTTTCGATTACATTAACAATGAAAGTTTGAACTTGATGCACTCAACCGTCTTTGTAGAAATTAAACTGATTCCTAGAAGCTAATTAACTTATTTAACAGAGTACAGTGTTTGGTACTGAAGATGTTTCTTTTCTAAAGAAACTACTTTAGAAATGAGGCGAATCCACTAACTTGTACATCTTGTTAGATTACACAAACTAGAAAAGTTTGAACATGCTGCACTCAACCTTCTTCGTAGAAATTAAACTGATTCCTAGAAGCAAATTAACTTATTTCACACAGTACATTGTTCGGTACTGAAGATGTTTCTTTTCTAAAGACACTACTTTAGAAATGAGGTCAATCTACTAAGTTGTGCATCTTTTCAGATTACATTAAGAAGGAAAGTTTAAACTTGCTGCACTCAACCTTCTTTGTAGAAAAGCAACTGATTCCTAGAACTGAATGAGCTTATTTCACACTGTACAATGTTCAGCAATAAAGATGTTTATTTTCTCAACAAAGTACTTAACAAATGAGGCGAATCTCCTAACTTGGCCATCTTTTTAGATTGCATTAACAAGGAAAGTTTGAACTTGCTGCACTGAACCATCTTCGTAGAAATTAAACTGATTCCTAGAAGCGAATTAACATTTCACACAGTACAGTGTTTGGTACTGAAGATGTTTCTTTTCTAAAGAAACTACATTAGAAATGAGGCCAATTTACTAAGTTGTGCATCTTTTTAGATTACATTAACAAGGATTAACAACGTTCGGCAATGAAGATGTTAATTTTCTCAACAAACTACTTTACAAATGAGGTAAATCTGCTAAATTGGCCATCTTTTGAGATTACATTAACAAGGAAAGTTTGAACTTGCTGCAATCAAACATCTTCGTGGAAAGGAAACTCATTCCTAGAACCGAATTAACTTATTTCACACAGTACATTGTTCAGTACTGAAGATGTTTGTTTTCTAAAGGAACCACTTTAGAAACGACGTGAATCCACTAACTTGTACATCTTCTTAGAATACACAAAGTAGGAAAGTTTGAACTTGCTGCACTCAACCTTCTTCGTAGGAAAGCAAGTGATTCGTTGAACCGAACTAGCTCATTTCACATAATACAGTGTTTGGTAATGAAGATGTTTGTTTTCTAAACAAACTACTTTAGAAATGAGGCCAATCTACTAAGTTGGGCATCTTTTCAGATTACATTAACAAGGAAAGTTTGAACTTGCTGCACTCAACCTTCTTTGTAGGAAAGCAAGTGATTCCTAGAACCGAATGAGCTTATTTCACACACTACAATGTTCGGCAATGAAGATGTTTGTATTCTCAACAAACTACTTTACAAATGAGGCGAATCTACTAAGTTGGCCATCTTTTGAGATTACATAAACAAGGAAAGTTTGAACTTCCTGCACTCAACCGTCTTCGTAGAAATTGAACTGATTCCTAGAAGCGAACTAACTTATTTCACACAGTACCGTGTTTGGTACTGAAGATGTTTCTTTTCTAAAGAAACTACTTTAGAAATGAGGCGAATCCACTAACTTGTACATCTTGTAAGATTACACAAACTAGGAAAATTTGAACGTTCTGCACTCAACCTTCTTCATAGAAAGTAAACTGATTCCTAGAAGCGAATTAACTTATTTCATACAGTACCGTGTTCGGTACTTAAAATGTTTCTTTTCTAAAGAAACTACTTTAGAAATGAGGCCAATATACTAAGTTGAGCATCTTTTCAGATTACATTAACAGGGAAAGTTTGAACTTGCTGCACTCAACCTTCTTTGTAGGAAAGCAAGTGATTCCTAGAACCGTATGAGCTCATTTCACACAGTACAATGTTCGACAATGAAGATGTTTGTTTTCTCAACAAAGTACTTTACAAATGAGGCGAATCTCCTAACTTTTCCATCTTTTTAGATTACATTAACAGGGAAAGTTTGAACTTGCTGCACTCAGCCATATTCGTAGAAATTAAACTGATTCCTAGAAGCGAATTAACATTTCACACAGTACAGTGTTCAGTACTGAAGATGTATCTTTTCGAAAGAAACTACTTTAGAAATGAGGCAAATCTACTAAGTTGTGCATCTTTTTAGATTACATTAACAAGGAAAGTTTGAACTGCTGCACTCAACCTTCCTTGTAGGAAACCAAGTGATTCCTAGAACCGAATGAGCTTATTTCACACAGTACAATGTTCGGCAATGAAGATGTTAATTTTCTCAACAAACTACTTTACAAATAAGGTGAATCCGCTAACTTGGCCATCTTTTCAGATTACGTTAACAAGGGAAGTTTGAACATGCTGCACTCAACCATCTTCATGGAAAGGAAACCGATTCCTAGAACCGAATTAACTTATTTCACACAGTACAGTGTTCAGAACTGAAGATGTTTCTTTTCTAAAGGAAGCACTTTAGAAATGACGCGAATCTACTAACTTGTACATCTTGTTAGATTGCACAAACTGGGAAAGATTGAACTTGCTGCACTCAACGTTCTTCGTAGGAATGCAAGTGATTCCTTGAACCGAACTAGCTCATTTCACATAGTACAGTGTTCGGTAATGAAGATGTTTGTTTTCTAAACAAACTACTTTAGAAATGAGGCCAATATACTAAGTTGTGCATCCTTATAGATTACATTAACAAGGAAAGTTTGAACTTGCTGCACTCAACCTTCTTTGTAGGAAAGCAAGTGATTACTAGAACCGAATGAGCTTATTTCACACAGTATAATGTTCGGCAATGAATATGTTCATTTTCTCAACAAACTACTTTACAAATTAGGTGAATCTGCTAACTTGGCCATCTTTTTAGATTACATTAACAAGGAAAGATGGAACTTGCTGCACTCAACCATCTTCGTAGAAAGGAAACTGATTCCTAGAACCGAATTAACTTATTTCACACAGTACAGTGTTCAGGACTGAAGATGTTTGTTTTCTTAGGAAACCTCTTTAGAAACGACGCAAATCCACTAACTTGTACATCTTGTTAGATTACAGAAACTAAGAAAGTTTGAACTTGCTGCACTCTACGTTCTTCGTTGGAAAGCAAGTGATTCCTAGAATCGAACTACATCATTTTACATAGTACAATGTTCGGTAATGAAGATGTTTGTTTTCTAAACAAACTACTTTAGAAATGAGTCCAATCTACTAAGTTGTGCATCTTTTCTGATTACATTAACTAGGAAAGTTTGAACTTGCTGCACTCAAACTTCTTTGTTGGAAAGCAACTGATTTCTAGAACCGAATGAGCTTATTTCACACAGTACAATGTTCTGCAATGAAGATGTTTTTTTTTTCTCAACAAAGTAATTTACAAATGATGTGAATCTACTAACTTGGCCATCTTTTTAGATTACATTAACAAGGAAAGTTTGAACTTGCTGCACTCAACCGTCTCGTAGAAATTAAACTGAATCCTAGAAGCGAATTAACATTTCGCACAGTACAGTGTTCGGTACTGAAGATGTTTCTTTTCTAAAGAAACTACTTTGGAAATGAGGCCAATCTACTAAGTTGTGCATATTTTTAGATTACATTAACAAGGAAAGTTTGAACTTGCTGCACTCAACCTTCTTTGTAGGAAAGCAAGTGATTCCTAGTACCGAATGAGCTTATTTCACACAGTACAATGTTTGGCAATGAAGATGTTAATTTTGTCAACAAACTACTTTACAAATTAGGTGAATCAGCTAACTTGGCCATCCTTTTAGAATACATTAACAAGGAAAGTTTGAAGTTGCTGAACTCAACCATCTTCGTAGAAATTAAACTGATTCCTAGAACCGAATTAACTTATTTCACACAGTACAGTGTTCAGTACTGAAGATGTTTCTTTTCTAAAGAAACTACATTGGAAATGAGGCGAATCCACTAACTTGTATATCTTGTTAGATTACACAACCTAGGAAAGTTTGAACTTGCTGCACTCAACCTTCTTCGTAGAAATTAAACTGATTCCTAGAAGCGAATTAACTTATTTCACAGTACAGTGTTCGGTACTGAAGATGTGTCTTTTCTAAAGAAACTACTTTAGATATGAGGCCAATGTATTAAGTTGTGCATCTTTTTAGATTACACTACAATGAAAATTTAAACTTGCTGCACTCATCCCTCTTCGTAGGAAAGCAACTGAATTCTAGAACCGAATTAGCTTTCTTCACACAGTACAATGTTCGGAAATGAAGATGTTTGTTTTCTCAACAAACTACTTTACAAATGAGGCGAATCTTCTAACTTGGCCATCTTTTTCCATTACATTAACAAGGAAAGTCTGAACTTGCTGCACTCAACCATCTTCGTAGAAATTAAACTGATTCCTAGAAGCGAATTAACTTATTTCACACAGTACATTGTTTGGTACTGAAGAAGTTTCTTTTCTAAAGAAACTACTTAGATATGAGGCCAATCTACTAAGTTGTGCATCATTTCAGATTACATTAACAAGGAAAGTTTGAACTTGCTGCACTCAACCTTCTTCGTAGGAAAGCAAGTGATCCCTAGAACCGAACTAGCTCATTTCACATAGTACAGTGTTCGGTAATGAAGATGTTTGTTTTCTAAACAAACTACTTTAGAAATGAGGCCAATGTCCTAAGTTGCGCTTCTTTTTTTGTGTTGTTTTGTTTTGTTTTTTCGAGGTAGGGTTTCACTCTGGTCCAGGCTGACCTGGAATTAACTATGTACTCTCAGGGGGGCCTCGAACTCATGGCGATCCTCCTACCTCTGCCTCCCGAGTGCTGGGATTAAAGGCATGTGCCACCACGCCCGGCTTAGTTGTGCATCTTTTTAGATTACATTAACAAGGAAAGTTTGAACTTGCTGCACTCAACATTCTTTGTAGGAAAGCAACTGATTCATAGAACCGAATGTGCTTATTCCACACAGTACAATGTTCGGCAATGAAGATGTTTGTTTTCTCAACAATGTACTTTACAAATGAGGCGAATCTTCTACCTTGGCCATCTTTTTAGATTACATTAACAAGGAGAGTTTGAACTTGCTGCACTCAATCATCTTCGTAGAAATTAAAATGATTCCTAGAAGCTAATTAACATTTCACACAGTACAGTGTTTGGTACTGAAGATGTTTCTTTCCTAAAGAAACTACTTTAGAAATGAGGCCAATCTACTACGTTGTGCATCTTTTTAGATTACATTAACAAGAAAATTTCAACTTGCTGCACTCAACCTTCTTCGTAGGAAAGCAAGTGATTCCTAGAACCGAACTAGCTCATTTCACATAGTACAGTGTTTGATAAAGAAGATGTTTGTTTTCTAAACAACCTACTTTAGAAAAGAGGCCAATCAACTAAGTTGTGCATCTTTTTAGATTACATTAACAAGGAACGTTTGACCTTGCTCCACTCAACCTTCTTTGTAGGAAAGCAACTGATTCCTAGAACCGAATGAGCTTATTTCACACAGTACAATGTTCGGCAAAGAAGATGTTTGTTTTCACACCAAACTACTTTACCAATGAGGCAAATCTGCTAACTTGGACATCTTTTTAGATTACATTAACAAGGAAAGTTTGAACTTGCTAAACAAAATCATCTTCATAGAAATTAAACTGATTCTTAGAAGCAAATTAACTTATTTCACACAGTACAGTGTTTTGTACTGAAGATGTTTCTTTTCTAAAAGAACTACGTTAGAAATGAGGCAAAACCACTAACTTGTACATCTTGTTAGATTACACAAACTAGGAAAATTTGAACTTTCTGCACTCAACCTTCTTCGTAGAAATTAATCTGATTAATAGAAGTGAATTAACTTATTTCTCACAGTACAATGTTCGGTACTGAAGATGTAGGTTTTCTAAAGAAACCACTTTAGAAACGACACAAATCCACTATCTTGTACATCTTGTTAGATTACACAAACTAGGAAAGTTTGAACTTGCTGCACTCACCCTTCTTCGTAGGAAAGCAAGTTATACCTAGAATCAAACTACATCATTTTACATAGTACCGTGTTCGGTAATGAAGATGTTTGTTTTCTAAACAAACTACGTTAGAAATGAGTCCAATCTACTAAGTTGTGCATCTTTTGAGATTACATTAACAAGGAAAATTTGAATTTATTGCACTCAACCTTCTTTGAAGGAAAGCAACTGATTCCTAGAACCGAATGAGCTTATTTCACACAGTACAATGTTCGGCAATGAAGATGTTTGTTTTCTCAACAAAGTACTTTACAAATGAGGCGAATCTGCTAACTTCGCCATGTTTTTAGATTACATTAACAAGGAAAGTTTGAACTTTCTGCACTCAACCGTCTTCGTAGAAATTAAACTGATTCATAGAAGCGAATTAACTTATTTCAAACAGTACAGTGTTCAGTACTGAAGATGTTTGTTTTCTAAAGAAACCACTTTAGAAACGACGTGAATCCACTAACTTGTATATCTTGTTAGATTACACAAACTAGGAAAGTTTGAACTTGCTGCACTCAACCTTCTTCGTAGGAAAGCAAGTGATTCCTGGAACCGAACTAGCTCATTTCACATAGTACAGTGTGCGGTAATGAAGATGTTTGTTTTCTAAACAAACTGTTTTAGAAATGAGGCCAATCTCCTAAGTTGTGCATCTTTTCAGATTATATTAACAAGGAAAGTTTGAACTTGCTGCACTCAACCTTCTTTGTAGGAAAGCAACTGATTCCTAGAACCAAATGAGCTTATTTCACACAGTACAATGTTTGGCAATGAAGATGTTTGTTTTCTCAAAAAACTACCTTACAAATGAGGCGAATCTACTAAATTGGACACCTTTTAGATTACATTAACAAGGAAAGTTTGAACTTGCTGCACTCAACCGTCTTCGTAGAAATTAAACTGGTTCCTAGAAGCGAATTAACTTATTTCACACAATATAGTGTTCGGTACTGAAGATGTTTCTTTTCTAAAGAAACTACATTAGAAATGACGTGAATCCACTAACTTGTACATCTTGTTAGATTACACAAACTAGGAAAGTTTGAACTTGGTACACTCAAACTTCGTCGTAGAAAAGCAAGTGATTCCTAGAACCGAACTAGCTTATTTCACATAGTACAATGTTCGGTACTGAAGATGTTTCTTTTCTCAAGAAACTACTTTAGAAATGAGGCCAATCTACTAAGTTGTGCATCCTTATAGATTACATTAACAAGGAAAGTTTGAACTTGCTGCACTCAACCTTCTTTGTAGGAAAGCAAGTGATTACTAGAACCGAATGAGCTTATTGCACACAGTATAATGTTCGGCAATGAATATGTTCATTTTCTCAACAAACTACTTTACAAATTAGGTGAATCTGCTAACTTGGCCATCTTTTTAGATTACATTAACAAGGAAAGATGGAACTTGCTGCACTCAACCATCTTCGTAGAAAGGAAACTGATTCCTAGAACCGAATTAACTTATTTCACACAGTACAGTGTTCAGGACTGAAGATGTTTGTTTTCTTAAGAAACCTCTTTAGAAACGACGCAAATCCACTAACTTGTACATCTTGTTAGATTACCGAAACTAAGAAAGTTTGATCTTGCTGCACTCTACGTTCTTCGTTGGAAAGCAAGTGATTCCTAGAATCGAACTACATCATTTTACATAGTACAATGTTCGGTAATGAAGATGTTTGTTTTCTAAACAAACTACTTTAGAAATGAGTCCAATCTACTAAGTTGTGCATCTTTTCTGATTACATTAACTAGGAAAGTTTGAACTTGCTGCACTCAAACTTCTTTGTTGGAAAGCAACTGATTTCTAGAACCGAATGAGCTTATTTCACACAGTACAATGTTCTACAATGAAGATGTTTTTTTTTTCTCAACAAAGTAATTTACAAATGAGGCGAATCTACTAACTTGGCCATCTTTTTACATTACATTAACAAGGAAAGTTTGAACTTGCTGCACTCAACCGTCTCGTAGAAATTAAACTGAATCCTAGAAGCGAATTAACATTTCGCACAGTACAGTGTTCGGTACTGAAGATGTTTCTTTTCTAAAGAAACTACTTTGGAAATGAGGCCAATCTACTACGTTGTGCATATTTTTAGATTACATTAACAAGGAAAGTTTGAACTTGCTGCACTCAACCTTCTTTGTAGGAAAGCAAGTGATTCCTAGTACCGAATGAGCTTATTTCACACAGTACAATGTTCGGCAATGAAGATGTTAATTTTGTCAACAAACTACTTTACAAATTAGGTGAATCAGCTAACTTGGAAATCCTTTTAGATTATATTAACAAGGAAAGTTTGAAGTTGCTGAACTCAACCATCTTCGTAGAAATTAAACTGATTCCTAGAACCGAATTAACTTATTTCACACAGTACAGTGTTCAGTACTGAAGATGTTTCTTTTCTAAAGAAACTACATTGGAAATGAGGCGAATCCACTAACTTGTATATCTTGTTAGATCACACAACCTAGGAAAGTTTGAACTTGCTGCACTCAACCTTCTTCGTAGAAATTAAACTGATTCCTAGAAGCGAATTAACTTATTTCACAGTACAGTGTTCAGTACTGAAGATGTGTCTTTTCTAAAGAAACTACTTTAGATATGAGGCCAATGTATTAAGTTGTGCATCTTTTTAGATTACACTACAATGAAAATTTAAACTTGCTGCACTCATCCCTCTTCGTAGGAAAGCAACTGAATTCTAGAACCGAATTAGCTTTTTTTACACAGTACAATGTGTGGCAATGAAGATGTTTGTTTTGTCAACAAACTACTTTACAAATGAGGTGAATCTACTACCTTGGCCATCTTTGTAGATAACATTAACAAGGAAAGTTTGAACTTGCTGCACTCAACCATCTTCGTAGAAATTAAACTGATTCCTAGAAACGAACTAACTTATTTCACACAGTGCAGTGTTCAGAACTGAAGATGTTTCTTTTCTAAACAAACTACTTTAGAAATGAGGCCAATCAACTAAGTTGTGCATCTTTTTAGATTACATTAACAAGGAACGTTTGACCTTGCTCCATTCAACCTTCTTTGTAGGAAAGCAACTGATTCCTAGAACCGAATGAGCTTATTTCACACAGTACAATGTTCGGCAATGAAGATGTTTGTTTTCTCAAAAAACTAATTTAAAAATGAGGTGAATCTGCTAACTTGGCCATCTTTTCAGATTACATTAACAAGGAAAGTTTGAACTTGCTGCACTCAACCATCTTCGTAGAAAGGATACTGATTCCTAGAACCAAATTAACTTATTTCACACAGTGCAGTGTTAAGTACTGAAGATGTTTGTTTTCTAAAAAAAACCAGTTTAGAAACGACGAATCCACTAACTTGTACATCTTGTTAGATTGCACAAACTAGGAAACTTTGAACTTGCTGCACTCAACCTTCTTCGTAGGAAAGCAAGTGATTCCTAGAACCGAACTAGCTCATTTCACATAGTACAGTGTTCGGTAATGAAGATGTTTGGTTTCTTAAAAAACTACTTTAGAAATGAGGAAAATCTACTAAGTTGTGCATCATTTCAGATTACATTAACAAGGAAAGTTTGAACTTGCTGCACTCAACCGTCTTTGTAGGAAAGCAACTGAATTCTAGAACCTAATGAGCTTATTTCACACAATACAATGTTCGGCAATGAAGATGTTTGTTTTCTCAACAAACTACTTTACCAATGAGGCAAATCTGCTAACTTGGACATCTTTTTAGATTACATTACCAAGTAAAGTTTGACGTTGCTAAACTCAACCATCTTCGTAGAAAGTAAACTGATTCCTAGAACCGAATTAGCTCATTTCACACAGTACAATGTTTGGCAATGAAGGTTTGTTTTCTAAAGAAACTACTTTAGAAATGAGTCGAATCGACTAACTTGGACATCTTTTTAGATTACATTAACAAGGAAAGTTTGAACTTGCAGCCCTCAACCATCTTCTAAGAAATTAAACTGATTCCTAGAACCGAATTAACTTATTTCACACCATACAGTGTTCGGAACTGAAGATGTTTCTTTTCTAAAGAAATTACTTTAGAAATGAGGCGAATCCACTAAGTTGTGCATCTTTTTAGAATACATTGACAAGGAATGTTTGAACATCCTGCACTCAACCGTCTTTGTAGGAAAGGAACTGAATTCTAGATACGAATTAGCTTTTTTCACACAGTACAATGTTCGGCAATGAAGATGTTTGTTTTCTCAACAAACTACTTTAAAAAGGAGATGAATCTACTAACTTGGCCATCTTCTTAGATTGCATTAACAAGGAAAGTTTGAACTTGCTGCACTGAACCATCTTCGTAGAAATTAAACTGATTCCTAGAAGCGAATTAACTCATTTCACACAGTACACTGTTCGGTACTGAAGATCTTTCTTTTCTAAAGAAATTACTTTAGAAATGAGGTGAATCCATTAAGTTGTGCATCTTTTTAGATTGCATTAACAAGGAATGTTTGAATTTGCTGCACTCAATCGTCTTTGTAGGAAAGCAACTGAATTCTATATCCGAATTAGCTTTTATCACACAGTACAATGTTCGGCCAATGAAGATGTTTGTTTTCTCAACAAACTACTTTACAAATGAGGCAAATCTACTAACTTGGACATCTTTTTAGATTATATTAACAGGGAACGTTTGAACTTGTTAAACTCAAATGTCTTCGTAGAAAATAAACTGATTCCTAGAACTGAATTAGCTCATTTCACACAGTACAATGTTTGGCAATGAAGGTTTGTTTTCTAAAGACACTACTTTAGAAATGAGGTGAGTCTGCTAACTTGGACATCTTTTTAGATGACATTAACAAGGAAATTTTGAACTTGCTAAACTCAACCATCTTTGTAGAAAGGAACCTGATTCCCAGAACCGAATTATCTTATTTCACGCAGTTCAGTGTTCGGTACTGAAGATGTTTGTTTTCTAAAGAAACTACGTTAGAAATGATGCGAATCCACTAACTTGTACATCTTGTTAGATTACACAAACTAGGAAAGTTTGAACTTGCTTCACTCAACCTTCTTCGTAGGAAAGCAAGTGTTTCCTAAAACCGATCTAGCTCATTTCACATAGTATAGTGTTCGGTAATGAAGATGTTTGTTTTCTAAACAAACTACATTAGAAATGAGGCCAATCTACTAAGTTATGCATCTTTTTAGATTACATTAACAAGCAAAGTTTGCACTTGCTGCACTCACCCTTCTTTGTAGGAAAGCAACTGATTCCTAGAACCGAATGAGCTTATTTCACACAGTACAATGTTCAGCAATGAAGATGTTAATTTTCTCAACAAACTACTTTACAAATGAGGTGAATCTGCTAACTGGGCCATCTTTTCAGATTACATTAACAAGGGAAGTTTGAACAAGCTGCACTCAATCATCTTAGTGGAAAGGAAACTGATTCCTAGAACCGAATTAACTTATTTCACACAGTACAGTGTTCAGTACTGAAGATGTTTGTTTTCTAAAGGAAGCACTTTAGAAATGACGCAAATCCACTAACTTGTACATCTTTTCAGATTACACAAACTGGGAAAGTTTGAACTTGCTGCACTCAACCTTCTTCGTAGGAAAGCAAGTGATTCCTAGAACCGAACTAGCTCATTTCACATAGTACAGTGTTTGGCAATGAAGATGTTTGTTTTCTCAACAAACTACTTTACAAATGAGGTGAATCTACTAACTTGGCCATCTTTTTAGATTACATTAACAAGGAAAGTTTGAACTTGCTGCACACAACCATCTTCGTAGAAATTAAACTGATTCCTAGAAGCGAATTAACTTATTTCACACAGTACAGAATTCGGTACTGAAGATGTTTCTTTTCTAAAGAAACTACTTCTGAAATGAGGCGAATCCACTAACTTGTACATCTCGTTAGATTACACAAAATAGGAATGTTTGAACTTGCTGCACTCAACCTTCTTCATAGAAATTAAACTGATTCCTAGAAGCGAATTAACTTATTTCACACAGTACATTGTTCGGTAGTGAAGATGTTTCTTTTCTAAAGAAACTACTTTAGAAATGAGGCCAATCTGCAAAGTTGTGCATCTTTTTAGATTACATTAACAAGGAAAGTTTGAACTTGCTGCACTCAACCTTCTTTGTACGAAAGCAACTGATTCCTAAAACGAATGAGGTTATTTCACACAGTCCAATGTTTGGCAGTGAAGATGTTTGTTTTCTCAACAAACTACTTCACAAATGAGACGAATCTACTAACTTGGACATCTTTTTAGATTACATTAACAAGGAAAGTTTGAACTTGCTGCACTCAACCGTCTTCGTAGAAATTAAACTGATTCCTAGAAGCGAATTACCTTATTTCACACAGTACACTGTTCGGGAATGAAGATGTTTCTTTTCTAAAGAAACTACTTTAGAAATGGGGCCAATCTACTAAGTTGTGCATCTTTTCACATTACACTAACAAGGAAAGTTGAACTTGCAGCACTCAGCCTTCTTTGGAAGAAAGCAAGTGATTCCTAGAACCGAATGAGCTTATTTCACACAGTACAATGTTCGGCAATGAAGATGTTTGTTTTCTCAACAAAGTAAGTTACAAATGAGGCGAATCTCCTAACTTGGCCATCTTTTTAGATTACATTAACAAGGAAAGTTTCAACTTGCTGCATTCAACCTTCTTTGTAGGAAAGCAACTGGTTCATAGAAACGAATGAGCTTATTTCACACAGTACAATGTTCGGCAATGAAGATGTTTGTTTTCTCAACAAAGTACTTTACAAATGAGGCGAATCTCCTAACTTGGTCATCTTTTTAGATTACATTAACAAGGAAAGTTTGAACTTGCTGCACTCAACCTTCTTCGTAGGAAAGCAAGTGATTCCTAGAACCGAACTAGCCCATTTCACATAGTATAGTGTTCCTTAATGAAGATGTTTGTTTTCTAAACAAACTACCTTAGAAATGAGGCCAATCTACTAAGTTGTGCATCTTTTTAGATTACATTAACAAGGAAAGTTTGAACTTGCTGCACTCAACCTTCTTTGTAGGAAAGCAACTGATTCATAGAACCAAATGAGCTTATTTTCAACAGTACAATGTTTGGCATTGAAGATGTTTGTTTTCTCAACAAAGTACTTTACAAATGAGGCGAATCTCCTACCTTGGCCATCTTTTTAGATTACATTAACAAGGAGAGTTTGAACTTGCTGCACTCAACCATCTTCGTAGAAATTAAACTGATTCCTAGAAGCTAATTAACATTTCACACAGTACAGTGTTCGGTACTGAAGATGTTTCTTTTCTAAAGAAACTACTTTAGAAATGAGGCCAATCTACTAAGTTGTGCATCTTTTTAGATTACATTAACAAGGAAAGTTTGAACTTGCTGCACTCAACCATCTTCATGGAAAGGAAACTGATTCCTAGAACCGAATTATCTTATTTCACACAGTACAGTGTTCAGTCCTGAAGATGTATGTTTTGTAAAGGAACCACTTCAGAAATGACGCTAATCTACTAACTTGTATATCTTGTTAGATTACACAAACTGGGAAAGTTTGAACTTGCTGCCCTCAACTTTCTTCGTAGGAAAGCAAGTGATTCCTAGAACCGAACTATCTCGTTTCACATAGTACAGTGTTCGGTAATGAAGATGTTTGTTTTCTGAACAAACTACCTTAGAAATGAGGCCAATCAACTATGTTGTGCATCTTTTTAGATTACATTAACAAGGAATGTTTAAACTTGCTGCACTCAACCGTCTTTGTAGGAAAGCAACTGAATTCTAGATCCGATTTCCTTTTTTTAAACAGTACAATGTTCGGCAATGAAGATGTTTCTTTTCTCAACAAACTACTTTAAAAATGAGGCAAATCTAATAACTGGGGCATCTTTTTAGATTACATTAACAAGGAAAGTTTGAACTTTCTGCACTCAAACGTCTTCGTAGAAGTTAAACTGATTCCAATTAACGAATTAATTTATTACACACAGTACAGTGTTCGGTACCGAAGATGTTTCTTTTCTAAAGAAATTACTTTAGAAATGAGGCGAATCCACTAACTTGTACATCTTGTTAGATTACACAAACTAGGAAAGTTTGGACTTGCTGCACTCAACCTTCTTCATAGAAATTAAACTGATTCCTAGATCTGAATTAACTTATTTCACACAGTACAGCGTTCGGTACTGAAGATGTTTCTTTTCTAAAGAAACTACTTTTGAAATGAGGCCAATCTACTCAATTGTGCATCTTTTTAGATTACATTAACAAGGAAAGTTTGAACTTGCTGCACGCACCCTTCTTTGTAGGAAAGCAACTGAATTCTAGAACCGAATGAGCTTTGTTCACACAATACAATGTTCGGCAATGAAGATGTTTGTTTTCTCAACAAACTACTTTACCAATGAGGCAAATCTACTAACTTGGACATCTTTTTAGATTACATTAACAAGGAAAGTTTGAACTTTCTAAACTCAAACATCTTTGTAGAAATTAAATTGATTCCTGGAAGCGAATTCATTTATTTCACACAGTACAGTGTTTGGTACTGAAGATGTTTCTTTTCTAAAGGACCTACGTTAGAAGTGAGGCGAACCCACTAACTTGTACATCTTGTTAGATTACACAAACTAGGAAAATTTAAACTGGCTGCACTCAACCTTCTTCGTAGAAATTAAACTGATTCCTAGAAGCAAAATAACTTATTTCACACAGTACAGTGTTCGGTACTGAAGATGTTTCCTTTATTAAGAAACTACTTTAGAAATGAGGCGAATCTACTAAGTTGTACATCTTTTTAGATGACTTTAACAAGGAAAGCTTGAACTTGCTGCACTCAGCCTTCTGTGTAGGAAAGCAAGTGATTCCTAGAACCGAATGAGCTTATTTCACACAGTACAATGTTCAGCAATGAAGATGTTAATTTTCTCAACAAACTCCTTTACAAATGAGGTGATCTGCTAACGTGGCCATCTTTTTAGAGTAAATTAACAAGGAAAGTTTGAACTTGCTGCACTCAACCATCTTCGTGGAAAGGAAACTGATTCCTAAAACCGAATTAACTTATTTCACACAGTACAGTATTCAGTACTGAAGATGTTTATTTTCTAAAGGAACCACTATAGAAATGAAGCGAATCCACTAACTTGTACATCTTGTCAGATTGCACAAACTAGGAAAGTTTGAACTTGCTGCACTCAACCTTCTTCGTAGGAAAGCAAGTGATTCCTAGAACCGAACTAGCTCGTTTCACATAGTACAGTGCTCAGTAATGAAGATGTTTGTTTTCTGAACAAACTACTTTAGAAATGAGGCGAATCCACTAACTTGTACATCTTGTCAGATTACACAAACTAGGAAAGTTTGAACTTGCTGCACTCAACCTTCTTCGTAGGAAAGCAAGTGATTACTAGAACCGAACTAACTCATTTCACATAGTACAGTGTTCGTTAATGAAGATGTTTGTTTTCTAAACAAACTACTTTAGAAATGAGGCCAATGTACTAAGTTGTGCATCTTTTCAGATTATATTAACAAGGAAAGTTTGAACTTGCTAAACTCAACCATCTTCGTAGAAAGTAAACTGATTCCTAGAACCGAATTAGCACATTTCACAATGTTTGGCAATGAAGGTTTGTTTTCTAAAGACACTACTTTAGAAATGAGGCCAATCTGCTAAGTTGTGCATGTTTTTAGATTACATTAACAAGGAAAGATTGAATTTGCTGCACTCAACCGTCTTTGTAGGAAAGCAAGAGATTCCTACAACCGAATGAGCTTATTTCACACAGTACAGTGTTTGGCAATGAAGATGTTAATTTTCTCAACAAACTACTTTACAAATGAGGTGAATCTGCTACCTTGGCCATCTTTTTAGATTACATTAAAAGGAAAGTTTGAACTTGCTGCACTCAACCATCTTCGTGGAAAGGCAACTGATTCCTAGAACCGAATTAACTTATTTCACACAGTACAGTGTTCAGTACTGAAGATGTTTGTTTTCTAAAGGAACCACTTTAGAAATGACATGAATCCACTAACTTGTACATCTTGTTAGATTACACAAACTAGGAAAGTTTGAACTTGCTGCCCTCAAACTTCTTCGTAGGAAAGCAAGTGATTCCGAGAACCGAACTAGCTCATTTCACAAAGTACAGTGTTCGGTAATGAAGATGTTTCTTTTCTAAAGAAACTACTTTAGAAATGAGTCTAATCTACTAAGTTTTGCATCTTTTCAGATTACATTAACAAGGAAAGTTTGAACTTGCTGCACTCAACCTTCTTTGTAGGAAAGCAAGTGATTCCTAGAACCGAATGAGCTTATTTCACACAGTACAATATTCGGCAATGAAGATGTTTGTTTTCTCAAAAAAGTACTTTACAAATGAGGCAAATCTCCTTTCTAGGCCATCTTTTTAGATTATATTAACAAGGAAAGTTTGAACTTGCTGCACTCAACCTTATTTGTAGAAAAGCAACTGATTCCTAGAACTGAATGAGCTTATTTCACACAGTACAATGTTCGGAAATGAAGATGTTTGTTTTCTGAAGAAACTACTTTATAAATGAGGCGAATCTAGTATCTTGGCCTTTTTTGTAGATTACATTAACATGGAAAGTTTGAACTTGCTGCACTCAACCGTCTTCGTAAAAATTAAACTGATTCCTAGAAGCGAATTAACTTATTTCACACACTACTGTGTTCAGAACTGAAGATGTTTGTTTTCTAAAGAAACCACATTAAAAACGACACGAATCCACTAACTTGTACATCTTGTTAGATTACACAAACTAGGAAAGTTTGAACTTGCTGCACTCAACCTTCTTCGTAGGAAAGCAAGTGATTCCTAGAACACAACTAGCTCATTTCACATAGTACCGTGTTCGGTGATGAAGGTGTTTGTTTTCTAAACAAACTAATTTAGAAATGAGGCCAATCTCCTAAGTTGTGCATCTTTTCAGATTACATTAACAAGGAAAGGTTGAACTTGCTGCACTCAACCTTCTTTGTAGGAAAGCAACTGATTCCTAGAACCGAATGAGCTTATTTCACACAGTACAATGTTCGGCAATGAAGAGGTTTGTATTCTCAACAAACTACTTTACAAATAAGACGAATCTACTAACTTGGCCATATTTTTAGATTACATTAACAAGGAAAGTTTGAACTTGCTGCACTCAACCGTCTTCGTAGAAATTAAACTGATTCCTAGAAGCGAATTAACTTATTTCAGACAGTACAGTGTTCGGTACTGAAGATGTTTGTTTTCTAAAGGAAGCACTTTAGAAATTACGCGAATCCACTACCTTGTACTTCTTGTTAGAGTACACAAACTAGGAAAGTTTGAACTTGTTGCACTCAACCTTCGTCTTAGAAATTAAACTGATTCCTAGAAGCGAATTAACTTATTTCACACAGTACAGTGTTCGGTACTGAAGATGTTTCTTTACTAAAGAAACTACTTTAGAAATGAGGCCAACCTACTAAGTTGTGCATCTTTTTAGATTACATTAACAAGGAATGTTTGAACTTTCTGCACTCATCCTTCTTTGTAGTAAAGCAACTGAATTCTAGAACTGAAATAGCTTTTTACACACACTACAATGTTCCGCATTGAAGTTGTTTGTTTTCTCAACAAACTACTTTACCAATGAGGCAAACCTACTAACTTGGACATCTTTTCAGATTACATTAACAAGGAAAGTTTCGACTTGCTAAACTCAACCATCTCCGTAGAATGTAAACTGATTCCTAGAACTGAATAAGCTTATTTCACAGACTTCAATGTTTGGCAATGAACGTTTGTTTTCTAAAGAAACTACTTTAGAAATGAGGCGAGTCTACTAACTTGGACATCTTTTTAGATTACATTAACAAGGAAAGATTGAACTTGCTAAACTCAACCATCTTCGTAGAAAGGAAACTGATTCCTAGAACCGAATTATCTTATTTCACGCAGTACAGTGTTCGGTACTGAAGGTGTTTGTTTTCTAAATAAACTACTTTAGAAATGACGTGAATCCACTAACTTGTACATCTTGTTAGATTACACAAACTAGGAAAGTTTGAACTTGCTGCACTCAACCTTCTTCGTAGGAAAGTAAGTGATTCCTAGAATCGAACTAGATCATTTTACATAGTACCGTGTTCTGTAATGAAGATGTTTGTTTTCTAAACAGACTACTTTAGAAATGAGTCCAATCTACTAAGTTGTGCATCTTTTCAGATTACATTAACAAGGAACGTTTGAACTTGCTGCACTCAACCTGCTTTGTAGGAAAGCAACTGATTCCTAGAACCGAATGAGCTTATTTCACACATACAATGTTCGGCAATGAAGATGTTTGATTTCTCAACAAAGTACTTTACAAATGAGGCGAATCTACTAACTTGGCCATCTTTTTAGATTACATTAACAAGGAAAGTTTGAACTTGCTGGACTCAACCGCCTTCGTAGAAATTAAACTGATTGCTAGAAGCGAACTAACATTTCGCAGTTTTCGGAACTGAAGATGTTTCTTTTCTAAAGAAACTACTTTAGAAATGAAGAGAATCCACTAACTTGTACTTCTTCGTAGAAATTAAGCTGATTCCTAGAAGCGAATTAACTTATTTCACACAGTACAATGTTCGGTACTGAAAATGTGTCTTTTCTGAACAAACTACTTTAGAAATGAAGCCAATGTAGGAAGTTGTGCATCTTTTTAGATTACATTAACAAAGAAAGTTTGAACTTGCTGCACTCATCCGTCTTTGTAGGAAAGCAACTGAATTCTAGAACCGAATTAGCTTTCTTCACACAGTACAATATTCGGCAATGAAGATGTTTGTTTTCTCAACAAACTACTTTACAAATGAGGAGAATCTTCCAAATTGGCCATCTTTTGAGATTACATTAACAAGGAAAGTTTGAACTTGCTGCACTCAACCATCTTTGTCGAAATTAAACTGATTCCTAGAAGCGAATTAACTTATTTCATTCAGTACAGTGTTCGGTACTGAAGATGTTTCTTTTCTAAAGAAACTACTTTAGATATGAGGCCAATCTACTAAGTTGTGCGTCTTTTCAGATTACATTAACAAGGAAAGTTTGAACTTGCTGCACTCAACCTTCTTTGTAGGAAAGCAAGTGTTTCCTAGAACCGAATGAGCTTATTTCACACAGTACAATGTTCGGCAATAAAGATGTTAATTTTCTCAACAAACTACTTTACAAATGAGGTAAATCTGCTAACTTGGCTATCTTTTGAGATTACATTAACAAGGAAAGTTTGAACATGCTGCAATCAAACATCTTCGTGGAAAGGAAACTGATTCCTAGAACCGAATTAACTTATTTCACACAGTACAGTGTTCAGAACTGAAGATGTTTGTTTTCTAAAGGAAGCACTTTAGAAACGAAGCGAATCCACTAACTTGTACATCTTGTTAGATTACACAAACTAGGAAAGTTTGAACTTGCTGCGCTCAACCTTCTTCGTAAGAAAGCAAGTGATTCCTAGATCCGAACTAGCTCATTTCACATAGTACAGTGTTCGGTAATGAAGATGTTTGTTTTCTAAACAAACTACTTTAGAAATGAGGCCAATCTACTAAGTTGTGCATCTTTTCAGATTACATTAACAAGGAAAGTTTGAACTTGCTGCACTCAAACTTCTTTGTAGGAAAGCAAGTGATTCCTAGAAGCGAATGAGCTTATTTCACAGAGTACAATGTTCGGCAATGAAGATGTTAATTTTCTCATCAAACTACATTACAAATGACGAGATTCTGCTAACTTGGCCATCTTTTTAGATTACATTAACAAGGAAAGTTTGAACTTGCTGCACTCTACCATCTTCGTGGAAAGGAAACTGATTCCTAGAACCGAATTAAGTTATTTCACACACTACTGTGTTCAGAACTGAAGATGTTTGTTTTCTAAAGAAACCACATTAAAAACGACACGAATCCACTAACTTGTACATCTTGTTAGAAATGAGGAGAATCCACTAACTTTTACATCTTGTTAGATTACACAAACTAGGAAAGTTTGAAGGTTCTGCACTCAACCGTCTTTCTGGGAAAGCAACTGAATTCTAGAACCAAATTAGCTTTTTTCACACAGGACAATGTTCGGCTATGAAAATGTTTGTTTTTTCAACAAACTACTTTACAAGTGAGGCGAATCTTCTAACTTGGCCATCTTTTGAGATTACATTAACAAGGAAAGATTCAACTTGCTGCACTCAACCATCTTCGTAGAAATTAAACTGATTCCTAGAAGCGAATGAACTTATTTCACACAGTACAGTGTTGGGTACTGAAGAAGTTTCTTTTCTAAAGAAACTACTTAGATATGAGGCCAATCTACTAAGTTGTGCATCATTTCAGATTAAATTAACAAGGAAAGTTTGAACTTGCTGCACTCAACTGTCTTTGTAGGAAAGCAACTGAATTCTAGAACCGAATGAGCTTTTTTCACACAATACAATGTTTGGCACTGAAGATGTTAATTTTCTCAACAAACTACTTTACCAGTGAGGCAAATCTACTAACTTGGAAATCTTTTTAGATTACATTAACAAGGAAAGTTTGACGTTGCTAAACTCAACCATCTTCGTAGAAAGTAAACTCATTCCTAGAACCGAATTAGCTCATTTCACACAGTACAATGTTTGGCAATGAAGGTTTGTTTTCTAAAGAAACAACTTTAGAAATGAGTCAAATCGACTAACTTGGACATCTTTGTAGATTACATTAACAAGGAAAGTTTGAACTTGCTGCCCTCAACCATCTTCGTAGAAATTAAACTGATTCCTAGAACCGAATTAACTTATTTCACACCATACAGTGTTCGGTACTGAAGATGTTTCTTTTCTAAAGAAATTACTTTAGAAATGAGGCGAATCCACTAAGTTGTGCAACTTTTTAGAATACATTGACAAGGAATGTTTGAACTTCCTGCACTCAACCGTCTTTGTAGGAAAGGAACTGAAATCTAGATACGAATTACCTTTTTTCACACAGTACAATGTTCGGCAATGAAGATGTTTGTTTTCTCAACAAACTACTTTACGAAGGAGATGAATCTACTAACTTGGCCATCTTTTTAGATTGCATTAACAAGGAAAGTTTGAACTTGCTGCACTGAACCATCTTCGTAGAAATTAAACTGATTCCTAGAAGCGAATTAAGTCATTTCACACAGTACAGTGTTCGGTACAGAAGATGTTTCATTTCTAAAGAAATTACTTTAGAAATGAGGCGAATCCATTCAGTTGTGCATCTTTTTAGATTACATTAGCAAGGAATGTTTGAATTTGCTGCACTCAATCGTCTTTGTAGGAAAGCAACTGAATTCTATATCCGAATTAGCTTTTATCACACAGTACAATGTTCGGCAATGAAGATGTTTGTTTTCTCAACAAACTACTTTACAAATGAGGCAAATCTACTAACTTGGATATCTTTTTAGATTACATTAACAGGGAAAGTTTGAACTTGCTAAACTCAACAGTCTTCGTAGAAAATAAACTGATTCCTAGAACTGAATTAGCTCATTTCACACAGTACAATGTTTGGCAATGAAGGTTTGTTTTCTAAAGACACTACTTTAGAAATGAGCCGAGTCTGCTAAATTGGACATTTTTTAGATTACATTAACAAGGAAATTTTGAACTTGCTAAACTCAACCATCTTTGTAGAAAGAAAACTGATTCCCAGAACCGAATTATCTTATTTCACGCAGTTCAGTGTTCGGTACTGAAGATGTTTGTTTTCTAAAGAAACTACTTTAGAAATGACGCGAATCCACTAACTCGTACATCTTGTTAGATTACACAAACTAGGAAAGTTTGAACTTGCTGCACTCAACCTTCTTCGTAGGAAAGCAAGTGTTTCCTAGAACCGAACTAGCTCATTTCACATAGTACAGTGTTCGCTAATGAAGATGTTTGTTTTCTAAACAAACTACATTGGAAATGAGGCCAATCTACTAAGTTGTGCATCTTTTTAGATTACATTAACAAGGAAAATTGAACTTCCTGCACTCAACCTTCTTTGTAGGAAAGCAAGTGATGCCTAGAACCGAATGAGCTTATTTCACACAGTACAATGTATGGCAATGAAGATGTTTGTTTTCTCAACAAAGTACTTTACAAATGAGGCGAATCTCCTAACTTGGCCATCTTTTTAGATTACATTAACAAGAAAAGTTTGAACTTGCTTCACTCAACCATCTTCGTAGAAATTAAACTGATTCCTAGAAGCGAATTAACATTTCACACAGTACAGTGTTCGGTACTGAAGATGTTTCTTTTCTAAAGAAACTACTTTAGAAATGAGGCCAATCTACTAAGTTGTGCATCTTTTCAGATTACATTAAGAAGGAAAGTTTGAACTTGCTGCACTCAACCTTCCTTTTAGGAAAGCAAGTGATTCGGAGAACAGAACGAGCTTATTTCACACAGTACAATGTTCGGCAATGAAGACGTTAATATTCTCTACAAACTACTTTACAAATGAGGTGAATCTGCTAACTTGGCCATCTTTTCAGATTACATTAACAAGGAAAGTTTGAACTTGCTGCACTCAACCATCTTCGTGGAAAGGAAACTGATTCCTAGAACCGAATTAACATTTCAAGCAGTACAGTGCTCAGTATTGAAGATGTTTGTTTTTTAAAGGAACTACTTTAGAAATGACGCAAATCCACTAACTTGTATATCTGGTTAGATTACACAAACTAGGAAAGTTTGAACTTGCTGCACTCAAACGTCTTCGTAGGAAAGCAAGTGATTTGTAGAACCGAAATAGCTCATTTCATATAGTATAGTGTTCAGTAATGAAGATGTTTGTTTTCTAAACAAACTACTTAAAAATGAGGCAAATCTAATAACTGGGACATCTTTTTAGATTACATTAACAAGGAAAGTTTGAACTTGCTCAACTGAACCATCTTCGTAGAAAGTAAACTGATTCCTAGAACCGAATTAGCTCATTTCACACAGTACAATGTTTGGCAATGAAGGTTTGTTTTCTAAAGACACTACTTTAGAAATGAGGCGGATCTACTAACTTGGACATCTTTTTAGATTACATTAACAAGGAAAGTTTGAACTTGCTAAACTCAACCATCTTCGTAGAAAGGAAACTGATTACTAGAAACGAATTATCTTATTTCACGCAGCACAGTATTCGGTACTGAAGATGTTTGTTTTCTAAAGAAACTCCTTTAGAAATGAGGCAAATTCACTAACATGTACATCTTGTTAGATTACACAAACTAGGAAAGTTTGAACTTGCTGCACTCAACCTTCCTCATAGAAATTAAACTGATTCCTAGAAGCGAATTAACTTATTTCACACAGTACATTGTTTGGTACTGAAGATGTTTCTTTTCTAAAGAAACAACTTTCGAAATGAGGCCAATCTGCAAAGTTGTGCATCTTTTTAGATTACATTAACAAGGAAAGTTTGAACTTGCTGCACTCAACCTTCTTTGTAGGAAAGCAACTGATTCCTAAAACGAATGAGCTTTTTTCACACAGTACAATGTTTGGCAATGAAGATGTTTGTTTTCTCAACAAACTACTTTACAAATGAGCAGAATCTACTAACTTGGCCATCTTTTTAGATTACATTAACAAGGAAAGTTTGAACTTGCTGTTCTCAACCATCTTCGTAGAAATTAAACTGATTCCTAGAACCGAATTAACTTATTACACAGTGCAGTGTTCGGAACTGAAGATGTTTCTTTTCTAAAGAAACTGCTTTAGAAATGAGGCGAATCCACTAACTTCGTAGAAAGGAAACTGATTCCTAGATGCGAATTAACTTATTTCACACAGTACATTGTTCGGGACTGAAGATGTTTCTTTGCTAAAGAAACTCCTTTAGAAATGAGGCCAATCTACTAAGTTGTGCATCTGTTCAGATTACACTAACAAGGAAAGTTTGACTTTCAGCACTCAACCTTCTTCGTAGGAAAGCAAGTGATTGCTAGAACCGAATGAGCTTATTTCACACAGTACAATGTTCGGCAATGAAGATGCTTGTTTTCTCAACAAAGTATGTTACAAATGAGGCGAATCTCCTAACTTGGCCATCTTTTTAGATTACATTAACAAGGAATGTTTGAACTTGCTGCACTCAACATTTTCGTAGGAAAGCAAGTGATTCCTAGAACCGAACTAGCTCATTTCACATAGTACAGTGTTCGGTACTGAAGATGTTTCTTTTCTAAAGAAACTACTTTAGAAATGAGGCCAATCTACTAAGTTGTGCATCTTTTTAGGTTACATTAACAAGGAAAGTTTGAACTTCCTGCACTCAACCTTCTTTGTAGGAAAGCAACTGATTCATAGAAACCAATGAGCTTATTTCACACATTACAATGTTTGGCAATGAAGATGTTTGTTTTCTCAACAAAGTACTTTACAAGTGAGGCGAATCTACTAACTTCGCCACCTTTTTAGATTACATTAACAAGGAAAGTTTGAACTTGCTGCACTCAACCGTCTTCGTAGAAATTAAACTGATTCCTGGAAGCAAATTAACATTTCGCACAGTACAGTGTTCGGTACTGAAGATCTTTCTTTTCTAAAGAAACTACTTTAGAAATGAGGCCAATCTACTACGTTGTGCATCTTTTTAGATTACCTTAACAAGGAAAGTTTGAACTTGCTACACTCAACCATCTTGGTGGAAAGGAACTGATTCGTAGGACCGAATTAACTTATTTCACACAGTACAGTGTTCAGTACGGAAGATGTTTGTTTTCTAAAGGAACCACTTTAGAAATGACTCGAATCCACTAACTTGTACATCTTGTTAGATTGCACAAACTAGGAAAATTTGAACGTGCTGCACTCAACCTTCTTTGTAGGAAAGCAAGTGATTCCTAGAACCGAACTAGCTCATTTCACATAGTACAGTGTTCGCTAATGAAGATGTTTGTTTTCTAAAGAAACTACTTTAGAAATGAGGCCAATCTACTATGTTGTGCAACTTTTTAGATTACATTAACAAGGAAAGTTTGAACTTGCTGCACTCAACCGTCTTTGTAGGAAAGCAACTGAATTCTAGAACCACATTAGCTTTTTTCACACAGTACAATGTTCGACAATGAAGATGTTTGTTTTCTCAACAAACTACTTTACCAATGAGGCAAATCTACTAACTTGGACATCTTTTTCGATTACATTAACAAGGAAAGTTTGACGTTGCTAAACTCAACCATCTTCGTAGAAAGTAAACTCATTCCTAGAACCAAATTAGCTCATTTCAGACAGTACAATGTTTGGCAATGAAGGTTTGTTTTCTAAAGAAACTATTTTAGAAATTAGGCGACTCTACTAACTTGGACATTTTTTTAGATTACATTAACAAGGAAAGTTTGAACTTGCTAAACTCAACCATCTTCATAGGAAGGAAACTGATTCCTAGAACCAAATCAACTTATTTCACACAGTACAGTGTTCGGAAATGAAGATGTTTGTTTTCTAAAGAAACGAATTTAGAAATGACGCGAATCCACTAACGTACATATTGTTAGATTACACAAACTAGGAAAGTTTCAACTTCCTGCACTCAACCTTCTTCGTAGGAAAGCACGTGATTCCTAGAAACGAACTAGCTCATTTCACATAGTACAGTGTTCGGTAATGAAGATGTTTGTTTTCTAAACAAAGTACATTACAAATGAGGCCAGTCTACTAAGTTTTGCATCTTTACAGATTACATTAACAAGGAAAGTTTGAACTTGCTGCACTCAACCTTCTTTGTAGGAAAGCAAGTGATTCCTAGAACTGAATGAGCTTATTTCACACAGTACAATGTTCGTCAATGAAGATGTTAGTTTTCTCAACAAAGTACTTTACAAATGAGGTGAATCTGCTAACTTGGCCATCTTTTTAGATTACATTAACAAGGAAACATGGAACTTGCTGCACTCAACCATCTTCGTAGAAAGGAAACTGATTCCTAGAACCGAATTAACTTATTTCACACAGTACAGTGTTCGGTACTGAAGATGTTTGTTTTCTAAGGAAACCACTTTAGAAATGACGCGACTCCACTAACTTGTACATCTTGTAAGATTACACAAACTAGGAATGTTTGAACTTGGTGCACTCAACTTCCTTGGTAAGAAAGCAAGTAATTCCTAGAATCGAACTCGATCATTTTAAATAGTACCGTGTTCGGTAATGAAGATGTTTGTTTTCTAAAAAAACTACTTTAGAAATGAGTCCAATCTACTAAGTTGTGCATCTTTTCAGATTACATTAACAAGGAATGTTTGAACTTGCTGCACTCAACCTTCTTTGTAGGAAAGCAACTGATTCCTAGAACCGAATGAGCTTATTTCACACAGTACAATGTTCGGCAATTAAGATATTTGTTTTCTCAACAAAGTACTTTACAAATGAGGCGAATCTACTAACTTGGCCATCTCTTTAGATTACATTAACAAGGAATTTTTGAACTTGCTGCAATCAACCGTCTTCGTAGAAAGTGAACTGATTCCCAGAAGTGAATTAACATTTCGCACAGTATAATGTTCAGTACTGAAGATGTTTCTTTTCTAAAGAAACTACTTTAGAAATGAGGCCAATCTACTAAGTTGTGCATCTTTTCAGATTACATTAACAAGGAAAGTTTGAACTTGCTGCACTCAACCTACTTTGTAGGAAAGCAATTGATTCCTAGAACCGAATGAGCTTATTTCACAGAGTAAAATGTTCGGCAATGAAGATGTTAACTTTGTCAACAAACTACTTTACAAATGAGGTGAATCTGCTAACTTTGCCATCTTTTCAGATTACATTAACAAGGAAAGTTTGAACTTGCTGCACTCAACCATCTTCGTAGAAAGAAAACTGATTCCTAGAAGCGAATTAACTTATTTCACACAGTACAGTGTTCAGTACTGAAGATGTTTGTTTTCTAAATAATCCACTTCAGAAACGACGCGAATCCACTAACTTGTACATTATGTTAGCTTACACAAACTAGGAAAGTGTGAACTTGCTACACTCAACCTTCTTCGTAGGGAAAGCAAGTGATTCCTAGAACCGAACTAGCTCATTTCACATAGTACAGTGTTTGGTAATGAAGATGTTTGTTTTCTAAACAAACTACTTTAAATGAGTCCAATCTACTAAATTGTGCATCTTTTCAGATTACATTAACAAGGAAAGTTTGAACTTGCTGCACTCAACCTTCATTTTAGGAAAGCAACTGATTCCTAAAACCGAATGAGCTTATTTCACACAGTACAATGTTCAGCAATTAAGATGTTTGTATTCTCAACGAAGTACTTTACAAATGAGGCAAATCTACTAACTTGGCCATCTCTTTAGATTACATTAACAAGGAATTTTTGAACTTGCTGCAATCAACCGTCTTCAGAGAAATTAAACTGATTCCTAGAAGTGAATTAACATTTCGCACAGTACAATGTTCGGTACTGAAGATGTTTCTTTCTAAAGAAACTACTTTAGAAATGAGGCCATTCTACTACGTTGTGCATCTTTTTAGATTACCTTAACAAGGAAAGTTTGAACTTGCTGCACTCAACCTTCTTTGTACGAAAGCAAGTGATTCCTAGAACCGAATGAGCTTTTTTCACACAGTACAGTGTTCGGCAATGAAGATGGTAATTTTGTCAACAAACTACTTTACAAATGAGGTGAATCTGCTAACTTTGCCATCTTTTCAGATTACATTAACAAGGAAAGTTTGAACTTGCTGCACTCAACCTACTTTGTAGGAAAGCAATTGATTCCTAGAACCGAATGAGCTTATTTCACAGAGTAAAATGTTCGGCAATGAAGATGTTAACTTTGTCAACAAATTACTTTACAAATGAGGTGAATCTCCTAACTTTGCCATCTTTTCAGATTACATTAACAAGGAAAGTTTGAACTTGCTGCACTCAACCATCTTCGTAGAAAGAAAACTGATTCCTAGAAGCGAATTAACTTATTTCACACAGTACAGTGTTCAGTACTGAAGATGTTTGTTTTCTAAATAATCCACTTCAGAAACGACGCGAATCCACTAACTTGTACATTATGTTAGCTTACACAAACTAGGAAAGTGTGAACTTGCTACACTCAACCTTCTTCGTAGGAAAGCAAGTGATTCCTAGAACCGAACTAGCTCATTTCACATAGTACAGTGTTTGGTAATGAAGATGTTTGTTTTCTAAACAAACTACTTTAAATGAGTCCAATCTACTAAATTGTGCATCTTTTCAGATTACATTAACAAGGAAAGTTTGAACTTGCTGCACTCAACCTTCATTTTAGGAAAGCAACTGATTCCTAAAACCGAATGAGCTTATTTCACACAGTACAATGTTCAGCAATTAAGATGTTTGTATTCTCAACGAAGTACTTTACAAATGAGGCAAATCTACTAACTTGGCCATCTCTTTAGATTACATTAACAAGGAATTTTTGAACTTGCTGCAATCAACCGTCTTCGTAGAAATTAAACTGATTCCTAGAAGTGAATTAACATTTCGCACAGTACAATGTTCGGTACTGAAGATGTTTCTTTTCTAAAGAAACTACTTTAGAAATGAGGCCATTCTACTACGTTGTGCATCTTTTTAGATTACCTTAACAAGGAAAGTTTGAAATTGCTGCACTCAACCTTCTTTGTAGGAAAGCAAGTGATTCCTAGAACCGAATGAGCTTTTTTCACACAGTACAGTGTTCGGCAATGAAGATGGTAATTTTGTCAACAAACTACTTTACAAATGAGGTGAATCTGCTAACTTTGCCATCTTTTCAGATTACATTAACAAGGAAAGTTTGAACTTGCTGCACTCAACCATCTTCGTGGAAAGGAACTGATTCCTAGAACCGAGTTAACTTATTTCACACAGTACAGTGTTCTGTACTGAAGATGTTTGTTTTCTAAAGGAACCACTTTAGAAATGACGTGAATAAACTAACTTGTACATCTTGTTAGATTACACAAACTAGAAAAGTTTGAACTTGCTGCACTCAACATTCTTCGTAGGAAAGCAAGTGATTCCTAGAAACGAACTAGCTCATTTCACATAGTACAGTGTTCGGTATGAAGGTGTTTGTTTTCTAAAGAAACTACTTTAGAAATGAGGCCAATCTACTACGTTGTGCATCTTTTCAGATTACATTAACAAGGAAAGGTTGAACTTGCTGCACTGAACCTTATTTGTAGGAAAGCAACTGATTCCTAGAACCGAATGAGCTTTTTTCACACAGTACAATGTTTGGCAATGAAGATGTTTGTTTTCTCAACAAACTACTTTACAAATGAGGCGAATCTACTAACTTGGCCATCTTTTTAGATTACATTAACAAGGAAAGTTTGAACTTGCTGTTCTCAACCATCTTCGTAGAAATTAAACTGATTCCTAGAACCGAATTAACTTATTACACAGTGCAGTGTTCAGAACTGAAGATGTTTCTTTTCTAAAGAAACTACTTTAGAAATGAGGCCAATCTACTAAGTTGTGCATATTTTTAGATTACATTAACAAGGAAAGTTTGAACTTGCTGCACTCAACCATCTTCGTAGAACGGTAACTGAGTTCTAGAACCGAATTAACTTATTTCACACATTACAGTGTTCATTACTGAAGATGTTTGTTTTCTAAAGAAACCATTTTAGAAACGATGCCAATCCACTGACTTGTACATCTTGGTAGATTACACAAACTAGGAAAGTTTGAAGTTGCTGCACTCAACCTTCTTCGTAGGAAAGCAAGTGATTCCTAGAATCGAAATAGCTCATTTCACATAGTACAGTGTCCGGTAATGAAGATGTTTGTTTTCTAAACAAACTACTTTAGAAATGAGGCCAATCTACTAAGTTGTGCATCTTTTCAGATTACATTGAGAAGGAAAGTTTGAACTTGCTGCACTCAACCTTCTTTGCAGGAAAGCAACTGATTCCTAGAACCAAATGAGCTTATTTCACACAGTACAATGTTCGGCAATGAAGATGATTGTTTTCTCAACAAAGTACTTTACAAATGAGGCGAATCTCCTAACTTGGCCATCTTTTTAGATTACATTAACTAGTAAAGTTTCAACTTCCTGCACTCAACCATATTCGTAGAAATTGACCTGATTCCTAGAAGCGAATTAACTTATTTCTCACAGTTCAGTTTTCGGTACTGAAGATATTTCTTTTCTAAAGAAACTACTTTAGAAATGAGGCCAATCTACTAAGTTGTGCATCTTTTTAGATTACATTAACAAGGAAAGTTTGAACTTGTTGCACTCAAACTTTGAAGGAAAGCAACTGATTCCTAGAACCGAATGAGATTATTTCACACAGTAATATTTTCGGCAATGAAGATGTTCGTTTTCTCAACAAACTACTTTACAAACGAGGTGAATCTACTAACTTGGCCATCTTTTTAGATTACATTAACAAAGAACGTTTGAACTTGTGGCACTAAACCATCTTCGAAGAAATAAAACTGATTCCTAGAAGGGAATAAACTTATTTCACACAGTACAGTGTTCGGTACTGAAAATGTTATTTTTCTAAAGAAATTACTTTAGAAATGAGGCGAATCCACTAAGTTGTGCATCTTTTTAGATAACATTAACAAGGAAAGTTTGAACTTGCTGCACTCAACCTACTTTGAAGGTATGCAAGTGATTCCTAGAACCGAATGAGCTTATTTCACACAATAAAATATTCGGCAATAAAAATGTTAATTTTCTCAACAAACTACTTTACAAATGAGGTGAATCTGCTAATTCACCATCTTTTTAGATTACATTAACAGGGAAAGTTTGAAATTGCTGCACTCAACCATCTTCGTAGAAAGGAAACTGATTCCTAGAACCGAATTAACTTATTTCACACAGTACAGTGTTCAGTACTGAAGATGTTTGTTTTCCAAAGGAAGCACTTTAGAAATGACGCGAATCTACTAACTTGTACATCTTGTTAGATTTCTCAAACTGGGAAAGTTTGAACTTGCTGAACTCAACTTTCTTCGTAGGAATGCAAGTGATTCCTTGAACCGAACTAGCTCATTTCACATAGTACAGTGTTCGGTAATGAAGATGTTTGTTTTCTAAACAAACTACTTTAGAAATGAGGCCAATGTACTAAGTTGTGCATCTTTTTAGATTACATTAACAAGGAAAGTTTGAACTTGCTGCACTCATCCTTCTTTGTAGGAAAGCAACTGATTCCTAGAACCTAATGAGATTATATCACACAGTACAATGTTTGGCAATCAAGATGTTTGTTTTCTCAACAAACTACTTTACAAATGAGGCGAATCTACTAACTTGGCCATCTCTTTAGATTACATTAACAAGGAAAGTTTGAACTTGCTGCACTCAACCGTCTTCATAGAAATTAAACTGATTCCTAGAAGCGAATTAACTTATTTCACACAGTACAGAGTTCAGTACTGAAGATGTTTCTTTTCTACAGAAACTACTTTAGAAATGAGGCGAATCCACTAACTTGTACATCTTGTTAGATTACACAAACTAGGAAAGTTTTAACTTGCTGCACTCAACATTCTTCGTAGAAATTAAACTGATTCCTAGAAGCGAATTAACTTACTTCACCCAGTACATTGTTCGGTACTGAAGATGTTTTGTTTGTAAAGAAACTACTTTAGAAATGAGGCCAATCTGCTAAGATGTGCATCTTTTCAAATTACATTAACAAAGAAAGTTTTAAACTGCTGCACTCAACATTCTTTGTAGGAAAGTAACTGATTCCTAAAACGAATGAGATCATTTCACACAATACAATGTTTGGAAATGAAGATGTTTGTTTTCTCAACAAACTACTTTACAAATGAGGCGAATCTACTAACTTGGCCATCTTTTTAGATTACATTAACAAGGAAAGTTTGAACTTGCTGCACTCAACCGTCTTCATACAAATTAAACAGATTCCTAGAGTGAATTAACATTTCACACAGTACAGTGTTCGGTACTGAAGATGTTTCTTTTCTAAAGAAACTACTTTAGAAATGAGGCCAATCTACTACGTTGTGCATCTTTTTAGATTACATTAACAAGCAACGTTTGAACTTGCTGCACTCAACCATCTTCGTGGAAAGGAACTGATTCCTAGAACCGACTTAACTTATTTCACACAGTACAGTGTTCTGTACTGAAGATGTTTGTTTTCTAAAGGAACCACTCTAGAAATGACGCGAACCCACTAACTTGTACATCTTGTTAGATTACACAAACTAGGAAAGTTTGAACTTGCTGCACTGAACCTTCTTCGTAGGAATGCAAGTGATTCCTAGAACCGAACTAGCTCATTTCACATAGTACAGTGTTCGGTAATGAAGATGTTTCTTTTCTAAACAAACTACTTTAGAAATGAGGCCAATCTACTAAGTTGTGCAACTTTTTAGATTACATTAACAAGGAAAGTTTGAACTTGCTGCACTCAACCTTCTTTGTGGGAAAGCAACTGATTCCTATAACCAAATGAGCTTTTTTCACACAGTACAATGTGTGGCAATGAAGATGTTTGTTTTGTCAACAAACTACTTTACAAATGAGGTGAATCTACTACCTTGGCCATCTTTGTAGATAACATTAACAAGGAAAGTTTGAACTTGCTGCACTCAACCATCTTCGTAGAAATTAAACTGATTCCTAGAACCGAACTAACTTATTTCACACAGTGCAGTGTTCAGAACTGAAGATGTTTCTTTTCTAAACAAACTACTTTAGAAATGAGGCCAATCAACTAAGTTGTGCATCTTTTTAGATTACATTAACAAGGAACGTTTGACCTTGCTCCATTCAACCTTCTTTGTAGGAAAGCAACTGATTCCTAGAACCGAATGAGCTTATTTCACACAGTACAATGTTCGGCAATGAAGATGTTTGTTTTCTCAAAAAACTAATTTAAAAATGAGGTGAATCTGCTAACTTGGCCATCTTTTCAGATTACATTAACAAGGAAAGTTTGAACTTGCTGCACTCAACCATCTTCGTAGAAAGGATACTGATTCCTAGAACCAAATTAACTTATTTCACACAGTGCAGTGTTAAGTACTGAAGATGTTTGTTTTCTAAAAAAACCAGTTTAGAAACGACGCGAATCCACTAACTTGTACATCTTGTTAGATTGCACAAACTAGGAAACTTTGAACTTGCTGCACTCAACCTTCTTCGTAGGAAAGCAAGTGATTCCTAGAACCGAACTAGCTCATTTCACATAGTACAGTGTTCGGTAATGAAGATGTTTGGTTTCTTAAAAAACTACTTTAGAAATGAGGAAAATCTACTAAGTTGTGCATCATTTCAGATTACATTAACAAGGAAAGTTTGAACTTGCTGCACTCAACCGTCTTTGTAGGAAAGCAACTGAATTCTAGAACCTAATGAGCTTATTTCACACAATACAATGTTCGGCAATGAAGATGTTTGTTTTCTCAACAAACTACTTTACCAATGAGGCAAATCTGCTAACTTGGACATCTTTTTAGATTACATTAAACTAAGTAAAGTTTGAACGTTGCTAAACTCAACCATCTTTGTAGAAAGTAAACTGATTCCTAGAACCGAATTAGCTCATTTCACACAGTACAATGTTTGGCAATGAAGGTTTGTTTTCTAAAGAAACTACTTTAGAAATGAGTCGAATCGACTAACTTGGACATCTTTTTAGATTACATTAACAAGGAAAGTTTGAACTTGCAGCCCTCAACCATCTTCTTAGAAATTAAACTGATTCCTAGAACCGAATTAACTTATTTCACACCATACAGTGTTCGAACTGAAGATGTTTGTTTTCTAAAGAAATTACTTTAGAAATGAGGCGAATCCACTAACTTGTGCATCTTTTTAGAATACATTGACAAGGAATGTTTGAACATCCTGCACTCAACCGTCTTTGTAGGAAAGGAACTGAATTCTAGAACCGAATTAGCTTTTTCACACAGTACAATGTTCGCAATGAAGATGTTTGTTTTCTCAAGAAACTACTTTAAAAATGAGATGAATCTACTAACTTGTACATCTTGTTAGATTGCATTAACAAGGAAAGTTTGAACTTGCTGCACTGAACCATCTTTGTAGAAATTAAACTGATTCCTAGAACCGAATTAACTCATTTCACACAGTACAGTGTTCGGTAATGAAGATGTTTGTTTTCTAAAGAAATTACTTTAGAAATGAGGTGAATCCATTAACTTGTGCATCTTTTTAGATTGCATTAACAAGGAAAGTTTGAACTTGCTGCACTCAACCGTCTTTGTAGGAAAGCAACTGAATTCTATAACCGAATTAGCTTTTTTCACACAGTACAATGTTCGGCAATGAAGATGTTTGTTTTCTCAACAAACTACTTTACAAATGAGGCAAATCTACTAACTTGTACATCTTTTTAGATTATATTAACTAGGAAAGTTTGAACTTGTTGCACTCAAATGTCTTTGTAGAAAATAAACTGATTCCTAGAACTGAATTAGCTTATTTCACACAGTACAATGTTTGGCAATGAAGATGTTTGTTTTCTCAAGAAACTACTTTAGAAATGAGGCGAATCTACTAACTTGTACATCTTGTTAGATTACACAAACTAGGAAAGTTTGAACTTGCTGCACTCAACCATCTTTGTAGAAAGAACCTGTGATTCCTAGAACCGAATTAGCTTTATTTCACACAGTACAATGTTCGGCAATGAAGATGTTTGTTTTCTCAAGAAACTACTTTAGAAATGAGGCGAATCTACTAACTTGTACATCTTGTTAGATTACACAAACTAGGAAAGTTTGAACTTGCTGCACTCAACCTTCTTTGTAGGAAAGCAAGTGTTTCCTAGAACCGAATTAGCTTATTTCACACAGTACAATGTTCGGCAATGAAGATGTTTGTTTTCTCAAGAAACTACTTTAGAAATGAGGCGAATCTACTAACTTGTACATCTTGTTAGATTACACAACTAGGAAAGTTTGAACTTGCTGCACTCAACCTTCTTTGTAGGAAAGCAAGTGATTCCTAGAACCGAATTAGCTTATTTCACACAGTACAATGTTCAGCAATGAAGATGTTTGTTTTCTCAAGAAACTACTTTAGAAATGAGGCGAATCTACTAACTTGTACATCTTGTTAGATTACACAAACTAGGAAAGTTTGAACTTGCTGCACTCAACCTTCTTTGTAGGAAAGCAAGTGATTCCTAGAACCGAATTAGCTTATTTCACACAGTACAATGTTCAGCAATGAAGATGTTTGTTTTCTCAAGAAACTACTTTAGAAATGAGGCGAATCTACTAACTTGTACATCTTGTTAGATTACACAAACTAGGAAAGTTTGAACTTGCTGCACTCAACCTTCTTTGTAGGAAAGCAAGTGATTCCTAGAACCGAATTAGCTTATTTCACACAGTACAATGTTCGCAATGAAGATGTTTGTTTTCTCAAGAAACTACTTTAGAAATGAGGCGAATCTACTAACTTGTACATCTTGTTAGATTACACAAACTAGGAAAGTTTGAACTTGCTGCACTCAACCTTCTTTGTAGGAAAGCAAGTGATTCCTAGAACCGAATTAGCTTATTTCACACAGTACAACGTTCGGCAATGAAGATGTTTGTTTTCTCAAGAAACTACTTTAGAAATGGGACGAATCTACTAACTTGTACATCTTGTTAGATTACACAAACTAGGAAAGTTTGAACTTGCTGCACTCAACCTTCTTTGTAGGAAAGCAAGTGATTCCTAGAACCGAATTAGCTTATTTCACACAGTACAATGTTCGGCAATGAAGATGTTTGTTTTCTCAAGAAACTACTTTAGAAATGAGGCGAATCTACTAACTTGTACATCTTGTTAGATTACACAAACTAGGAAAGTTTGAACTTGCTGCACTCAACCTTCTTTGTAGGAAAGCAAGTGATTCCTAGAACCGAATTAGCTTATTTCACACAGTACAATGTTCGGCAATGAAGATGTTTGTTTTCTCAAGAAACTACTTTAGAAATGAGGCGAATCTACTAACTTGTACATCTTGTTAGATTACACAAACTAGGAAAGTTTGAACTTGCTGCACTCAACCTTCTTTGTAGGAAAGCAAGTGATTCCTAGAACCGAATTAGCTTATTTCACACACAGTACAATGTTCGGCAATGAAGATGTTTGTTTTCTCAAGAAACTACTTTAGAAATGAGGCGAATCTACTAACTTGTACATCTTGTTAGATTACACAAACTAGGAAAGTTTGAACTTGCTGCACTCAACCTTCTTTGTAGGAAAGCAAGTGATTCCTAGAACCGAATTAGCTTATTTCACACAGTACAATGTTCGCAATGAAGATGTTTGTTTTCTCAAGAAACTACTTTGAAAATGAGGCGAATCTACTAACTTGTACATCTTGTTAGATTACACAAACTAGGAAAGTTTGAACTTGCTGCACTCAACCTTCTTTGTAGGAAAGCAAGTGATTCCTAGAACCGAATTAGCTTATTTCACACAGTACAATGTTCGCAATGAAGATGTTTGTTTTCTCAAGAAACTACTTTAGAAATGAGGCGAATCTACTAACTTGTACATCTTGTTAGATTACACAAACTAGGAAAGTTTGAACTTGCTGCACTCAACCTTCTTTGTAGGAAAGCAAGTGATTCCTAGAACCGAATTAGCTTATTTCACACAGTACAATGTTCGGCAATGAAGATGTTTGTTTTCTCAAGAAACTACTTTAGAAATGAGGCGAATCTACTAACTTGTACATCTTGTTAGATTACACAAACTAGGAAAGTTTGAACTTGCTGCACTCAACCTTCTTTGTAGGAAAGCAAGTGATTCCTAGAACCGAATTAGCTTATTTCACACAGTACAATGTTTGGCAATGAAGATGTTTGTTTTCTCAAGAAACTACTTTAGAAATGAGGCGAATCTACTAACTTGTACATCTTGTTAGATTACACAAACTAGGAAAGTTTGAACTTGCTGCACTCAACCTTCTTTGTAGGAAAGCAAGTGATTCCTAGAACCGAATTAGCTTATTTCACACAGTACAATGTTCGGCAATGAAGATGTTTGTTTTCTCAAGAAACTACTTTAGAAATGAGGCGAATCTACTAACTTGTACATCTTGTTAGATTACACAAACTAGGAAAGTTTGAACTTGCTGCACTCAACCTTCTTTGTAGGAAAGCAAGTGATTCCTAGAACCGAATTAGCTTATTTCACACAGTACAATGTTCGCAATGAAGATGTTTGTTTTCTCAAGAAACTACTTTAGAAATGAGGCGAATCTACTAACTTGTACATCTTGTTAGATTACACAAACTAGGAAAGTTTGAACTTGCTGCACTCAACCTTCTTTGTAGGAAAGCAAGTGATTCCTAGAACCGAATTAGCTTATTTCACACAGTACAATGTTCGGCAATGAAGATGTTTGTTTTCTCAAGAAACTACTTTAGAAATGAGGCGAATCTACTAACTTGTACATCTTGTTAGATTACACAAACTAGGAAAGTTTGAACTTGCTGCACTCAACCTTCTTTGTAGGAAAGCAAGTGATTCCTAGAACCGAATTAGCTTATTTCACACAGTACAATGTTCGCAATGAAGATGTTTGTTTTCTCAAGAAACTACTTTAGAAATGAGGCGAATCTACTAACTTGTACATCTTGTTAGATTACACAAACTAGGAAAGTTTGAACTTGCTGCACTCAACCTTCTTTGTAGGAAAGCAAGTGATTCCTAGAACCGAATTAGCTTATTTCACACAGTACAATGTTCGGCAATGAAGATGTTTGTTTTCTCAAGAAACTACTTTAGAAATGAGGCGAATCTACTAACTTGTACATCTTGTTAGATTACACAAACTAGGAAAGTTTGAACTTGCTGCACTCAACCTTCTTTGTAGGAAAGCAAGTGATTCCTAGAACCGAATTAGCTTATTTCACACAGTACAATGTTCGGCAATGAAGATGTTTGTTTTCTCAAGAAACTACTTTAGAAATGAGGCGAATCTACTAACTTGTACATCTTGTTAGATTACACAAACTAGGAAAGTTTGAACTTGCTGCACTCAACCTTCTTTGTAGGAAAGCAAGTGATTCCTAGAACCGAATTAGCTTATTTCACACAGTACAATGTTCGCAATGAAGATGTTTGTTTTCTCAAGAAACTACTTTAGAAATGAGGCGAATCTACTAACTTGTACATCTTGTTAGATTACACAAACTAGGAAAGTTTGAACTTGCTGCACTCAACCTTCTTTGTAGGAAAGCAAGTGATTCCTAGAACCGAATTAGCTTATTTCACACAGTACAATGTTCGGCAATGAAGATGTTTGTTTTCTCAAGAAACTACTTTAGAAATGAGGCGAATCTACTAACTTGTACATCTTGTTAGATTACACAAACTAGGAAAGTTTGAACTTGCTGCACTCAACCTTCTTTGTAGGAAAGCAAGTGATTCCTAGAACCGAATTAGCTTATTTCACACAGTACAATGTTCGCAATGAAGATGTTTGTTTTCTCAAGAAACTACTTTAGAAATGAGGCGAATCTACTAACTTGTACATCTTGTTAGATTACACAAACTAGGAAAGTTTGAACTTGCTGCACTCAACCTTCTTTGTAGGAAAGCAAGTGATTCCTAGAACCGAATTAGCTTATTTCACACAGTACAATGTTCGCAATGAAGATGTTTGTTTTCTCAAGAAACTACTTTAGAAATGAGGCGAATCTACTAACTTGTACATCTTGTTAGATTACACAAACTAGGAAAGTTTGAACTTGCTGCACTCAACCTTCTTTGTAGGAAAGCAAGTGATTCCTAGAACCGAATTAGCTTATTTCACACAGTACAATGTTCGCAATGAAGATGTTTGTTTTCTCAAGAAACTACTTTAGAAATGAGGCGAATCTACTAACTTGTACATCTTGTTAGATTACACAAACTAGGAAAGTTTGAACTTGCTGCACTCAACCTTCTTTGTAGGAAAGCAAGTGATTCCTAGAACCGAATTAGCTTATTTCACACAGTACAATGTTCGGCAATGAAGATGTTTGTTTTCTCAAGAAACTACTTTAGAAATGAGGCGAATCTACTAACTTGTACATCTTGTTAGATTACACAAACTAGGAAAGTTTGAACTTGCTGCACTCAACCTTCTTTGTAGGAAAGCAAGTGATTCCTAGAACCGAATTAGCTTATTTCACACAGTACAATGTTCGCAATGAAGATGTTTGTTTTCTCAAGAAACTACTTTAGAAATGAGGCGAATCTACTAACTTGTACATCTTGTTAGATTACACAAACTAGGAAAGTTTGAACTTGCTGCACTCAACCTTCTTTGTAGGAAAGCAAGTGATTCCTAGAACCGAATTAGCTTATTTCACACAGTACAATGTTCGCAATGAAGATGTTTGTTTTCTCAAGAAACTACTTTAGAAATGAGGCGAATCTACTAACTTGTACATCTTGTTAGATTACACAAACTAGGAAAGTTTGAACTTGCTGCACTCAACCTTCTTTGTAGGAAAGCAAGTGATTCCTAGAACCGAATTAGCTTATTTCACACAGTACAATGTTCGGCAATGAAGATGTTTGTTTTCTCAAGAAACTACTTTAGAAATGAGGCGAATCTACTAACTTGTACATCTTGTTAGATTACACAAACTAGGAAAGTTTGAACTTGCTGCACTCAACCTTCTTTGTAGGAAAGCAAGTGATTCCTAGAACCGAATTAGCTTATTTCACACAGTACAATGTTCGGCAATGAAGATGTTTGTTTTCTCAAGAAACTACTTTAGAAATGAGGCGAATCTACTAACTTGTACATCTTGTTAGATTACACAAACTAGGAAAGTTTGAACTTGCTGCACTCAACCTTCTTTGTAGGAAAGCAAGTGATTCCTAGAACCGAATTAGCTTATTTCACACAGTACAATGTTCGCAATGAAGATGTTTGTTTTCTCAAGAAACTACTTTAGAAATGAGGCGAATCTACTAACTTGTACATCTCTTGTTAGATTACACAAACTAGGAAAGTTTGAACTTGCTGCACTCAACCTTCTTTTGTAGGAAAGCAAGTGATTCCTAGAACCGAATTAGCTTATTTCACACAGTACAATGTTCGCAAATGAAGATGTTTGTTTTCTCAAGAAACTACTTTAGAAATGAGGCGAATCTACTAACTTGTACATCTTGTTAGATTACACAAACTAGGAAAGTTTGAACTTGCTGCACTCAACCTTCTTTGTAGGAAAGCAAGTGATTCCTAGAACCGAATTAGCTTATTTCACACAGTACAATGTTCGCAATGAAGATGTTTGTTTTCTCAAGAAACTACTTTAGAAATGAGGCGAATCTACTAACTTGTACATCTTGTTAGATTACACAAACTAGGAAAGTTTGAACTTGCTGCACTCAACCTTCTTTTGTAGGAAAGCAAGTGATTCCTAGAACCGAATTAGCTTATTTCACACAGTACAATGTTCGGCAATGAAGATGTTTGTTTTCTCAAGAAACTACTTTAGAAATGAGGCGAATCTACTAACTTGTACATCTTGTTAGATTACACAAACTAGGAAAGTTTGAACTTGCTGCACTCAACCTTCTTTGTAGGAAAGCAAGTGATTCCTAGAACCGAATTAGCTTATTTCACACAGTACAATGTTCGGCAATGAAGATGTTTGTTTTCTCAAGAAACTACTTTAGAAATGAGGCGAATCTACTAACTTGTACATCTTGTTAGATTACACAAACTAGGAAAGTTTGAACTTGCTGCACTCAACCTTCTTTGTAGGAAAGCAAGTGATTCCTAGAACCGAATTAGCTTATTTCACACAGTACAATGTTCGCAAATGAAGATGTTTGTTTTCTCAAGAAACTACTTTAGAAATGAGGCGAATCTACTAACTTGTACATCTTGTTAGATTACACAAACTAGGAAAGTTTGAACTTGCTGCACTCAACCTTCTTTGTAGGAAAGCAAGTGATTCCTAGAACCGAATTAGCTTTATTTCACACAGTACAATGTTCGCAATGAAGATGTTTGTTTTCTCAAGAAACTACTTTAGAAATGAGGCGAATCTACTAACTTGTACATCTTGTTAGATTACACAAACTAGGAAAGTTTGAACTTGCTGCACTCAACCTTCTTTGTAGGAAAGCAAGTGATTCCTAGAACCGAATTAGCTTATTTCACACAGTACAATGTTCGCAATGAAGATGTTTGTTTTCTCAAGAAACTACTTTTTAGAAATGAGGCGAATCTACTAACTTGTACATCTTGTTTGTTAGATTACACAAACTAGGAAAGTTTGAACTTGCTGCACTCAACCTTCTTTGTAGGAAAGCAAGTGATTCCTAGAACCGAATTAGCTTATTTCACACAGTACAATGTTCGCAAATGAATGATGTTTGTTTTCAAAGAAACTACTTTAGAAATGAGGCGAATCTACTAACTTGTACATCTTGTTAGATTACACAAACTAGGAAAGTTTGAACTTGCTGCACTCAACCTTCTTTGTAGGAAAGCAAGTGATTCCTAGAACCGAATTAGCTTATTTCACACAGTACAATGTTCGGCAATGAAGATGTTTGTTTTCTCAAGAAACTACTTTAGAAATGAGGCGAATCTACTAACTTGTACATCTTGTTAGATTACACAAACTAGGAAAGTTTGAACTTGCTGCACTCAACCTTCTTTGTAGGAAAGCAAGTGATTCCTAGAACCGAATTAGCTTATTTCACACAGTACAATGTTCGCAATGAAGATGTTTGTTTTCTCAAGAAACTACTTTAGAAATGAGGCGAATCTACTAACTTGTACATCTTGTTAGATTACACAAACTAGGAAAGTTTGAACTTGCTGCACTCAACCTTCTTTGTAGGAAAGCAAGTGATTCCTAGAACCGAATTAGCTTATTTCACACAGTACAATGTTCGCAATGAAGATGTTTGTTTTCTCAAGAAACTACTTTAGAAATGAGGCGAATCTACTAACTTGTACATCTTGTTAGATTACACAAACTAGGAAAGTTTGAACTTGCTGCACTCAACCTTCTTTGTAGGAAAGCAAGTGATTCCTAGAACCGAATTAGCTTATTTCACACAGTACAATGTTCGCAATGAAGATGTTTGTTTTCTCAAGAAACTACTTTAGAAATGAGGCGAATCTACTAACTTGTACATCTTGTTAGATTACACAAACTAGGAAAGTTTGAACTTGCTGCACTCAACCTTCTTTGTAGGAAAGCAAGTGATTCCTAGAACCGAATTAGCTTTATTTCACAGTACAATGTTCGCAATGAAGATGTTTGTTTTCTCAAGAAACTACTTTAGAAATGAGGCGAATCTACTAACTTGTACATCTTGTTAGATTACACAAACTAGGAAAGTTTGAACTTGCTGCACTCAACCTTCTTTGTAGGAAAGCAAGTGATTCCTAGAACCGAATTAGCTTTATTTCACAGTAGTACAATGTTCGGCAATGAAGATGTTTGTTTTCTCAAGAAACTACTTTAGAAATGAGGCGAATCTACTAACTTGTACATCTTGTTAGATTACACAAACTAGAAAGTTTGAACTTGCTGCACTCAACCTTCTTTGTAGGAAAGCAAGTGATTCCTAGAACCGAATTAGCTTATTTCACACAGTACAATGTTCGCAATGAAGATGTTTGTTTTCTCAAGAAACTACTTTAGAAATGAGGCGAATCTACTAACTTGTACATCTTGTTAGATTACACAAACTAGGAAAGTTTGAACTTGCTGCACTCAACCTTCTTTGTAGGAAAGCAAGTGATTCCTAGAACCGAATTAGCTTATTTCACACAGTACAATGTTCGCAATGAAGATGTTTGTTTTCTCAAGAAACTACTTTAGAAATGAGGCGAATCTACTAACTTGTACATCTTGTTAGATTACACAAACTAGGAAAGTTTGAACTTGCTGCACTCAACCTTCTTTGTAGGAAAGCAAGTGATTCCTAGAACCGAATTAGCTTATTTCACACAGTACAATGTTCGCAATGAAGATGTTTGTTTTCTCAAGAAACTACTTTAGAAATGAGGCGAATCTACTAACTTGTACATCTTGTTAGATTACACAAACTAGGAAAGTTTGAACTTGCTGCACTCAACCTTCTTTGTAGGAAAGCAAGTGATTCCTAGAACCGAATTAGCTTATTTCACACAGTACAATGTTCGGCAATGAAGATGTTTGTTTTCTCAAGAAACTACTTTAGAAATGAGGCGAATCTAACTTGTACATCTTGTTAGATTACACAAACTAGGAAAGTTTGAACTTGCTGCACTCAACCTTCTTTGTAGGAAAGCAAGTGATTCCTAGAACCGAATTAGCTTATTTCACACAGTACAATGTTCGGCAATGAAGATGTTTGTTTTCTCAAGAAACTACTTTAGAAATGAGGCGAATCTACTAACTTGTACATCTTGTTAGATTACACAAACTAGGAAAGTTTGAACTTGCTGCACTCAACCTTCTTTGTAGGAAAGCAAGTGATTCCTAGAACCGAATTAGCTTATTTCACACAGTACAATGTTCGCAATGAAGATGTTTGTTTTCTCAAGAAACTACTTTAGAAATGAGGCGAATCTACTAACTTGTACATCTTGTTAGATTACACAAACTAGGAAAGTTTGAACTTGCTGCACTCAACCTTCTTTGTAGGAAAGCAAGTGATTCCTAGAACCGAATTAGCTTATTTCACACAGTACAATGTTCGGCAATGAAGATGTTTGTTTTTTCAAGAAACTACTTTAGAAATGAGGCGAATCTACTAACTTGTACATCTTGTTAGATTACACAAACTAGGAAAGTTTGAACTTGCTGCACTCAACCTTCTTTGTAGGAAAGCAAGATTCCTAGAACCGAATTAGCTTATTTCACACAGTACAATGTTCGCAATGAAGATGTTTGTTTTCTCAAGAAACTACTTTAGAAATGAGGCGAATCTACTAACTTGTACATCTTGTTAGATTACACAAACTAGGAAAGTTTGAACTTGCTGCACTCAACCTTCTTTGTAGGAAAGCAAGTGATTCCTAGAACCGAATTAGCTTATTTCACACAGTACAATGTTCGCAATGAAGATGTTTGTTTTCTCAAGAAACTACTTTAGAAATGAGGCGAATCTACTAACTTGTACATCTTGTTAGATTACACAAACTAGGAAAGTTTGAACTTGCTGCACTCAACCTTCTTTGTAGGAAAGCAAGTGATTCCTAGAACCGAATTAGCTTATTTCACACAGTACAATGTTCGCAATGAAGATGTTTGTTTTCTCAAGAAACTACTTTAGAAATGAGGCGAATCTACTAACTTGTACATCTTGTTAGATTACACAAACTAGGAAAGTTTGAACTTGCTGCACTCAACCTTCTTTGTAGGAAAGCAAGTGATTCCTAGAACCGAATTAGCTTATTTCACACAGTACAATGTTCGCAATGAAGATGTTTGTTTTCTCAAGAAACTACTTTAGAAATGAGGCGAATCTACTAACTTGTACATCTTGTTAGATTACACAAACTAGGAAAGTTTGAACTTGCTGCACTCAACCTTCTTTGTAGGAAAGCAAGTGATTCCTAGAACCGAATTAGCTTATTTCACACAGTACAATGTTCGCAATGAAGATGTTTGTTTTCTCAAGAAACTACTTTAGAAATGAGGCGAATCTACTAACTTGTACATCTTGTTAGATTACACAAACTAGGAAAGTTTGAACTTGCTGCACTCAACCTTCTTTTGTAGGAAAGCAAGTGATTCCTAGAACCGAATTAGCTTATTTCACACAGTACAATGTTCGCAATGAAGATGTTTGTTTTCTCAAGAAACTACTTTAGAAATGAGGCGAATCTACTAACTTGTACATCTTGTTAGATTACACAAACTAGGAAAGTTTGAACTTGCTGCACTCAACCTTCTTTGTAGGAAAGCAAGTGATTCCTAGAACCGAATTAGCTTATTTCACACAGTACAATGTTTCGCAATGAAGATGTTTGTTTTCTCAAGAAACTACTTTAGAAATGAGGCGAATCTACTAACTTGTACATCTTGTTAGATTACACAAACTAGGAAAGTTTGAACTTGCTGCACTCAACCTTCTTTGTAGGAAAGCAAGTGATTCCTAGAACCGAATTTAGCTTATTTCACACAGTACAATGTTCGCAATGAAGATGTTTGTTTTCTCAAGAAACTACTTTAGAAATGAGGCGAATCTACTAACTTGTACATCTTGTTAGATTACACAAACTAGGAAAGTTTGAACTTGCTGCACTCAACCTTCTTTGTAGGAAAGCAAGTGATTCCTAGAACCGAATTAGCTTATTTCACACAGTACAATGTTCGCAATGAAGATGTTTGTTTTCTCAAGAAACTACTTTTAGAAATGAGGCGAATCTACTAACTTGTACATCTTGTTAGATTACACAAACTAGGAAAGTTTGAACTTGCTGCACTCAACCTTCTTTGTAGGAAAGCAAGTGATTCCTAGAACCGAATTAGCTTATTTCACACAGTACAATGTTCGCAATGAAGATGTTTGTTTTCTCAAGAAACTACTTTAGAAATGAGGCGAATCTACTAACTTGTACATCTTGTTAGATTACACAAACTAGGAAAGTTTGAACTTGCTGCTCTCAACCTTCTTTGTAGGAAAGCAAGTGATTCCTAGAACCGAATTAGCTTATTTCACACAGTACAATGTTCGCAAATGAAGATGTTTGTTTTCTCAAGAAACTACTTTAGAAATGAGGCGAATCTACTAACTTGTACATCTTGTTAGATTACACAAACTAGGAAAGTTTGAACTTGCTGCACTCAACCTTCTTTGTAGGAAAGCAAGTGATTCCTAGAACCGAATTAGCTTATTTCACACAGTACAATGTTCGGCAATGAAGATGTTTGTTTACTCAAGAAACTACTTTAGAAATGAGGCGAATCTACTAACTTGTACATCTTGTTAGATTACACAAAACTAGGAAAGTTTGAACTTGCTGCACTCAACCTTCTTTGTAGGAAAGCAAGTGATTCCTAGAACCGAATTAGCTTATTTCACACAGTACAATGTTCGCAATGAAGATGTTTGTTTTCTCAAGAAACTACTTTAGAAATGAGGCGAATCTACTAACTTGTACATCTTGTTAGATTACACAAACTAGGAAAGTTTGAACTTGCTGCACTCAACCTTTTTTGTAGGAAAGCAAGTGATTCCTAGAACCGAATTAGCTTATTTCACACAGTACAATGTTCGCAATGAAGATGTTTGTTTTCTCAAGAAACTACTTTAGAAATGAGGCGAATCTACTAACTTGTACATCTTGTTAGATTACACAAACTAGGAAAGTTTGAACTTGCTGCACTCAACCTTCTTTGTAGGAAAGCAAGTGATTCCTAGAACCGAATTAGCTTATTTCACACAGTACAATGTTCGGCAACGAAGATGTTTGTTTTCTCAAGAAACTACTTTAGAAATGAGGCGAATCTACTAACTTGTACATCTTGTTAGATTACACAAACTAGGAAAGTTTGAACTTGCTGCACTCAACCTTCTTTGTAGGAAAGCAAGTGATTCCTAGAACCGAATTAGCTTATTTCACACAGTACAATGTTCGGCAATGAAGATGTTTGATTTCTCAAGAAACTACTTTAGAAATGAGGCGAATCTACTAACTTGTACATCTTGTTAGATTACACAAACTAGGAAAGTTTGAACTTGCTGCACTCAACCTTCTTTGTAGGAAAGCAAGTGATTCCTAGAACCGAATTAGCTTATTTCACACAGTACAATGTTCGGCAATGAAGATGTTTGTTTTCTCAAGAAACTACTTTAGAAATGAGGCGAATCTACTAACTTGTACATCTTGTTAGATTACACAAACTAGGAAAGTTTGAACTTGCTGCACTCAACCTTCTTTGTAGGAAAGCAAGTGATTCCTAGAACCGAATTAGCTTATTTCACACAGTACAATGTTCGCAAATGAAGATGTTTGTTTTCTCAAGAAACTACTTTAGAAATGAGGCGAATCTACTAACTTGTACATCTTGTTAGATTACACAAACTAGGAAAGTTTGAACTTGCTGCACTCAACCTTCTTTGTAGGAAAAGCAAGTGATTCCTAGAACCGAATTAGCTTATTTTCACAGTAGTACAATGTTCGCAATGAAGATGTTTGTTTTCAAGAAACTACTTTAGAAATGAGGCGAATCTACTAACTTGTACATCTTGTTAGATTACACAAACTAGGAAAGTTTGAACTTGCTGCACTCAACCTTCTTTGTAGGAAAGCAAGTGATTCCTAGAACCGAATTAGCTTATTTCACACAGTACAATGTTCGCAATGAAGATGTTTGTTTTCTCAAGAAACTACTTTAGAAATGAGGCGAATCTACTAACTTGTACATCTTGTTAGATTACACAAACTAGGAAAGTTTGAACTTGCTGCACTCAACCTTCTTTGTAGGAAAGCAAGTGATTCCTAGAACCGAATTAGCTTATTTCACACAGTACAATGTTCGCAATGAAGATGTTTGTTTTCTCAAGAAACTACTTTAGAAATGAGGCGAATCTACTAACTTGTACATCTTGTTAGATTACACAAACTAGGAAAGTTTGAACTTGCTGCACTCAACCTTCTTTGTAGGAAAGCAAGTGATTCCTAGAACCGAATTAGCTTATTTCACACAGTACAATGTTCGCAATGAAGATGTTTGTTTTCTCAAGAAACTACTTTAGAAATGAGGCGAATCTACTAACTTGTACATCTTGTTAGATTACACAAACTAGGAAAGTTTGAACTTGCTGCACTCAACCTTCTTTGTAGGAAAGCAAGTGATTCCTAGAACCGAATTAGCTTATTTCACACAGTACAATGTTCGCAATGAAGATGTTTGTTTTTTCAAGAAACTACTTTAGAAATGAGGCGAATCTACTAACTTGTACATCTTGTTAGATTACACAAACTAGGAAAGTTTGAACTTGCTGCACTCAACCTTCTTTGTAGGAAAGCAAGTGATTCCTAGAACCGAATTAGCTTATTTCACACAGTACAATGTTCGGCAATGAAGATGTTTGTTTTCTCAAGAAACTACTTTAGAAATGAGGCGAATCAACTAACTTGTTCATCTTGTTAGATTACACAAACTGTTAAAGTTTGAACTTGCTGCACTCAACCTTCTTTTTAGGAAAGCAAGTGATTCCTAGAACCGAATTAGCTTATTTCACACAGTACAATGTTCGCAATGAAGATGTTTGTTTTCTCAAGAAACTCTTTTAGAAATGAGGCGAATCTACTAACTTGTACATCTTGTTAGATTACACAAACTAGGAAAGTTTGAACTTGCTGCACTCAACCTTCTTTGTAGGAAAGCAAGTGATTCCTAGAACCGAATTAGCTTATTTCACACAGTACAATGTTCGTGAATGAAGATGTTTGTTTTCTCAAGAAACTACTTTAGAAATGAGGCGAATCTACTAACTTGTACATCTTGTTAGATTACACAAACTAGGAAAGTTTGAACTTGCTGCACTCAACCTTCTTTGTAGGAAAGCAAGTGATTCCTAGAACCGAATTAGCTTATTTCACACAGTACAATGTTCGCAATGAAGATATTTGTTTTCTCAAGAAACTACTTTAGAAATGAGGCGAATCTACTAACTTGTACATCTTGTTAGATTACACAAACTAGGAAAGTTTGAACTTGCTGCACTCAACCTTCTTTGTAGGAAAGCAAGTGATTCCTAGAACCGAATTAGCTTATTTCACACAGTACAATGTTCGCAAATGAAGATGTTTGTTTTCTCAAGAAACTACTTTAGAAATGAGGCGAATCTACTAACTTGTACATCTTGTTAGATTACACAAACTAGGAAAGTTTGAACTTGCTGCACTCAACCTTCTTTGTAGGAAAGCAAGTGATTCCTAGAACCGAATTAGCTTATTTCACACAGTACAATGTTCGCAATGAAGATGTTTGTTTTCTCAAGAAACTACTTTAGAAATGAGGCGAATCTACTAACTTGTACATCTTGTTAGATTACACAAACTAGGAAAGTTTGAACTTGCTGCACTCAACCTTCTTTGTAGGAAAGCAAGTGATTCCTAGAACCGAATTAGCTTATTTCACAGTACAATGTTCGCAATGAAGATGTTTGTTTTCTCAAGAAACTACTTTAGAAATGAGGCGAATCTACTAACTTGTACATCTTGTTAGATTACACAAACTAGGAAAGTTTGAACTTGCTGCACTCAACCTTCTTTGTAGGAAAGCAAGTGATTCCTAGAACCGAATTAGCTTATTTCACACAGTACAATGTTCGGCAATGAAGATGTTTGTTTTCTCAAGAAACTACTTTAGAAATGAGGCGAATCTACTAACTTGTACATCTTGTTAGATTACACAAACTAGGAAAGTTTGAACTTGCTGCACTCAACCTTCTTTGTAGGAAAGCAAGTGATTCCTAGAACCGAATTAGCTTATTTCACACAGTACAATGTTCGGCAATGAAGATGTTTGTTTTCTCAAGAAACTACTTTAGAAATGAGGCGAATCTACTAACTTGTACATCTTGTTAGATTACACAAACTAGGAAAGTTTGAACTTGCTGCACTCAACCTTCTTTGTAGGAAAGCAAGTGATTCCTAGAACCGAATTAGCTTATTTCACACAGTACAATGTTCGCAATGAAGATGTTTGTTTTCTCAAGAAACTACTTTAGAAATGAGGCGAATCTACTAACTTGTACATCTTGTTAGATTACACAAACTAGGAAAGTTTGAACTTGCTGCACTCAACCTTCTTTTGTAGGAAAGCAAGTGATTCCTAGAACCGAATTAGCTTATTTCACACAGTACAATGTTCGCAATGAAGATGTTTGTTTTCTCAAGAAACTACTTTAGAAATGAGGCGAATCTACTAACTTGTACATCTTGTTAGATTACACAAACTAGGAAAGTTTGAACTTGCTGCACTCAACCTTCTTTGTAGGAAAGCAAGTGATTCCTAGAACCGAATTAGCTTATTTCACACAGTACAATGTTCGCAATGAAGATGTTTGTTTTCTCAAGAAACTACTTTAGAAATGAGGCGAATCTACTAACTTGTACATCTTGTTGTTTATTACACAAACTAGGGAAAGTTTGAACTTGCTGCACTCAACCTTCTTTGTAGGAAAGCAAGTGATTCCTAGAACCGAAATGAGCTTATTTTTTCACACAGTACAATGTTCGCAATGAAGATGTTTGTTTTCTCAAGAAACTACTTTTAGAAATGAGGCGAATCTACTAACTTGTACATCTTGTTAGATTACACAAACTAGGAAAGTTTGAACTTGCTGCACTCAACCTTCTTTGTAGGAAAAAGCAAGTGATTCCTAGAACCGAATTAGCTTATTTCACAGCTTATTTCACACAGTACAATGTTCGGCAATGAAGATGTTTGTTTTCTCAAGAAACTACTTTAGAAATGAGGCGAATCTACTAACTTGTACATCTTGTTAGATTACACAAACTAGGAAAGTTTGAACTTGCTGCACTCAACCTTCTTTGTAGGAAAGCAAGTGATTCCTAGAACCGAATTAGCTTATTTCACACAGTACAATGTTCGGCAATGAAGATGTTTGTTTTCTCAAGAAACTACTTTAGAAATGAGGCGAATCTACTAACTTGTACATCTTGTTAGATTACACAAACTAGGAAAGTTTGAACTTGCTGCACTCAACCTTCTTTGTAGAAAAGCAAGTGATTCCTAGAACCGAATTAGCTTATTTCACACAGTACAATGTTCGCAATGAAGATGTTTGTTTTCTCAAGAAACTACTTTAGAAATGAGGCGAATCTACTAACTTGTACATCTTGTTAGATTACACAAACTAGGAAAGTTTGAACTTGCTGCACTCAACCTTCTTTGTAGGAAAGCAAGTGATTCCTAGAACCGAATTAGCTTATTTCACACAGTACAATGTTCGCAAATGAAGATGTTTGTTTTCTCAAGAAACTACTTTAGAAATGAGGCGAATCTACTAACTTGTACATCTTGTTAGATTACACAAACTAGGAAAGTTTGAACTTGCTGCACTCAACCTTCTTTGTAGGAAAGCAAGTGATTCCTAGAACCGAATTAGCTTATTTCACACAGTACAATGTTCGGCAATGAAGATGTTTGTTTTCTCAAGAAACTACTTTAGAAATGAGGCGAATCTACTAACTTGTACATCTTGTTAGATTACACAAACTAGGAAAGTTTGAACTTGCTGCACTCAACCTTCTTTGTAGGAAAGCAAGTGATTCCTAGAACCGAATTAGCTTATTTCACACAGTACAATGTTCGCAATGAAGATGTTTGTTTTCTCAAGAAACTACTTTAGAAATGAGGCGAATCTACTAACTTGTACATCTTGTTAGATTACACAAACTAGGAAAGTTTGAACTTGCTGCACTCAACCTTCTTTGTAGGAAAGCAAGTGATTCCTAGAACCGAATTAGCTTATTTCACACAGTACAATGTTCGGCAATGAAGATGTTTGTTTTCTCAAGAAACTACTTTAGAAATGAGGCGAATCTACTAACTTGTACATCTTGTTAGATTACACAAACTAGGAAAGTTTGAACTTGCTGCACTCAACCTTCTTTGTAGGAAAGCAAGTGATTCCTAGAACCGAATTAGCTTATTTCACACAGTACAATGTTCGGCAATGAAGATGTTTGTTTTCTCAAGAAACTACTTTAGAAATGAGGCGAATCTACTAACTTGTACATCTTGTTAGATTACACAAACTAGGAAAGTTTGAACTTGCTGCACTCAACCTTCTTTGTAGGAAAGCAAGTGATTCCTAGAACCGAATTAGCTTATTTCACACAGTACAATGTTTCGCAATGAAGATGTTTGTTTTCTCAAGAAACTACTTTAGAAATGAGGCGAATCTACTAACTTGTACATCTTGTTAGATTACACAAACTAGGAAAGTTTGAACTTGCTGCACTCAACCTTCTTTGTAGGAAAGCAAGTGATTCCTAGAACCGAATTAGCTTATTTCACACAGTACAATGTTCGCAATGAAGATGTTTGTTTTCTCAAGAAACTACTTTAGAAATGAGGCGAATCTACTAACTTGTACATCTTGTTAGATTACACAAACTAGGAAAGTTTGAACTTGCTGCACTCAACCTTCTTTGTAGGAAAGCAAGTGATTCCTAGAACCGAATTAGCTTATTTCACACAGTACAATGTTCGGCAATGAAGATGTTTGTTTTCTCAAGAAACTACTTTAGAAATGAGGCGAATCTACTAACTTGTACATCTTGTTAGATTACACAAACTAGGAAAGTTTGAACTTGCTGCACTCAACCTTCTTTGTAGGAAAGCAAGTGATTCCTAGAACCGAATTAGCTTATTTCACACAGTACAATGTTCGGCAATGAAGATGTTTGTTTTCTCAAGAAACTACTTTAGAAATGAGGCGAATCTACTAACTTGTACATCTTGTTAGATTACACAAACTAGGAAAGTTTGAACTTGCTGCACTCAACCTTCTTTGTAGAAAAGCAAGTGATTCCTAGAACCGAATTAGCTTATTTCACACAGTACAATGTTCGGCAATGAAGATGTTTGTTTTCTCAAGAAACTACTTTAGAAATGAGGCGAATCTACTAACTTGTACATCTTGTTAGATTACACAAACTAGGAAAGTTTGAACTTGCTGCACTCAACCTTCTTTGTAGGAAAGCAAGTGATTCCTAGAACCGAATTAGCTTATTTCACACAGTACAATGTTCAGCAATGAAGATGTTTGTTTTCTCAAGAAACTACTTTAGAAATGAGGCGAATCTACTAACTTGTACATCTTGTTAGATTACACAAACTAGGAAAGTTTGAACTTGCTGCACTCAACCTTTGTGTAGGAAAGCAAGTGATTCCTAGAACCGAATTAGCTTATTTCACACAGTACAATGTTCGGCAATGAAGATGTTTGTTTTCTCAAGAAACTACTTTAGAAATGAGGCGAATCTACTAACTTGTACATCTTGTTAGATTACACAAACTAGGAAAGTTTGAACTTGCTGCACTCAACCTTCTTTGTAGGAAAGCAAGTGATTCTAGAACCGAATTAGCTTATTTCACACAGTACAATGTTCGGCAATGAAGATGTTTGTTTTCTCAAGAAACTACTTTAGAAATGAGGCGAATCTACTAACTTGTACATCTTGTTAGATTACACAAACTAGGAAAGTTTGAACTTGCTGCACTCAACCTTCTTTGTAGGAAAGCAAGTGATTCCTAGAACCGAATTAGCTTATTTCACACAGTACAATGTTCGCAAATGAAGATGTTTGTTTTCTCAAGAAACTACTTTAGAAATGAGGCGAATCTACTAACTTGTACATCTTGTTAGATTACACAAACTAGGAAAGTTTGAACTTGCTGCACTCAACCTTCTTTGTAGGAAAGCAAGTGATTCCTAGAACCGAATTAGCTTATTTCACACAGTACAATGTTCGGCAATGAAGATGTTTGTTTTCTCAAGAAACTACTTTAGAAATGAGGCGAATCTACTAACTTGTACATCTTGTTAGATTACACAAACTAGGAAAGTTTGAACTTGCTGCACTCAACCTTCTTTGTAGGAAAGCAAGTGATTCCTAGAACCGAATTAGCTTATTTCACACAGTACAATGTTCGCAATGAAGATGTTTGTTTTCTCAAGAAACTACTTTAGAAATGAGGCGAATCTACTAACTTGTACATCTTGTTAGATTACACAAACTAGGAAAGTTTGAACTTGCTGCACTCAACCTTCTTTGTAGGAAAGCAAGTGATTCCTAGAACCGAATTAGCTTATTTCACACACTACAATGTTTGGCAATGAAGATGTTTGTTTTCTCAAGAAACTACTTTAGAAATGAGGCGAATCTACTAACTTGTACATCTTGTTAGATTACACAAACTAGGAAAGTTTGAACTTGCTGCACTCAACCTTCTTTGTAGGAAAGCAAGTGATTCCTAGAACCGAATTAGCTTATTTCACACAGTACAATGTTCGGTAATGAAGATGTTTGTTTTCTCAAGAAACTACTTTAGAAATGAGGCGAATCTACTAACTTGTACATCTTGTTAGATTACACAAACTAGGAAAGTTTGAACTTGCTGCACTCAACCTTCTTTGTAGGAAAGCAAGTGATTCCTAGAACCGAATTAGCTTATTTCACACAGTACAATGTTCTGCAATGAAGATGTTTGTTTTCTCAAGAAACTACTTTAGAAATGAGGCGAATCTACTAACTTGTACATCTTGTTAGATTACACAAACTAGGAAAGTTTGAACTTGCTGCACTCAACCTTCTTTGTAGGAAAGCAAGTGATTCCTAGAACCGAATGAGCTTATTTCACACAGTACAATGTTCGGCAATGAAGATGTTTGTTTTCTCAAGAAACTACTTTAGAAATGAGGCGAATCTACTAACTTGTACATCTTGTTAGATTACACAAACTAGGAAAGTTTGAACTTGCTGCACTCAACCTTCTTTGTAGGAAAGCAAGTGATTCCTAGAACCGAATTAGCTTATTTCACACAGTACAATGTTCGGCAATGAAGATGTTTGTTTTCTCAAGAAACTACTTTAGAAATGAGGCGAATCTACTAACTTGTACATCTTGTTAGATTACACAAACTAGGAAAGTTTGAACTTGCTGCACTCAACCTTCTTTGTAGGAAAGCAAGTGATTCCTAGAACCGTAGCTTATTTCACACAGTACAATGTTCGGCAATGAAGATGTTTGTTTTCTCAAGAAACTACTTTAGAAATGAGGCCAATCTACTAACTTGTACATCTTGTTAGATTACACAAACTAAGAAAGTTTGAACTTGCTGCACTCAACCTTCTTTGTAGGAAAGCAAGTGATTCTAGAACCGAATTAGCTTATTTCACACAGTACAATGTTCGGCAATGAAGATGTTTGTTTTCTCAAGAAACTACTTTAGAAATGAGGCGAATCTACTAACTTGTACATCTTGTTAGATTACACAAACTAGGAAAGTTTGAACTTGCTGCACTCAACCTTCTTTGTAGGAAAGCAAGTGATTCCTAGAACCGAATTAGCTTATTTCATTCAGTACAATGTTCGGCAATGAAGATGTTTGTTTTCTCAAGAAACTACTTTAGAAATGAGGCGAATCTACTAACTTGTACATCTTGTTAGATTACACAAACTAGGAAAGTTTGAACTTGCTGCACTCAACCTTCTTTGTAGGAAAGCAAGTGTTTCCTAGAACCGAATGAGCTTATTTCACACAGTACAATGTTCGGCAATGAAGATGTTTGTTTTCTCAAGAAACTACTTTAGAAATGAGGTGAATCTACTAACTTGTACATCTTGTTAGATTACACAAACTAGGAAAGTTTGAACTTGCTGCACTCAACCATCTTTGTAGGAAAGCAAGTGATTCCTAGAACCGAATTAGCTTATTTCACACAGTACAATGTTCAGCAATGAAGATGTTTGTTTTCTCAAGAAACTACTTTAGAAATGAGGCGAATCTACTAACTTGTACATCTTGTTAGATTACACAAACTAGGAAAGTTTGAACTTGCTGCACTCAACCTTCTTTGTAGGAAAGCAAGTGATTCCTAGAACCGAATTAGCTTATTTCACACAGTACAATGTTCGGCAATGAAGATGTTTGTTTTCTAAAGAAACTACTTTAGAAATGAGGCGAATCTACTAACTTGTACATCTTGTTAGATTACACAAACAAGGAAAGTTTGAACTTGCTGCACTCAAACTTCTTTGTAGGAAAGCAAGTGATTCCTAGAACCGAATGAGCTTATTTCACACAGTACAATGTTCGGCAATGAAGATGTTTGTTTTCTCAAGAAACTACATTACAAATGAGGAGAATCTACTAACTTGTACATCTTGTTAGATTACATTAACAAGGAAAGTTTGAACTTGCTGCACTCTACCATCTTTGTAGGAAAGCAAACTGATTCCTAGAACCGAATTAGCTTATTTCACACAGTACAATGTTCAGAATGAAGATGTTTGTTTTCTCAAGAAACCACATTAAAAACTTTGTAGAAAATGAGGAGAATCTACTAACTTGTACATCTTGTTAGATTACACAAACTAGGAAAGTTTGAACTTTCTGCACTCAACCGTCTTTCTGGGAAAGCAACTGAATTCTAGAACCAAATTAGCTTTTTTCACACAGTACAATGTTCGGCAATGAAAATGTTTGTTTTCTCAAGAAACTACTTTAGAAATGAGGCGAATCTACTAACTTGTACATCTTGTTAGATTACATTAAACTAGAAAGATTGAACTTGCTGCACTCAACCATCTTTGTAGAAAAAAAGTGATTCCTAGAACCGAATGAGCTTATTTCACACAGTACAGTGTTGGGTAATGAAGATGTTTGTTTTCTAAAGAAACTACTTTAGAAATGAGGCCAATATACTAACTTGTACATCTTTTTAGATTACATTAACAAGGAAAGTTTGAACTTGCTGCACTCAACCTTCTTTGTAGGAAAGCAACTGATTCCTAGAACCGAATGAGCTTATTTCACACAGTACAATGTTCGGCAATGAAGATGTTTGTTTTCTCAAGAAACTACTTTACAAATGAGGCGAATCTACTAACTTGTACTATCTTGTTAGATTACATTAACAAGGAAAGTTTGAACTTGCTGCACTCAACCATCTTTGTAGAAATTAAAGTGATTCCTGGAACCGAATTAGCTTATTTCACACAGTACAGTGTTCGGTAATGAAGATGTTTGTTTTCTAAAGAAACTACTTTAGAAATGAGCGAATCCATTAACTTGTACATCTTGTTAGGTTACACAAACTGGGAACGTTTGAACGTTCTGCTCTCAAACGTCTTTGTAGGAAAGCAACTGATTTCTAGAACCGAATTAGCTTTTTTCACACAGTACAATGTTCGGAAATGAAGATGTTTGTTTTCTCAATAAAATACTTTACAAATGAGGTTTATCTGATAACGTGGCCATCTTTTTAGATTACATTAACAAGGAAAGTTTGAACTTGCTGCACTCAACCTTCTTTGTAGGAAAGCAACTGATTCCTAGAACCGAAAGAGCTTATTTCACACAGTACAATGTTCGGCAATGAAGATGTTTGTATTCTCAACAAAATACTTTATAAATGAGGTGAATCTACTAACTTGGCCATCTTTTTAGATTACATTACAAAGGAAATTTTGAACTTGCTGCACTCAACCGTCTTCGTAGAAATTAAACAGATTCCTAGAAGCGAATTAACTTATTTCACACAGTACAGTGTTCGGTACTGAAGATGTTTCTTTTCTAAAGAAACTACTTTAGAAATGACGCGAATCCACTAACTTGTACACCTTGTTAGATTACAGAACCTAGGCAAGTTCCAACTTGCTGCACTCAACCTTCTTCGTAGGAAAGCAAGTGATTCCTAGAACTGAACTAGCTCATTTAACATAGTACAGTGTTTGGTTACGAAGATGTTTGTTTTCTAATCAAACTAGTTTGGAAATGATGCCAATCTCCTAAGTTGTGCATCTTTTCAGATTACATTCACAAGGAAAGTTTGAACTTCCTGCACTCAACCTTCTTTGTAGGAAAGCAAGTGATTCCTAGAACCGAATGAGCTTATTTCACACAGTACAATGTTCGGCAATGAAGATGTTAATTTTCTCAACAAACTGCTTTACAAAAGAGGTGAATCTGCTAACTTGGCCATCTTTTTAGATTATATTAACACGGAAAGTTTGAACTTGCTGCACTCAACCATCTTCATGGAAAGGAAACTGATTCCTAGAACCGATTAACTTATTTCACACAGTACAGTGTTCAGTACTGAAGATGTTTGTTTTCTAAAGGAAGCACTTTAGAAATTACGTGAATCCACTACCTTGTACTTCTTGTTAGAGTACACAAACTAGGAAAGTTTGAACTTGCTGCACTCAACCTTCTTTGTAGGAGAGCAATTGATTGCTAGAACCGAACTAGCTCAATTTACATAGTACAGTGTGCAATAATGAAGATGTTTGTTTTCTAAACAAACTACTTTAGAAATGAGGCCAATCTATTAAGTTGTGCATCTTTTCAGATTACCTTAACAAGGAAAGGTTGAACTTGCTACACTCAACTGTCTTAGTAGGAAAGCAACTGAATTTTAGAACCGAATTAGCTTTTTTCACACAGTGCAATGTTCGGCAATGAAGATGTTTGTTTTCTCAATAAACTACTTTACCAATGAGGCAAATCTCCTAACTTGGACATCTTTTAAATTACATTAACAAGGAAAGTTTGAACTTGCTAAACTCAACCATCTTCATAGAAAGTAAACTGATTCCTAGAACTGAATAAGCTCATTTCACACAGTACACTGTTTGGCAATGAAGGTTTGCTTTCTAAGGAAAATACTTTAGAAATGAGGCGAATCTACTAAGTTGGACATCTTTTTAGATTACATTAACAAAGAAAGTTTGAACTTGCTGCACACAACCTTCTTTGTAGGAAAGCAAGTGATTGCTAGAACCGAATGAGCTTATTTCACACAGTACAATGTTCGGCAATAAAGATGTTAATTTTCTCAACAAGCTACTTTACAAATGAGATGAATATGCTAATTTGGCCATCTTTTTAGATTACATTAACAAGGAAAGTTTGAACTTGCTGCACTCAACCATCTTCGTAGAAAGGAAACTGATTCCTAGAACCAAATTAACTTATTTCACACAGTACATTGTTCAGTACTGAAGATGTTGGTTTTCTAAAGAAACCACTTTAGAAACGACGCGAATCCACTAAGTTGTACATCTTGTTAGATTACACAAACTGGGAAATTTGAACTTCCTGCACTCAACCTTCTTCGTAGGAAAGCAAGTGATTCCTAGAACCGAACTATCTCATTTCACAAATTGCAGTGTTTGGTAATGAAGATGTTTGTTTTCCAAACAAACTACTTTAGAAATGAGGCCAATCTACTAAGTTGTGCATCTTTTCAGATTACATTACCAAGGAAAGTTTGAACTTGCTGCACTCAACCTTCTTTGTAGGAAAGCAACTGATTCCTAGAACCAAATGAGCTTATTTCACACAGTACAATATTCGGCAATGAAGATGTTTGTTTTCTCAAAAAAGTACTTTACAAATGAGGCGAATCTCCTAACTTGGCCCTCTTATTAGATTACATTAACAAGGAAAGTTTGAACTTGCTGCACTCAACCATCTTCGTAGAAATTAAACTGATTCCTAGAAGCAAATTAACATTTCACACAGTACAGTGTTCGGTACTGAAGATGTTTCTTTTCTAAAGAAATTACTTTAGAAATCAGGCGAATCTACTAAGTTGTGCATCTTTTTAGATTACATTAACAAGGAATGTTTGAACTTGCTGCAGTCAACCGTCTTTGTAGGAAAGCAACTGAATTCTAGATCCGAATTAGCTTTTTTCACACAGTACAATGTTCGGCAATGAAGATGTTTGTTTTCTCAACAAACTACTTTACAAATGAGGCAAATCTACTAACTTTGACATCTCTTTAGATTACATTAAAAACGAAAGTTTGAACTTGCTAAACTATACCATCTTCGTAGAAAGCAATCTGGTTCATAGAACTGAATTAGCTCATTTCACACAGTACAATGTTTGGCAAGGAAGGTTTGTTTTCTAAAGACACTACTTTAGAAATGAGGTGAATCTGCAAACTTGGACATCGTTTTAGATTACATTAACAAGGAAAGTTTGAACTTGCTAAACTCAACCATCTTCGTAGAAAGGAAACTGATTCCTAGAACCGAATTAACTTATTTCACACAGTACAGTGTTCAGTACTAAAGTTGTTTGTTTTTTAAAGGAAGCACTTTAGAAATGACGCAAATCCACTAACTTGTACATCGTGTTAGACTACACAAACTAGGAAAGTTTGAACTTACTCCACTCAACATTCTTCGTAGGAAAGCAAGTGATTCCAAGAACAGAACTAGCTTATTTCACATAGTACAGTGTGTGGAAATGAAGATGTTTGTTTTCTAAACAAACTACTTTAGAAATGAGGCCAATCTACTAAGTTGTCCATCTTTTTACATTACATTAATAAGGAAAGTTTGAACTTGCTGCACTCAACCTTCTTTGTAGGAAAGCAACTGAATCCTAGAACCGAATGAGCTTATTACACAGTACAATGTTTGGCAATGAAGATGTTTTTTTTCTCTACAAACTACTTTACAAATGAGGTGAATCCTCTAACTTGGCCATCTTTTTAGATTACATTAAAAAGGAAAGTTTGAACTTGCTGCCCGCAACCATCTTCGTAGAAATTAAACTGATTCCTAGAAGCGAATTAACTTATTTCACACCATACAGTGTTCGGAACTGAAGATGTTTCTTTTCTAAAGAAATTACTTTAGAAATGAGGCGAATCCACTAAGTTGTGCATCTTTTTAGAATACATTGACAAGGAATGTTTGAACTTCCTGCACTCAACCGTCTTTGTAGGAAAGGAACTGAATTCTAGATACGAATTAGCTTTTTTCACACAGTACAATGTTCGGCAATGAAGATGTGTGTTTTCTCAACAAACTACTTTACAAAGGAGATGAATCTACTAACTTGGCCATCTTTTTAGATTGCATTAACAAGGAAAGTTTGAACTTGCTGTACTGAACCATCTTCGTAGAAATTGAACTGATTCCTAGAAGCGAATTAACTCATTTCACACAGTACAGTGTTTGGTACTGAAGATGTTGCTTTTCTAAAGACATTACTTTAGAAATGAGGCGAATCCATTAAGTTGTGCATCTTTTTAGATTACATTAACAAGGAATGTTTGGATTTGCAGCACTCAATTGTCTTTGTAGGAAAGCAACTGAATTCTATATCCGAATTAGCTTATTTCACACAGTACAATATTCGGCAATGAAGACGTTAATGTTCTCAACAAATTACTTTACAAATGAGGTGAATCTGCTAACTTGGCCACCTTTTCAGATTACATTAACAAGGAAAGTTTGAACTTGCTGCACTCAACGATCTTCGTAGAAAGGAAACTAATTCCTAGAACCGAATTAAGTTATTTCACACAGTACAGTGTTCAGTACAGAAGATGTTTGTTTTCTAATGAAACAACTTTAGAAATGACGCGAATCCACTAACTTGTACATCTTGTTAGATTGCACAAACTAGGAAAGTTTGAACTTGCTGCACCCAACTTTCTTCGTAGGAAAGCAAGTGATTCCTAGAACCGAACTAGCTCATTTCCCATAGTACAGTGTTTGGTAATGAAGACGTTTGGTTTCTAAAAAAACTGCTTTAGAAATGAGGCCAATCTAATAAGTTGTGCATCTTTTCAGATTACATTAACAAGGAAAGTTTGAACTTGCTGCACTCAACCATCTTTGTAGGAAAGCAACTGACTCCTAGAACCGAATGAGCTTATTTTACACAGTACAATGTTTGGCAATGAAGATGTGTGTTTTCCCAAAAAACTACTTTACAAATGAGGCGAATCTACTACCTTGGCCATGTTTTTAGATTACATTAACAAGGAAAGTTTGAACTTGCTGCACTCAACCATCTTCGTAGAAATTAAACTGATTCCTAGAAGCGAATTAACCTTATTTCACACAGCACAGTGTTCGGTACTGAAGATGTTTCTTTTCTAAAGAAACTACTTTAGAAATGATGCGAATCCACTAACTTGTACACCTTTTTAGATTAAACAAACTAGGAAAGGTTGAACTTGCTGCACTCAACCTTATCGTAGAAATTAAACTGATTCCTAGAAGCGAAATAACTTATTTCACACAGTACAGTGTACAGTAGTGAAGATGTTTCTTTTCTAAAGAAACTACTTTAGAAATGAGGCCAATCTACTAAATTGTGCATCTTTTTAGATTACATTAACAAGGAAAGTTTGAACTTGCTGCACTCAACCGTCTTTGTAGGAAAGCAACTGAATTCTAGAACCGAACGAGCTTTTCTCACACAATACAATGTTCGGCAATGAACATGTTTGTTTTCTCAACAATCTACTTTACCAATGAGGCAAATCTATATTAACAGGGAAAGTTTGAACTTGCTAAACTCAACCGTCTTCGTAGAAAATAAACTGATTCCTAGAACTGAATTAGCTCATTTCACACAGAACAATATTTGGCAATGAAGGTTTATTTTATAAAGACACTACTTTAGAAATGAGGAGAATCTGCTAACTTGGACATATTTTTAGAATACATTAACAAGGAAATTTTGAACTTGCTAAACTCAACCATCTTCGTAGAAAGCAAACTGATTCCTAGAACCGAATTATCTTATTTCACGCAGTACAGTGTTCGGTACTGAAGATGTTTGTTTTCTAAAGAAACTACTTTAGAAATGATACGAATCCAGTAACTTTTACATCTTGTTAGATTACACAAACTAGGAAAGTTTGAACTTGCTGCACTCAACCTTCTTCGTAGGAAAGCAAGTGATTCATAGAACTGAACTAGCTTATTTCACATAGTACAGTGTTCGGTAAGGAAGTTGTTTGTTTTCTAAACAAACTACTTTTGAAATGAGGCCAATATACTAAGTTGTGCATCTTTTCAGATTACATTAACAAAGAAAGTATGAACTTGCTGCACTCAACCTTCTTTGTAGGAAAGCAAGTGATTCCTAGAACCAAATGAGCTTATTTCACACAGTACAATGTTCGGCAATAAAGATGTTAATTTTCTCAATAAAAGACCTTAAAAATGAGGTGAATCTACTAACTTGGCCATCTTTTTAGATTACATTAACAAGGAAAGTTTGAACTTGCTGCACTAAACCATTTTCGTAGAAAGGAAACTGATTCCTAGAACCGAATTAACTTATTTCACACAGTACAGTGCTCAGTACTGAAGATGTTTGTTTTCTAAAGGAACCACTTTAGAAACTACGCAAAACCACTAACTTGTACATCTTTTTAGATTACACAAACTAGGAAAGTTTGAACTTGCTGCACTCAACCTTCTTCGTCGGAAAACAAGTGATTCGTAGAACCGAACTAGCTCATTTCACATAGTACAGTGTTCGGTAATGAAGATGTTTGTTTTCTAAACAAACTACTTTAGAAATGAGGCCAATCTACTAAGTTGTGCGTCTTTTCAGATTACATTAACAAGGAAAGTTTGAACTTGCTGCACTCAACCTTCTTTATAGGAAAGCAACTGATTCCTAGAACCGAATGAGCTTATTTCACACAGTACAGTGTTCGGTAATGAAGATGTTTCTTTTCTAAACAAACTACTTTACAAATTACCCTAATCTACTAAGTTGTGCATCTCTTTAGATTACATTAACAAGGAAAGTTTGAACTTGCTGCACTCAACCTTCTTTGTAGGAAAGCAACTGATGCCTAGAACCGAACGAGATTATTTTACACAGTACAATGTTCAGCAATGAAGATGTTTGTTTTCTCAACAAAGTGCTTTACAAATGAGGCGAATCTTCTAACTTGGCCATCTTATTAGATTACATTAACAAGGAAAGTTTGAACTTGCTGCACTGAAGCTTCTTCGTAGAAATTAAACTGATTCCTAGAAGCGAATTAACTTATTTCACACTGTACAGTGTTCGTTACTGAAGATGTTTCTTTTCTAAAGAAACTACTTTAGAAATGAGGCGAATCCAATGACTTGTACATCTTGTTAGATTACACAAACTAGGAAAGTTTGAACTTGTTGCACTCAACATTCTTCGTAGGAAAGCAAGTGATTCCTAGAACGGAATTAGCTTATTTCACATAGTACAGTGTTCGGTAATGAAGATGTTTCTTTTCTAAACAAACTACTTTAGAAATGAGGCCAATCTGCTAAGTTCTGCATCTTTTCAGATTACATTAACAAGGAAAGTTTGAACTTTCTGCACTCAACTGTCTTTGTATGAAAGCAACTGAATTCTACAACCAAATGAGCTTTTTTCCACAGTACAATGTTCGGAAATGAAGACGTTTGTTTTCTCAACGAACTACTTTACCAATGAGGCAAATCTACTAACTTGGATATCTTTGTAGATTACATTAACAAGGAAAGTTTGAACTTGCTAAACTCAACCGTCTTCGTAGAAATTAAACAGATTCCTAAAAGCGAATTAACATATTTCACATAGTACAGTGTTTGGAACTTAAGATGTTTCTTTTCTGAAGGAACTACGTTAGAAATGAGGCAAACCCACTGACTTGTATATCTTGTTATATTACACAAACTAGGAAAATTTGAACTTGCTGCACTCAACCTTCTTCGTAGAAAGTAAACCGATTCCTAGAAGCGAATTAACTCATTTCACACAGTACAGTGTTCGGTACTGAGGATGTTTCTTTTATAAAGAAACTACTTTAGAAATGAGGCCAATCTACTAAGTTGTGCATCTTTTTAGATTACATTAACAAGGAAAGTTTGAACTTCCTGCACTCAACCTTCTTTGTAGTAAAGCAAGTGATTCCTAGAACCGAATGAGCTTATTTCACACAGTCCTATGTTCGGCAATAAAGATTTTTTTTAATTTTCTCAACAAACTAAGTTACAAATGAGGTGAGTCTGCTAACTTGGCCATCTTTTCAGATTACATTAACAAGGAAGTTTGAACTTGCTGCACTCAACCATCTTCGTAGAAAGGAAACTGATTCCTAGAACCGAATTAACTTATTTCACACAGTACAGTGTTCACTATTGAAGATGTTTTTTTTATAAGGAAACAATTTCAGAAATGACACGATTCCACTAACTTGTAAATCTTGTTAGATTACACAAACTAGGAAAGTTTGAACTTGCTGCACTCAACCTTCTTTGTAGGAAAGCAAGTGATTCCTAGAACTGAACTAGCTCATTTCACATAGTATAGTGTTCGGTAATGAAGATGTTTGTTTTGTAAACAAACTACTTTAGAAATGAGGCCAATCTACTAAGTTGTGCAAATTTTCAGATTACATTAACAAGGAAAGTTTGAACTTGCTGCACTCATCCTTCTTCGTAGGAAAGCAAGAGATTCCTAGAACCGAACTAGCTCATTTCACATAGTATAGTGTTCGGTAATGAAGATGTTTGTTTTGTAAACAAACTACTTTAGAAATGAGGCCAATCTACTAAGTTGTGCGTCTTTTTAGATTCCATTAACAAGGAAAGTTTGAACTTACTGCACTCAACCATCTTCGTAGAAATTAAACTGATTCCTAGAACCAATTTACCTTATTTCACACAGTACTGTGTTCAGTACAGAAGATGTTTCTTTTCTAAAGAAACTACTTTAGAAATGAGGCGAATGCACTAACTTGGACATCTTGTTAGATTACACAAACTAGAAAAGTTTGAACTTGCTGCACTCAACCTTCTTCCTAGGAAAGCAATTGATTCCTAGAACCGAACTAGCTCATTTCACATAGTACAGTGTTCGGTAATGAAGATGTTTGTTTTCTAAACAAACTATTTTAGAAATGAGGCCAATCTACTAAGTTGTGCATCGTTTGAGATTACATTAACAAGGAAAGTTTGAACTTGCTGCACTCAACCTTCTTTGTAGGAAAGCAACTGATTCCTAGAACCGAATGAGCTTATTTCACACAGTACAATGTTCGGCAATGAACATGTATGTTTTCTCAACAAAGTACTTTACAAATGAGGCGAACCTTCTAACTTGGCCATCTTTTTAGATTACATTAACAAGGAAAGTTTGAACTTGCTGCACTCAACCTTCTTCGTAGAAATTAAACTGATTCCTAGAAGCTAATTAACTTATTTCACACAGTACAGTGTTCGGTATTGAAGATGTTGGTTTTCTAAAGAAACTACTTTAGAAATGAGTCCAATCTACCAAGTTGTGCATCTTTTGAGATTACATTAACAAGGAAAGTTTGAACTTGCTGCACTCAACCTTCTTTGTAGGAAAGCAACTGATTCCTAGAACCGAATGAGCTTATTTCACACAGTACAATGTTTGGCAATGAAGATGTTAATTTTCTCAACAAACTACTTTACAATTGACGTGACTCTGCTTACTTGGCCATCTTTTTAGATTACATTAGCAAGGAAAGTTTGAACGTGCTGCACTCAACCATCTTCGTAGAAAGGAAACTGATTCCTAGAACCGAATTAACTTATTGCACACAGTACACTTTTCAATACATAAGATGTTTGTTTTATAGGGAAACGACATTAGAAACGACGCGAATCCACTAACTTGTAAATCTTGTTAGATTACACAAACAAGGAAAGTTTGAACTTGCTGCACTCAACCTTCTTCGTAGGAAAGCAGGTGCTTCCTAGAACCGAACTAGCTCATTTCACATAGTACAGTGTTCGGTAATGAAGATGTTTGTTTTCTAAACAAACTACTTTAGAAAGGAGGCCAATCTACTAAGTTGTACATCTCTTTAGATTACATTAACAAGGAAAGTTTGAACTTGCTGCACTCAACGTTCTTTGTAGGAAAGCAACTGATTCCTAGAACCGAATGAGCTTAATTCACACAGTACAATGTTCGGCAATGAAGATGTTTATTTTCTCAACAAAGTACGTTACAAATGAGGCGAATCTTCTAACTTGGCCATCTTTTTTGATTGCATTAACAAGGAAAGTTTGAACTTGCTGCGCTCAACCATCTTCGTCGAAATTAAACTGATTCCTAGAAGTGAATTAACTTATTTCACACTGTACAGTGTTCGGTACTGAAGATGTTTCTTTTCTAAAGAAACGACTTTAAAAATGAGGCGAATGCACTAACTTGTACATCTTGTGAGATTACACAAACTAGGAAAGTTTGAACTTGCTGCACTCAACCTTCTTCGTAGAAATTAAACTGATTCCTAGAAGCGAATTAACTTATTTCACACAGTACAGTGTTCGGTACTGAAGATATTTCTTTTCTAAAGAAACTAATTTAGAAATGAGGCCAATCTACTACGTTGTGCATCTTTTTAGATTACATTAACAAGGAAAGTTTTAACTGGCTGCACTCAACCTTCTTTGTAGGAAAGCTACTGAATTCTAGAACCCAATTAGCTTTTTACACACAGTACAATGTTCGGGAATGAAGATGTTTGTTTTCTCAACAAACTACTTTACCAATGAGGCTAATCTACTAACTTGGACATCTTTTTAGAGCACATTAACAAGGAAAGTTTGAACTTGCTAAATTCAACCATCTTCGTAGAAAGTAAACTGATTCCTAGAACCGAATTAGCTCTTTTCACACAGTACAAAGTTTGGCAATTTAGGTTTGTTTTCTAAAGAAAGTACTTTAGAAATGAGGCGAATCTACTAACTTGGAAACCTTTTTAGATTACATTAACAAGGAAAGTTTGAACTTGCTAAACTGAACCATCTTTGCAGAAAGGAAACTGATTCCTAGAACCGAATTAACTTATTTCACACAGTACTGTGTTCAGTACTGAAGATGTTTGTTTTCTAAAGAAACCACTTTAGAAACGACGTGAATCCACTAACTTGTACATCTTGTTAGATTACACAAACGAGGAAAGTTTGAACTTGCCGCACTCATCGTTCTTCGTAGGAAAGCAAGTCATTCCTAGAACCGAAACAGCTCATTTCACATAGTATAGTGTTCGTGTTGAAGATGTTTGTTTTGTAAACAAACTACTTTAGAAATGAGGCCAATTTACTAAGTTGTGCAACTTTTCAGATTACATTAACAAGGAAAGTTTGAACTTGCTACACTCAACCTTCTTCGTAGAAATTAAACTGATTCCTAGAAGCAAATTAACTTATTTCACACAGTACAGTGTTAGGTACTGAAGATGTTTCTTTTCTAAAGAAACTACTTTAAAAAATCAAACCGGGCGGCCAAATCTACAAAGGTAGGACATTGTGCATCTTTTTCATAGTTATTACATTAACAAGGGCCAAAGTTTGAACCAAAAAAAAAAAAAAAAAAAAAAAAAAAAAAAAAAAAAAAAAAATGAGGCCAATCAATTGTGCATCTTTTTTGTTAACAAGAAAGTTTGAACTGAATTCTTTGTAGAACCAACGAATTAGCTTTTTTTACACACAGTACAATGTTAAACTGTATGAAGATGTTTGTTTTCTCAACAAACTACTTTACCAATGAGGCAAATCTACTAACTTGGACATCTTTTTAGAGCACATTAACAAGGAAAGTTTGAACTTGTTAAACTCAACCATCTTCGTAGAAAATAAACTGATTCCTAGAACCGAATTAGCTCATTTCACACAGTACAAAGTTTGGCAATTTAGGCTTTGTTTTCTAAGGAAACTACTTTAGAAATGAGGCGAATCTACTAACTTGGACATCTTTTTAGATTACATTAACAAGGAAAGTTTCAACTTGCTAAATTCAACTATCTTCGTAGAAAGGAAACTTATTCCTAGAACCAAATTCACTTATTTCACAAAGTACAGTGTTCGGTACTGAAGATGTTTGTTTTCTAAGAAACTAATTTAGAAATGACACAAATCCAGTAACCTGTACATGTTGTTAGATTACACAAACTAGGAAAGTTTGAACTTGCTGCACTCAACCATCTTTGTAGAAATTAAACTGATTCCCAGAAGCGAATTAACTCATTTCACACAGTACAGTGTTCGGTACTGAAGATGTTTCTTTTCTAAAGAAACTACTTTAGAAATGAGGCCAACCTACTACGTTGTGCATCTTTTTAGATTACATTAACAAGGACAGTTTGAACTTGCTGCACTCAACCTTCTTTGTAGGAAAGCAAGTGATTCCTAGAACCGAATGAGATTATTTCACACAGTACAATGTTCGGCAATAAAGATGTTAATTTTCTCAACAAACTACCTTAAAAATGACGTGAATCTGCTAATTTGGCCATCTTTTTAGATTACATTAACAAGGAAAGTTTGAACTTGCTGCACTCAACCATCTTCGTAGAAAGGAAACTGATTCCTAGAACCGAATTACCTTATTTCACACAGAACAGTGTTCGGTACTGAAGATGTTTCTTTTCTAAAGAAACTACTTTAGAAATGAGGCGAATGCACTAACTTGTACATCTTGTTAGATTACACAAACTAGCAAAGTTTGAACTTGCTGCACTCAACCTTCTTCGTAGGAAAGAAAGTGATTCCCAGAACCGAACTAGCTCATTTCTCATAGTACAGTGTTCGGTAATGAAGATGTTTGTTTTCTAAACAAACTACTTTAGAAATGAGGCCAATCTACTAAGTTGTGCATCTTTTTAGATTACATTAACAAGGAAAGTTTGAACTTGCTGCACTCAACCTTCTTTGTAGGATAGCAACTGATTTCTAGAACCGAATGAGATTATTTCACCCAGTACAATGTTCGGCAATGAGGATGTTTGTTTTCTCAACAAACTACTTTACCAATGAGGTGAATCTACTAACTTGGCCATCTTTTTAGATTACATTAACAAGGAAAGTTTGAACTTGCTGCACTCAACCTTCTTCGTAGAAATTAAACTGATTCCTAGAAGCGGATTAACTTATTTCACACTGTACAGTGTTCGGTATTGAAGATGTTGCTTTTCTAAAGAAACTACTTTAAAAATGAGGTGACTCTTCTAACATGGCCATCTTTTTAGATTACATTAACAAGGAAAGTTTGAACTTGCTGCACTCAACCATCTTCGTAGAAAGGAAACTGATTCCTAGAACCGAATTAACTTATTTCACACAGTACAGTGTTCAGTACTGAAGATGTTTGTTTTCTAAAGAAACCACTTTAGAAACTACCTGAATCCACTAACTTGTACATCTTGTTAGGTTACAGAAAGAGGAACGTTTTAACTTGCTGCACTCAACCTTCTTCGTAGGAAAGCAAGTGATTCCCAGAACCGAACTAGGTCATTTCACATAGTATAGTGTTCGGTAATGAAGATGTTTGTTTTGTAAACAAACTACTTTAGAAATGAGGCCAATCTACTAATTTGTGCATCTTTTTAAATTACATTAACAAGGAAAGGTTGAAGTTCCTGCACTCAACCATCTTCGTAGAAATTAAACTGATTCCTAGAACCGATTTACCTTATTTCACACAGTACAGTGTTCAGTACTGAAGATGTTTCTTTTCTAAGGAAACTACTTTAGAAATGAGGCGAATGCACTAACTTGTACATCTTGTTAGATTCCACAAACTAGGAAACTTTGAACTTGCTGCACTCAACCTTCTGCGTAGGAAAGCAAGTGATTCCTAGAACGGAACTAGCTTATTTCACATAGAACAGTGTTTGGTAATGAAGACGTTTGTTTTCTAAACAAACTACTTTAGAAATGAGGCCAATCTACTAAGTTGTGCATCTTTTTAGATTACATTAACAAGGAAAGTTTGAACTTGCTGCAGTCAACCTTCTTTGTAGGAAAGCAACTGATTACTAGAACCGAATGAGGTTACTTCACACAGTACAATGTTTGGCAATGAAGATGTTTGTTTTCTCAACAAACTACTTTACAAATGAGGCGAATCTACTTACTTGGCCATCTTGTTAGATTACATTAACAAGGAAAGTTTGAACTTGCTGCACTCAACCATCTTCGTAGAAATTAAACTGATTGCTAGAAGCGAATTCACTTATTTCACACAGTACAGTGTTCGGTACTGAAGATGATTCTTTTCTAAAGAAACTACTTTAGAAATGAGGCGAATCCACTAACTTGTACATCTTGTTAATTACACAAACTAGGAAAGTTTGAACTTGCTGCACTCCACCTTCTTCGTAGGAAAGCAAGTGATTCCTAGAACCGAACTAGCTCATTTCACATAGTATAGTTTTCGGTAATGAAGAGGTTTGTTTTGTAAACAAACTACTTTAGAAATTAGGCCAATCTACTAAGTTGTGCATCTTTTCAGATTACATTAACAATGAAAGTTTCAGCCTGCTGCACTCAACCTTCTTTGTAGGAAAGCAAGTGATTCCTAGAACCGAATGAGCTTATTTCACACAGTACAAGGTTCGGCAATAAAGATGTTAATTTTCTCAACAAACTATTTTACAAATGAGGTGACTCTGCTAACGTGGCCATCTTTTTAGATTACATTAAAAAGGAAAGTTTGAACTTGCTGCACTCAACCATCTTCGTAGAAAGGAAACTGATTCCTAGAACCGAATTAACTTATTTCACACAGTACAGTGTTCGGTACTGAAGACGTTTGTTTTCTAAAGAAACCACTTTAGAAACGATGCGAATCCACTAACATGTACATCTTGTTAGATTACACAAACTAGGAAAGTTTGAACTTGCTGCACTCAACCTTCTTCGTAGGAAAGCAAGTGATTCCTAGAACCGAACTAGCTCATTTCACATAGTATAGTGTTCGGTAATGAAGATGTCTGTTTTGTAAACAAACTACTTTAGAAATGAGGCCAATCTACTAAGTTGTGCATCTTTTTACATTACATTAACAAGGAAAATTTGAACTTGCTGCACTCAACCATCTTCGTAGAAATTAAACTGATTCCTAGAACCGAATTACCTTATTACACACAATTCAGAGTTCAGTCCTGAAGATGTTTCTTTTCCAAAGAAACTACTTTAGAAATTAGGGGAATGCACTAACTTGTACATCTTGTGAGATTACACAAACTAGGAAAGTTTGAACTTGCTGCACTCAACCTTCTTCGTAGAAATTAAACTGATTCCTAGAAGCGAATTCACTTATTTCACACTGTACAGTGTTCGGTACTGAAGATGTTTCTTTTCTAAAGAAAATAATTTAGAAATGAGGCCAATCTACTACGTTGTGCATCTTTTTAGATTACATTAACAAGGAAAGTTTGAACTGGCTGCACTCAACCTTCTTTGTAGGAAAGCAACTGAATTCTAGATCCGAATTAGCTTTTTACACACAGTACAATGTTTGGCAATGAAGATGTTTGTTTTCTCAACAAACTACTTTACCAATGAGGCAAATCTACTAACTTGGACATCCTTTTAGAGCACATTAACTAGGAATGTTTGAAGTTGCTAAACTCAACCATCTTCATAGGAAGTAAACTGATTCCTAGAACCGAATTAGCTCATTTCACACAGTACAAAGCTGGCAATTTAGGTTTGTTTTCTAAAGAAACTACCTTAGAAATGAGGTGAATCCACTAACTTGTATATCTTGTTAGATTACACAAACTAGGAAAGTTTGAAATTGCTGAATTCAACCTTCTTCGTAGGAAAGCAAGTGATTCCTAGAATCGAACTAGCTCATTTCACATAGTACAGTGTTCGGTAATGAAGATGTTTGTTTTCTAAACAAACTACTTTAGAAATGAGGCCAATCTACTAAGTTGTGCATCTTTTCAGAATACATTAACAAGGAAAGTTTCAACTTGCTGCACTCAACCTTCTTTGTAGGAAAGCAAGTGATTCCTAGAACCGAATGAGCTTATTTCACACAGTACAATGTTCGGCAATAAAGATGTTAATTTCCTCAACAAACTATTTTACAAATGAGGTGACTCTGCTAACTTGGCCATCTTTTTAGATTACATTACCAAGAAAAGTTTGAACTTGCTGCACTCAACCATCTTCGTAGAAAGGAAACTGATTCCCAGAACCGAATTAACTTATTTCACACAGTACAGTGTTCAGTACTGAAGATGTTTGTTTTCTAAAGAAACCACTTTAGAAACGACGTGAATCCACTAATTTGTACATCTTGTAAGATTACCCAAACGAGGAACGTTTGAACTTGCTGCACTCATCCTTCTTCGTAGGAAAGCAAGTGATTCCTAGAACCGAACCAACTCATTCCACATAGTATAGTGTTCGGTAGTGAAGATGTTTGTTTTGTAAACAAACTAGTTTAGAAATGAGGCCAATCTACTAAGTTGTGCAACTTTTCAGATTACATTAACAAGGAAAGTTTGAACTTGCTGCACTCAACCTTCTTTGTAGGAAAGCAACTTATTCCTAGAACCGAATGAGCTTATTTCACACAGTACAATGTGTGGCAATGAAGATGTTTGTTTTCTCAACAAAATACTTTACAATGAGGCGAATCTACTAACTTGGCCATCTTTTTAGATAACATTAACAAGGAAAGTTAGAAGTTGCTGCACTCAACCAACTTCGTAGAAATTAAACTGATTCCTAGATGCGAATTCACTTATTTCACACAGTACAGTGTTCGGTACTGAAGATGATTCTTTTCTAAAGAAACTACTTTAGAAATGAGGGGAATCCACTAACTTGTACATCTTGTTAATTACACAAACTAGGAAAGTTTGAACTTGCTGCACTCAACCTTCTTCGTAGGAAAGCAAGTGATTCCTAGAACCGAACTAGCTCATTTCACATAGTATAGTTTTCGGTAATGAAGATGTTTCTTTTGTAAACAAACTACTTTAGAAATGAGGCCAATCTACTAAGTTGTGCATCTTTTTAGATTACATTAACAAGGAAATTTTCAACTTGCTGCACTCAACCATCCTCGTAGAAATTACAGTGATTCCTAGCCCCGAATTACCTTATTTCACACAGTACAGTGTTCGGTACTGAAGATGTTTCTTTTCTAAAGAAACTACTTTAGAAATGAGGCCAATGCACTAACTTGTACATCTTTTTATATTACACAATCTAGGAAAGTTTGGACTTGCTGCACTTAACCTTCTTCGTAGAAATTAAACTGATTCCTAGAAGCGAATTAACTTATTTCACACAGTACAGTGTTTGGTACTGAAGATGTTTCTTTTCTAAAGAAATTACTTTAGAAATGAGGCGAATCCCCTAAGTTGTGCACCTTTTTAGAATACATTAACAAGGAATGTTTGAACTTGCTGCACTCAACCGTCTTTGTAGGAAAGCAACTAAATTTTAGATCCACATTAGCTTTTTTCAAACAGTACAATTGTTCCGCAATGAAGATGTTTCTTTTCTCAACAAACTACTTTACAAATGAGGTGAATCTACTAAATTGGCCATCTTTTCAGATTACATTAACAAGGAAAGTTTGAACTGGCTGCACTCAATCTTCTTTGTAGGAAAGCAAGTGATTCCTAGAACCGAATGAGCTTATTTCACACAGTACAATGTTCGGCAATAAAGATGTTAATTTTCTCAACAAACTATTTTACAAATGAGGTGACTCTGCTAATTTGGCCATCTTTTTAGATTACATTAACAAGGAAAGTTTCAGCTTGCTGCACTCAACCATCTTCGTAGAAAGGAAACTGATTCCTAGAACCGAATTAACTTATTTCACACAGTAGAGTGTTCAGTACTGAAGATGTTTGTTTTCTAAAGAAACCACTTTAGAAACGACGCGAATCCACTAACTTGTACGTCTTGTTAGATTACCCAAACGAGGAACGTTTGAACTTGCTGCACTCATCCTTCTTCGTAGGAAAGCAAGTGATTCCTAGAACCGAACCAACTCATTTCACATACTATAGTGTTCGGTAATGAAGATGTTTGTTTTGTAAACAAACTACTTTAGAAATGAGGCCAATCTACTAAGTTGTGTAACTTTTCAGATTACATTAACAAGGAAAGTTTGAACTTGCTGCACTCAACCTTCTTTGTAGAAATTAAACTGATTCTAGAATCGAATTACCTTATTTCACACAGTACAGTGTTCGGTACTGAAGATGTTTCTTTTCTAAAGAAAGTATTTTAGAAATGAGGCGAATGCACTAACTTGTACATCTTGTTAGATTACACAAACTAGGAAAGTTTGAACTTGCTGCACTCAACCTTCTTCGTAGAAATTAAACTGATTCCTAGAAGCGAATTAACTTATTTCACACAGTATAGTGTTCGGTACTGAAGATGTTTCTTTTCTAAAGAAACTACTTTAGAAATGAGGCGAATCCACTAACTTGTATATCTTGTTTGATTACACAAACTAGGAAAGTTTGAACTTGCTGCACTCAACCTTCTTCATAGGAAAGCAACTGAATTCTAGAACTAAATTAGCTTTGTTCACACAGTACAATGTTCGGCAAGGAAGATGTTTGTTTTCTCAACAAACTACTTTACCAAAGAGGCAAATCTACTAACTTGGACACCTTTTGAGTGCACATTAACAAGGAAAGTTTGAACTTGCTAAACTTAACCATCTTTGTAGAAAGTAAACTGATTCCTAGAACCAAATTAGCTCATTTCACACAGTACAAAGATTGGCAATTTAGGTTTGTTTTCTAAAGAAACTACTTTAGAAATGAGGCGAATCTACTAACTTGGACATCTTTTTAGATTATATTAACAAGGAAAGTTTGAACTTGCTAAACTAAACCATCTTCGTAGAAAGGAAACTGATTCCTAGAACCGAATTAACTTATTTCACACAGTACAGTGTTCGGTACTGAAGATGTTTGTTTTCTGAAGAAACTAATTTAGAAATGACACGAATACACTAACTTGTACATCTTGTTAGATTACACAAACTAGGAAAGTTTGAACTTGCTGCACTCAACCATCTTCGTAGAAATTAAACTGATTCCTAGAAGCGAATTAACTCATTTCAAACAGTACAGTGTTTGGTACTGAAGATGTTTCTTTTCTAAAGAAACTACTTTAGAAATGAGGACAATCTACTAAGTTGTGCAACTTTTCAGATTACATTAACAAGGAAAGGTTGAACTTGCTGCACTCAACCTTCCTTGTAGGAAGGCAAGTAATTCCTAGAACCGAATGAGCTTATTTCACACAGTACAATGTTCCGCAATAAAGATGTTAATTTTCTCAACAAACTGCTTTACAAATGAGGCGAATCTTGTAACTTGGCAATCTTTTGAGATTACATTAACAAGGAAAGTTTGAACTTGCTGCCCTCAACCATCTTCGTAGAAATTAAAATGATTCCTAGAAGCGAATTAAATTATTTCACACAGTACAGTGTTTGGTACTTAAGATGTTTCTTTTCTAAGGAAACTACTTTAGAAATGAGGCGAATCCACTAACTTGTACATCTTGTAAGATTACACAAACTAGGAACGTTTGAACTTGCTGCACTCAACCTTCTTTGTACAACCAAAGAGGCAAATCTACTAACTTGGAAAGTTTTGAGTGCACATTAACAAGGAAAGTTTGGGAACTTGCTTTGTATTTCACATAGCTCATTTCAACAGTTGTTCGGTTTGTTTTGAAGATGTTTGTTTTCTAAACAAACTATATTAAAATGAAAGTTTGAATCTATTAAACCATTGAGCATTTCAGATTACATTAACAAGTACAGTGTTGAACTTGAAGATGTTTGTTTTCAACATTCTTTAGAAATGACACGAAAGCAACTTGACATTTGTTAGAACAAAACTGAAAGTTTGAACTTTCACAACCATCTTCGTACAAATGTTCCTAGATCTTAAGATTTTTGTTTTGGTACAAACTTTCTTTTCTAAAGAAACTACTTTAGAAATGAACAATCTACTAACAAGTGCAACTTTTTAGATTACATTAACAAGGAAAGTTTGAACTTGCTGCACTCAACATTCTTTGTAGGAAAGCAAGTGATTCCTAGAACCGAATGAGCTTATTTCACACAGTACAATGTTCCGGCAATAAAGATGTTTGTTTTCTCAACAAACTGCTTTACAAATGAGGCGAATCTTGTGACTTGGCAATCTTTTTGAGATTACATTAACAAGGAAAGTTTGAACTTGCTGCCCTCAACCATCTTCGTTGAAATTAAAATGATTCCTAGAAGCGTTTAAATTATTTCACACAGTACAGTGTTTGGTACTTAAGATGTTTCTTTTCTAAAGGAAACTACTTTAGAAATGAGGCCAATCCACTAACTTGTACATCTTTTTAGATTACATTAACTAGGAAAGTTTGAACTTGCTGCACTCAACCTTCTTTGTAGGAAAGCAAGTGATTCCTACAAGGGAACTAGCTTTGTTCACACAGTACAGTGTTAGGTAATGAAGATGTTTGTTTTCTAAACAAACTACTTTAGAAATGAGGCAAATCTACTAACATGGACATCTTTTTAGATTACATTAACAAAAGAAAGTTTGAACTTGCTGCACTCAACATTCTTTGTAGAAAGCAACTGATTCCTAGAACCGAATGAGCTTATTTCACACAGTACAATGTTTGGCAATGAAGATGTTTGTTTTCTCAACAAACTACTTTACAAATGAGGCGAATCTACTAACTTGGCCATCTTTTTAGATTACATTAACGAGGAAAGTTTGAACTTGCTGCACTCAACATTCTTTGTAGGAAAGCAACTGATTCCTAGAACCGAATGAGCTTATTTCACACAGTACAATGTACGGCAATGAAGATGTTTGTTTTCTCAACAAAGTACGTTACAAATGAGGCGAATCTTCTGACTTGGCCATCTTTTCAGATTACATTAACAAGGAAAGTTTCAACTTGCTGCACTCAACCTTCTTCGTTGAAATTAAACAGATTCTAGAAGCGAATTAACTTTTTTCACACAGTACAGTGTTCGGTACTGAAGATGTTTCTTTTCTAAAGGAACTACTTTAGAAATGAGGCCAATCTACTAAGTTGTGCATGTTTTTAGGTTACATTAACAAGGAAAGTTTGAACTGACTGCACTTAACCTTCTTTGTAGGAAAGCAACTGAATTCTACAACTAAATTAGCTTTGTTCACACAGTACAATGTTCGGCAATGAAGATGTTTGTTTTCTCAACAAACTACTTTAGCAATGAGGCAAATCTACTAACATGGACATCTTTTTAGAGCACATTAACAAGGAAAGATTGAACAAGCTAAACTCAACCATCTTCCTAGAAAGTAAACTGATTCCTGGAACCGAATTAGCTCATTTCACACAGTATAAAGTTTGGCAATTAGGTTTGTTTTCTAAAGAAACTTCTTTAGAAATGAGGCGAATCTACTAACTTGGACATCTTTTTAGATTACATTAACAAGGAAAGTTTGAACTTGCTAAACTCAACCATCTTCGTAGAAACGAAACTGATTCCTAGAACCGAATTAACTTATTTCACACAGTACAGTGTTCGGTACTGAAGATGTTTGTTTTCTAAAGAAACTAATTTAGAAATGACGTGAATCCAATAACTTGTACATCTTGTTAGATTACACACACTAGGAAAGTTTGAACTTGCTGCACTCAACCATCTTCGTAGAAATGAAACTGATTCCTAGAAGCGAATTAACTTATTTCACACAGTACAGTGTTTGGTACTGAAGATGTTTCTTTTCTAAAGAAACTACTTTAGAAATGAGGCCAATCTACTAAGTTGTGCATCTTTTTAGATTACATTAACAAGGAAAGTTTGAACTTGCTTCACTCAACCTTCTTTGTAGGAAACCAAGTGATTCCTAGAACCGAATGAGCTTATTTCACACAGAACAATTTTGCGCTATAAAGATGTTAATTTTCTCAACAAACTATTTTACAAATCAGGTGACTCTGCTAATTTGGCCATCTTTTTAGATTACATTAACAAGGAAAGTTTGAACTTGCTGCACTCAACCATCTTCGTAGAAAGGAAACTGATTCCTAGAACCGAATTAACTTATTTCACACAGTACAGTGTTCAATAATGAAGATGTTTGTTTTCTAAAGAAACCACTTTAGAAACGACGCGAATCCACTCACTTGTACATCTTGTTTGATTACACAAACGAGGAAAGTTTGAGTTTTCTGCACTCATACTTCTTCGTAGGAAAGCAAGTGATTCCGAGAACCGAAGTAGCTCATTTCACATAGTATAGTCTTCGGAAATGAAGATGTTTGTTTTGTAAACAAACTACTTTAGAAATGAGGCCAATCTACTAAGTTGTGCATCTTTTTAGATTACATTAACAAGATAAGTTTGAACTTGCTGCACTCAACCATCTTCGTAGAAATTAAACTGATTCCTAGGACCAATTTACCTTATTTCACACAGTACTGTGTTCAGTACTGAAGATGTTTCTTTTCTAAAGAAACTACTTTAGAAATGAGGGGAATGCACTAACTTGTACATCTTGTTAGTTTACACAAACTAGGAAAGTTTGAACTTGCTACACTCAACCTTCTTCGTGGGAAAGCAAGTGATTCCTAGGTTCGAACTAGCTCATTTCACATAGTATAGTGTTCGGTATTGAAGATGTTTGTTTTGTAAACAAACTACTTTAGAAATGAGGCCAATCTACTAAGTTGTGCATCTTTTCAGATTACATTAACAAGGAAAGTTTGAACTTGCTGCACTCAATCATCTTCGTAGAAATTAAACTAATTCCTAGAAGCGAATTCACTTATTTCACACAGTACAGTGTTCGGTACTGAAGATGTTTCATTGCTAAAGAAACTACTTTAGAAATGAGGCGAATCAACTAACTTGTACATCTTGTTAGATTACACAAACTAGGAAAGTTTGAACTTGCTGCACTCAACCTTCTTCGTCGGAAAGCAAGTGATTCCTAGAACCGAACTAGCTCATTTCACATAGTATAGTGTTCGGTATTGAAGATGTTTGTTTTGTAAACAAACTACTTTAGAAATGAGGCCAATCTACTAAGTTGTGCATCTTTTCAGATTACATTAACAAGGAAAGTTTGAACTTGCTGCACTCAATCATCTTCGTAGAAATTAAACTAATTCCTAGAAGCGAATTCACTTATTTCACACAGTACAGTGTTCGGTACTGAAGATGTTTCATTGCTAAAGAAACTACTTTAGAAATGAGGCGAATCAACTAACTTGTACATCTTGTTAGATTACACAAACTAGGAAAGTTTGAACTTGCTGCACTCAACCTTCTTCGTACGAAAGCAAGTGCTTCCTAGAACGGAACTAGCTTATTTCACATAGTACAGTGTTCGCTAATGAAGATGTTTGTTTTCTAAACAAACTACTTTAGAAATGAGGACAATCTACTAAATTGTGCATCTTTTTGAGATTACATTAACAAGGAAAGTTTGAACTTGCTGCACTCAACCTTCTTTGTAGGAAAGCAAGTGATTCCTAGAACCGAATGAGCTTATTTCACACAGTAGAATGCCCGGCAATGAAGATGTTTGTTTTCTCAACAAAGTACTTTACAAATGAGGCGAATCTTCTAACTTGGCCATCTTTTTAGATTACATTAACAAGGAAAGTTTGAACTTGCTGCACTCAGCCTTCTTCGTAGAAATTAAACTGATTCCTAGAAGCGAATTAACTTATTTCACACAGTACAGTGTTCGGGACTGAAGATGTTTCTTTTCTAAAGAAACTACCTTAGAAATGAGGCCAATCTACTAAGTTGTGCATCTTTTTAGATTACATTAACAAGGAAAGTTTGAACTGGCTGCACTCAACCTTCTTTGTAGGAAACCAACGGAATTCTAGAACTAAATTAGCTTTGTTCACACAGTACAATGTTCGGCAATGAAGATGTTTGTTTTCTCAACAAACTACTTTACCAATGAGGCAAATCTACCAACTTGGACATCTTTTTAGAGCACATTAACAAGGAAAGTTTGAACTTGCTAAACTCAACCATCTTCGTAGAAAGTAAACTGATTCCTAGAATGGAATTAGCTCATTTCACACAGTACAAAGTTTGGCAATTTAGGTTTGTTTTCTAAAGAAACTAATTTAGAAATGAGACGAATCTACTAACTTGGACATCGTTTTAGATAACATTAATAAGGAAAGTTTGAACTTGCTAAACTCAACCATCTTCGTAGAAAGGAAACTGATTCCTAGAGCCGAATTAACTTATTTCACACAGTACAGTGTTCGGTACTGAAGATGTTTCTTTTCTAAAGAAACTACTTTAGAAATGAGGCGAATCCACTAACTTGTACATCTCGTTAGATTACACAAACTAGGAAAGTTTGAACTTGCTGCACTCAACCATCTTCGTAAGAAAGCAAGTAATTCCTAGAATCGAACTAGCTCATTTCACATAGTACAGTGTTCCATAATGAAGATGTTTGTTTTCTAAACAAACTGCTTTAGAAATGAGGTCAATCTACTAAGTTGTGTATCTTTTCAGATTACATTAACAAGGAAAGTTTGAACTGGCTGCACTCAACCTTCTTTGTAGTAAAGCAACTGATTCCTAGAACCGAATGAGCTTATTTCACACAGTACAATGTTCGGCAATAAAGATGTTAATTTTCACAACAAACTACTTTACAAATGAGGCGAATCTACTAACTTGGCCATCTTTTAAGATTACATTAACAAAGAAAGTTTGAACTTGCTGCACTCAACCATCTTCATAGAAATTAAACTGATTCTTAGAAGCGAATTAACTTATTTCACACAGTACAGTGTTCGGTACTGAAGATGTTTCTTTTCTAAAGAAACTACTTTAGAAATGAGGCCAATCTACTAAGTTGTGCATCTTTTTAGATTACATTAAGAAGATAAGTTTGAACTTGCTGCACTCAACCATCTTCGTAGAAATTAAACTGATTCCTAGAACCAATTTACCTTATTTCACACAGTACAGTGTTCAGTACTGAAGATATTTCTTTTCTAAAGAAAGTACTTTAGAAATGAGGGGAATGCACTAACTTGTACATCTTGTTAGTTTACACAAACTAGGAAAGTTTGAACTTGCTGCACTCAACATTCTTCGTAGAAAAGCAAGTGATTCCTAGAACCGAACTAGCTCATTTCACATAGTATATTGTTCGGTAATGAAGATGTTTGTTTTGTAAATAAACTACTTTAGAAATGAGGCCAATCTACTAAGTTGTGCATCTTTTCAGATTACATTAACAAGGAAAGTTTGAACTTGCTGCACTCAACCATCTTCGTAGAAATTAAACCGATTCCTAGAAGCGAATTCACTTATTTCACACAGTACAGTGTTCGGTACTGAAGATGTTTCAGTTCTAAAGAAACTACTTTAGAAATGAGGCGAATCAACTAACTTGTACATCTTGTTAGATTACACAAACTAGGAAAGTTTGAACTTGCTGCACTCAACCTTCTTCGTACGAAAGCAAGTGTTTCCTAAAACGCAACTAGCTTATTTAACATAGTACAGTGTTCGCTAATGAAGATGTTTGTTTTCTAAACAAACTACTTTAGAAATGAGGACAATCTACTAAATTGTGCATCTTTTGAGATTACATTAACAAAGAAAGTTTGAACTTGCTGCACTCAACCTTCTTTGTAGGAAAGCAACTGATTCCTAGAATGGAATGAGCTTATTTCACACAGGACAATGCTCGGCAATGAAGATGTTTGTTTTCTCAACAAAGTACTTTAGAAATGAGGCGAATCTTCTAACTTGGCCATCTTTTTAGATTACATTAACAAGGAAAGTTTGAACTTGCTGCACTCAGCCTTCTTCGTAGAAATTAAACTGATTCCTAGAAGCGAATTAACTTATTTCACACACTACAGTGTTCGGGACTGAAGATGTTTCTTTTCTAAAGAAACTACTTTAGAAATGAGGCCAATCTACTAAGTTGTGCATCTTTTTAGATTACATTAAAAAGGTAAGTTTGAATTTGCTGCACTCAACCATCTTTGTAGAAAATAAACTGATTCTTGGAACCGATTTACCTTATTTCACACAGTACAGTGTTCAGTACTGGAGATGTTTCTTTTCTAGAGAAACTACTTTCGAAATGAGGCTAATGCACTAACTTGTACATAATGTTAGATTGCACAAACTAGGAACGTTTGAACTTGGTGCACTCAACCTTCTTCGTAGGAAAGCAAGTGATTCCTAGAACCGAACTAGCTCATTTCACATAGTATAGTGTTCGGTAATGAAGATGTTTGTTTTGTAAACAAACTACTTTAGAAATGAGGCCAATCTACTAAGTTGTGCATCTTTTCAGATTACTTTAACAAGGAAAGTTTGAACAGGCTGCACTCAACCTTCTTTGTAGGAAAGCAACTGAATTCTAGAACTAAATTAGCTTTGTTCACACAGTACAATGTTCCGAAATGAAGATGTTTGTTTTCTCAACAAACTACTTTAGCAATGAGGCAAATCTATTAACTTGGACATCTTTTTAGAGCACATTAACAAGGAAAGTTTGAACTTGCTAAACTCAACCATCTTCGTAGAAAGTAAACTGATTCCTAGAACCGAATTAGCTCATTTCACACAGTACAAAGTTTGGCAATTAGGTTTGTTTTCTAAAGAAACTACTTTAGAAATGAGGCGAATTTGCTTACCTTAACATCTTTAAAGATTACATTAATAAGGAATGTTTGAACTTGCTATACTCAACCATCTTCGTAGAAAGGAAACTGCTTCCTAGAACCAAATTAACTTATTACAAACAGTACAGTGTTCAGTACTGAAGATGTTTGTTTTCTAAAGAAACTACTTTAGAAATGAGGCCAATATACTAAGTTGTGCATCTTTTTAGATTACATTACCAAGGAAAGTTTGAACTTGCTTCACTCAACCTTCTTTGTAGGAAAGCAAGTGATTCATAGAACTGAATGAGCTTATTTCACACAGTACAATGTTCGGCTATAAAGATGTTAATTTTCTCAACAAACTATTTTACAAATGAGGTGACTCTGCTAACTTGGCCATCTTTTTAGATTACATTAACAAGGAAAGTTTGAACTTGCTGCACTCAACCATCTTCGTAGAAAGGAAACTGATTCATAGAACCGAATTAACTTATTTCACACAGTACAGTGTTCAGTAATGAAGATGTTGGTTTTCTAAAGAAACCACTTTGTAAACGACACGAATCCACTCACTTGTACATCTTGTTTGATTACACAAACGAGGAAAGTTTGAAATTGCTGCACTCATCCTTCTTCGTAGGAAAGCAAGTGATTCCGAGAAACGAAGTAGTTCATTTCCCATAGTATAGTCTTCAGAAATGAAGATGTTTGTTTTGTAAATAAACTACTTTAGAAATGAGGCCAATCTACAAAGTTGTGCATCTTTTTAGATTACATTAACAACATAAGTTTGAACTTGCTGCACTCAACCATCTTCGTAGAAATTAAACTGATTGCTAGGACCAATTTACGTTATTTCACACAGTACAGTGTTCAGTACTGAAGATGTTTCTTTTCTAAAGAAACTACTTTAGAAATGAGGGGAATGCACTAACTTGTACATCTTGTTAGTTTACACAAACTAGGAAAGTTTGAACTTGCTGCACTCAACCTTCTTCGTGGGAAAGCAAGTGATTCCTAGAACCGAACTAGCTCATTTCACATAGTATAGTGTTCGGTAATGAAGATGTTTGTTTTGTAAACAAACTACTTTAGAAATGAGGCCAATCTACTAAGTTGTGCATCTTTTCAGATTACATTAACAAGGAAAGTTTGAACTTGCTGCACTCAACCATCTTCGTAGAAATTAAACTGATTCCTAAAAGCGAATTCACTTATTTCACCCAGTACAGTGTTCGGTACTGAAGATGTTTCATTTCTAAAGAAACTACTTTAGAAATGAGGCGAATCAACTAACTTGTACATCTTGTTAGATTACACAAACTTGGAAAGTTTGAACTTGCTGCACTCAACCTTCTTCGTACGAAAGCAAGTGATTCCTAGAACGGAACTAGCTTATTTCACATAGTACAGTGTTCGCTAATGAAGATGTTTGTTTTCTAAACAAACTACTTTAGAAATGAGGACAATCTACTAAATTGTGCATCTATTGAGATTACATTAACAAGGAAAGTTTGAACTTGCTACACTCAACCTTTTTTGTAGGAAAGCAACTGATTCCTAAAACCGAATGAGCTTATTTCACACAGTACAATGCTCGGCAATGAAGATGTAGGTTTTCTCAACAAAGTACTTTACAAATGAGCATAATCTTCTAACTTGGCCATCTTTTTAGATTACATTAACAAGGAAAGTTTGAACTTGCTGCACTCAGCCTTCTTCGTAGAAATTAAACTGATTCCTAGAAGCGAATTAACTTATTTCACACAGTACAGTGTTCGGGACTGAAGATGTTTCTTTTCTAAAGAAACTACCTTAGAAATGAGGCCAATCTACTAAGTTGTGCATCTTTTTAGATTACATTAACAAGGAAAGTTTGAACTGGCTGCACTCAACCTTCTTTGTAGGAAACCAACGGAATTCTAGAACTAAATTAGCTTTGTTCACACAGTACAATGTTCGGCAATGAAGATGTTTGTTTTCTCAACAAACTACTTTACCAATGAGGCAAATCTACCAACTTGGACATCTTTTTAGAGCACATTAACAAGGAAAGTTTGAACTTGCTAAACTCAACCATCTTCGTAGAAAGTAAACTGATTCCTAGAACGGAATTAGCTCATTTCACACAGTACAAAGTTTGGCAATTTAGGTTTGTTTTCTAAAGAAACTAATTTAGAAATGAGACGAATCTACTAACTTGGACATCTTTTTAGATTACATTAATAAGGAAAGTTTGAACTTGCTAAACTCAACCATCTTCGTAGAAAGGAAACTGATTCCTAGAGCCGAATTAACTTATTTCACACAGTACAGTGTTCGGTACTGAAGATGTTTCTTTTCTAAAGAAACTACTTTAGAAATGAGGCGAATCCACTAACTTGTACATCTTGTTAGATTACACAAACTAGGAAAGTTTGAACTTGGTGCACTCAACCATCTTCGTAGGAAAGCAAGTAATTGCTAGAATCGAACTAGCTCATTTCACATAGTAAAGTGTTCCGTAATGAAGATGTTTGTTTTCTAAACTAACTGCTTTAGAAATGAGGCCAATCTACTACGTTGTGCATCTTTTCAGATTACATTAAAAAGGAAAGTTTGAACTTGCTGCACTCAACCTTCTTTGTTGGAAAGCAAATGATTCCTAGAACCGAATGAGCTTATTTCAAACAGTACAATGTTCGGCAATGAAGATGTATGTTTCCTCAACAGAGTACTTTCCAAATGAGGTGAATCTTCTAACTTGGCCATCTTTTGAGATTACATTAACAAGGAAAGTTTGAACTTGCTGCACTCAACCTTCTACGTAGAAATTAAACTGATTCCTACAAGAGAATACACTTATTTCATACAGTACAGTGTTCGGTACTGAAGATTTTTCTTTTCTAAAGAAACTACTTTAGAAATGAGGCCAATCTACTAAGTTGTGCATCTTTTTAGATTACATTAACAAGGTAAGTTTGAATTTGCTGCACTCAACAATCTTTGTAGAAATTAAACTGATTCCTAGAACCGATTTACCTTATTTCACACAGTACAGTGTTCAGTACTGAAGATGTTTCTTTTCTAGAGAAACATTTTAGAAATGAGGCGAATGCCCTAACTTGTACATATTTTTAGATTACACAAACTAGGAAAGTTTGAACTTGCTGCACTCAACCTTCTTCGTAGGAAAGCAAGTGATTCCTAGAACCGAACTAGCTCATTTCACATAGTATAGTGTTCGGTAATGAAGAAGTTTGTTTTGTAAACAAACTACTTTAGAAATGAGGCCAATCTACTAAGTTGTGTATCTTTTTAGATTACATTAACAAGGAAAGTTTGAACTTGCTGCACTCAACCTTCTTTGTAGGAAAGCACCTGATTCCTAGAACCGAATGAGCTTATTTCACACAGTACAATGTTCGGCACTGAAGATGTTTGTTTTCTAAACAAACTACTTTAGAAATGAGGCCAATCTACTAAGTTGTGCATCTTTTCAGATTACATTAACAAGGAAAGTTTGAACTTGCTGCACTCAACCTTCTTTGTAGGAAAGCAACTGATTCCTAGAACCGAATGAGCTTATTTCACACAGTACAATGTTCGGCAATGAAGATGTTTGTTTACTGAACAAACTACTTTACAAATGAGGCAAATCTACTGACTTGGCAATCTTTATAGATTACATTAACAAGGAAAGTTTGAACTTGCTGCACTCAACCTTCTTTGTAGGAAAGCAACTGATTCCTAGACCCTAATGAGCTTATTTCACACAGTACAATGTTCGGCAATGAAGATGTTTGTTTCCTCAACAAAGTACTTTACAAATGAGGTGAACCTTCTAACTTCGCCATCTTTTGAGATTACATTAACAAGGAAAGTTTGATCTTGCTGCACTCAACCTTCTACATAGAAATTAAACTGATTCCTAGAAGAGAATTCACTTATTTCATACAGTACAGTGTTCGTACTGAAGATGTTTGTTTTCTAAAGAAACTACTTTAGAAATGAGGCCAATCCACTAGGTTGTGCATCTTTTTAGATTATATTAACAAGGTAAGTTTGAATTTGCTGCACTCAACCATCTTTGTAGAAATTAAACTGATTCCTAGAACCGATTTAGCTTATTTCACACAGTACAGTGTTCAGTACTGAAGATGTTTCTTTTCTAAAGAAACTACTTTAGAAATGAGACAATGCACTAACTTGTACATATTGTTAGATTACACAAACTAGGAAAGTTTGAACTTGCTGCACTCAACCTTCTTCGTAGGAAAGCAAGTGATTCCTAGAACCGAACTAGCTTATTTCACATAGTATAGTGTTCGGTAATGAAGATGTTTGTTTTGTAAACAAACTACATTAGAAATGAGGCCAATCTAATAAGTTGTGAATCTTTTCATATTACATTAACAAGGAAAGTTTGAACTTGCTGCACTCAACCTTCTTTGTAGGAAAGCAAGTGATTCCCAGAACCAAATGAGCTTATTTCACACAGTACAATGTTCGGGAATAAAGATGTTAATTTTCAAACAAACTACTTTTCAAATGAAGCCAATCTACTAACTGGGCCATCTTTTAGATTACATTAACAAGGAAAGTTTGAACTTGCTGCACTCAACCATCTTCGTGGAAATTAAACTGATTCCTAGAAGCGAATTCACTTATTTCACACAGTACAGTGTTTGGTACAGAAGATGTTTCTTTCCTAAAGAAACTACTTTAGAAATGAGGCAAATCAACTAACTTGAACATCTTGTTAGATTACAAAACAAGGAAAGTTTGAACTTGCTGCACTCAACCTTCTTTGTAGACATTAAACTGATTCCTAGAACTAAATTAACTTATTTCACACAGTACAGTGTTCAGCAATGAAGATGTTTGTTTTCTCAAAAAAACAACTTTAGAAATGAGGCCAATCTACTAAGTTGTGCATCTTTTTAGATTACATTAACAAAGAAAGTTTGAACTTGCTGCACTCAACCGTTTTGTAGGAAAGCAAACTGAATTGTAGAACCGAATTAGCTTTTTTCACACAGTACAATGTTAGGTAATGAAGATGTTTGTTTTCTCAACAAACTACTTTACAAATCAGGCCAATCTTCTAACTTGGCCATCTTTTTGAGATTACATTAACAAGGAAAGTTTGTACTTGCTGCACTCAACCTTCTTTGTAGAAAAAGCAAGTGATTCCTAGAACCGAATGAGCTTATTTCACACAGTACAATGTTTGGCAATAAAGATGTTAATTTTCTCAACAAACTACTTTACAAATGATGTGAATCTGCTAACTTGGCCATCTTTTTAGATTACATTAACAAGGAAAGTTTGAACTTGCTGCACTCAACCATCTTCGTAGAAAGGAAACTGATTCCTGGAACCGAATTAACTTATTTCACACAGGACAGTGTTCAGTACTGAAGATGTTTGTTTTCTAAAGCAAGTGATTCCTAAGAACCGAACCATTTCACAAAGTACAGTGTTCGAATGAAGATGTTTCTTTTCTAAACAAACTACTCTAGAAACGAGGCCAATCTACTATGTTGTGCATCTTTTAGATTACATTAACAAGGAAAGTTTGAACTTGCTGCACTCAACCTTCTTCGTAGAAATTAAACTGATTCCTAGAACCGAATTAACTTATTTCACACAGTACAGTGTTCGGTAATGAAGATGTTTGTTTACCAAAGAAACTACTTTAGAAATGAGGCCAATCTACTAAGTTGTGCATAATTTTAGAATACATTAACAAGGAAAGTTTGAACTTTCTGCACTTAACCATCTTTGTAGGAAAGCAACTGATTTGTATAACCGAATTAGCTTTTTACAAACAGTACAATGTTCATAAATGAAGATGTTTGTTTTCTCAACAAACTACTTTACCAATGAGGCAAATCTACTAACTTGGATATCTTTTTAGATTACATTAACAAGGAAAGTTTGAACTTGCTGCACTCAACCATCTTCGTAAAAGGAAACTGATTCCTAGACCGAATTAACTTATTTCACACAGTACAGTGTTTGGTACTGAAGATGTTTGTTTTCTAAAGAAACTACTATAGAAATGACACGAATCCACTAACTTGTGCATCTTGTTAGATTACACAAACTAGGAAAGTTTGAACTTGCTGCACTCAACCTTCTTTGTAGGAAAGCAAGTTATTACTAGAACCAAACTAGCTTATTTCACATAGTACAGTGTTCGGTAATGAAGATGTTTGTTTTCTAAACAAACTACTTTAGAAATTAGGCCAATCTACTAAGTTGTGCATGTTTTAGATTACATTAACAAGGAAAGTTTGAACTTGCTGCACTCAACCTTCTTTGTAGGAAAACAAGTGATTCCTAGAACCGAATGAGCTTAATTCACACAGTACAATGTTCGGCAATGAAGATGTTTGTTTTCTCAACAAACTACTTTACAAATGAGGCAAATCTACTAACTTGGCCATCTTTTTGGATTACATTAACAAGGAAAGTTTGAACTTGCTGCACTCAACCATCTTTGTAGAAATTAAACTGATACCTAGAAGAGAATTAACATTTCACACAGTACAGTGTTTATTTCACAAAGAAATTACAATGTTTGTGCATCTTTTGAGAATATATTAAAAGATGTTTGTTTTCTCAACAAACTACTTTACAAATGAGGTGAATCTACTAATTTGGCCATCTTTTAGATTACATTAACAAGGAAAGTTTGAACTTGCTCCACTCAACCATCTTTGTAGAAATTGTACTGATTCCTAGAATCGAATTAACTTATTTCACACAGTACAGTGTTCAGTACTGAAGATGTTTGTTTTCTAAAGAAATTACTTTAGAAATGAGGCTAATCCACTAACTTGTGCATCTTTTTAGAATACATTAACAAGGAATGTTTGAACTTACTGCACTCAACCTTCTTTGTAGGAAAGCAACTGATTCCTAGAACCGAATTAGCTTTTTTCACACAGTACAATGTTCGAAATGAAGATGTTTGTTTTCAACAAGCTACTTTACAAATGAGGATAATCTACTAACTTGGACAACGTTTTAGATTACATTAACAAGGAGAGTTTGAACTTGCTGCACTCAACAATCTTTGTAGGAAAGCAACTGATTCCTAGAAACGAATGAGCTTATTTCACACAGTCCAATGTTCGGCAATGAAGATGTTTGTTTTCTCAACAAAGTACTTTACAAATGAGGCGAATCTTCTAACTTGGCCATCTTTTTAGATTACATTAACAAGGAAAGTTTGAACTTGCTGCAATCAACCTTCTTTGTAGAAATTAAACTGTTTCCTAGAAACAAATTAACTTATTTCACACAGTACAGTGTTTGGTACTGAAGATGTTTCTTTTCTAAAGGAACTACATTAGAAATGAGGCGAATCCACTAACTTGTACATCTTGTTAGATTACACAAACTAGGAAAATTTGAACTTGCTGCACTCAACATTCTTCGAGAAATTAAACTGATTCCTAGAACCAAATTAACTTATTTCACACAGTACAGTGTTCAGAACTGAAAATGTTTGTTTTCTAAAGAAACCACTTTAGAAATTAGTCGAATCCACTAACCTTGTACATCTTGTTAGATTACACAAACTAGAAAGTTTGAACTTGCTGCACTCAACCTTCTTCGCAGGAGAGCAAGTGATTGCTAGAAACAAAGTAGCTTATTTTACTTAGTACAGTGTTCGATAATGAAGATGTTTGTTTTCTAAACAAACTACTTTAGAAATGAGGCCAATCTACTAAGTTGTGCATCTTTTTAGATTACATTAACAAGGAAAGTTTGAACTTGCTGAACTCAACCTTCTTTGTAGGAAAGCAACTGATTCCTAGAACCGAATGAGCTTATTTCACACAGTACAATGTTCAGAACTGAAAATGTTTGTTTTCTAAAGAAACCACTTTAGAAATTAGGCGAATCCACTAACTTGTACATCTTTTAGATTACACAAACTAGGGAAAGTTTGAACTTGCTGCACTCAACCTTCTTCGTAGGAAAGCAAGTGATTGCTAGAACCCAACTAACTTATTTTACACAGTACAGTGTTCGATAATGAAGATGTTTGTTTTTCTAAACAAACTACTTTACAAATGAGGCGAATCTACTAACTTGGCCATCTTTTTAGATTACATTAACAAGGAAAGTTTGAACTTGCTGCACTCAACCTTCTTTGTAGAAAAGCAAGTGATTCCTAGAACCGAAATGAGCTTATTTCACACAGTACAATGTTCTAGTACTGAAGATGTTTCTTTTCTCAAGGAACTACATTTACAAATGAGGCGAATCTGCTAACTTGTACATCTTGTTAGATTACATTAACAAGAAATGTTTGAACTTGCTGCACTCAACATTCTTCGTAGAAATTAAACTGATTCCTAGAAATGAATTAACTTATTTCACACAGTACATTTCAGTACTGAAGATGTTTGTTTTCTAAAGAAACCACTTTAGAAATGAGGCCAATCTACTAAGTTGTGCATCTTTTTAGATTACATTAACAAGGAAAGTTTGAACTTGCTGGACTCAACCTTCTTTGTAGGAAAGCAACTGATTCCTAGAACCGAATGAGCTCATTTCACATAGTACAATGTTCGGTAATGAAGATGTTTGTTTTCTAAACAAACCACTTTACAAATGAGGCCAATCTACTAACTTGGACATCTTTTTTAGATTACATTAACAAGGAAAGTTTGAACTTGCTGCACTCAACCTTCTTTGTAGAAAAGCAACTGATTCCTAGAACCGAATTAGCTTATTTCACACAGTACAATGTTTGGCAATGAAGATGTTTGTTTTCTCAAAGAAACTACTTTAGAAATGAGGGAATCTTCTAACTTGGCCATCTTTTTAGATTACATTAACAAGGAAAGTTTGAACTTGCTGCACTCAACCTTCTTCGTAGAAATTAAACTGATTCCTAGAACCGAATTAACTTATTTCACACAGTACAGTGTTTGACAATGAAGATGTTTCTTTTCTAAAGAAACTACTTTAGAAATGAGGCAAGTCTACTAACTTGTGCATCTTTTTAGATTACATTAACAAGGAAAGTTTGAACTTGCTGCACTCAACCTTCTTTTTGTAGGAAAGCAAACTGATTCCTAAAACCGAATGAGCTTATTTCACACAGTACAATGTTCGGCAATGAAGATGTTTGTTTTCTCAACAAAGTACTTTACAAATCAGGCGAATCTTCTAACTTGGCCATCTTTTTAGATTACATTAACAAGGAAAGTTTGAACTTGCTGCACTCAACCTTCTTTGTAGAAATTATACTGATTCCTAGAAGAAAATTAACTTATTTCACACAGTACAGTGTTCGGTACTGAAGATGTTTGTTTTCTAAAGAAACTACTTTAGAAATGAGGCCAATCTACTAAGTTGTGCATCTTTTTAGATTACATTAACAAGGAAAGTTTGAACTTGCTGCACTCAACCTTCTTTGTAGGAAAGCAAGTGATTCCTAGAACCGAATGAGCTTATTTCACACAGTACAATGTTCGCAATAAAGATGTTAATTTTCTCAACAAACTACTTTACAAATGAGGTGAATCTCCTAACTTGGCCATCTTTTTAGATTACATTAACAAGGAAAGTTTGAACTTGCTGCACTCAACCATCTTCGTAGAAAGGAAACTGATTCCTAGAAATGAATTAACTTATTTCACACAGTACAGTGTTCAGTACTGAAGATGTTTGTTTTATAAGATAACCACTTTAGAAACGAGGCGAATCCACTATCTTGTAAATCTTGTTAGATTACACAAACGATGAAAGTTTGAACTTGCTGCACTCAACCTTCTTCGTAGGAAAGCAAGTGATTCCTAGAACAGAATTAGCTCATTTCACATAGTATAGTGTTGGTAATGAAGATGTTTGTTTTGTAAACAAACTACTTTAGAAATGAGGCCCATCTACTAAATTGTGTAACTTTTCAGATTACATTAACAAGGAAAGTTTGAACTTGCTGCACTCAACCTTCTTTGTAGGAAAGCAACTGATTCCTAGAACCGAATGAGCTTATTTCACACAGTACAATGTTCGGCAATGAAGATGTTTGTTTTGTCAACAAAGTACTTTACAAATGACGGGAATCTTCTAACTTGGCCATCTTTTTAGATTACATTAACAAGGAAAGTTTGAACTTGCTGCACTCAACCTTCATCGTAGAAATTAAACGGATTCCTAGAAGCGAATTAACTTATTTCACACAGTACAGTGTTTGGTACTGAAGATGTTTCTTTTCTAAAGAAACTACTTTATAAATGAGGCCAATCTACTAAGTTGTGCATCTTTTTAGATTACATTAACAAGGAAAGTTTGAACTTGCTGCACTCAACCTTCTTTGTAGGAAAGCAAGTGATTCCTAAAACCGAATGAGCTTATTTCACACAGTACAATGTTCGGCAATGAAGATGTTTGTTTTCTCAACAAAGTACTTTACAAATCAGGCGAATCTTCTAACTTGGCCATCTTTTTAGATTACATTAACAAAGAAAGTTTGAACTTGGTGCACTCAACCTTCTTTGTAGAAATTATACTGATTCCTAGAAGCAAATTAACTTATTTCACACAGTATAGTGTTCGATACTGAAGATGTTTCTTTTCTAAAGAAACTACTTTAGAAATGGGGACAATCTACTAAGTTGTGCATCTTTTTAGATTACATTAACAAGGAAAGTTTGAACTTTCTGCACTTAACCTTCTTTGTAGGAAAGCAAGTGATTCCTAGAACCGAATGAGCTTATTTCACACAGTACAATGTTCGGCAATAAAGATGTTAATTTTCTCAACAAACTACTTTACAAATGAGGTGAATCTCCTAACTTGGCCATCTTTTTAGATTACATTAATAAGGAAAGTTTGAACTTGCTGCACTCAACCATATTCGTAGAAAGGAAACTGATTCCTAGAATCGAAGTAACTTATTTCACACAGTACAGTGTTCAGTACTGAAGATGTTTGTTTTAAAAGATAACCACTTTAGAAAGGACGCGAATCCACTATCTTGTAAATCTTGTTAGATTACACAAACGATGAAAGTTTGAACTTGCTGCACTCAACCTTCTTCGTAGGAAAGCAAGTGATTCCTAGAACCGAACTAGCACATTTCACATAGTATAGTGCGGTAATGAAGATGTTTGTTTTGTAAACAAACTACTTTACGAATGAGGCCAATCTACTAAGTTGTGCAACTTTTCAGATTACATTAACAAGGAAAGTTTGAACTTGCTGCACTCAAACTTCTTTGTAGGAAAGCAACTGCTTCCTAGAACCAAATGAGCTTATTTCACACAGTACAATGTTCGGCAATGAAGATGTTTGTTTTCTCAACAAAGTACTTTACAAATCAGGCGAATCTTCTAACTTGGCCATCTTTTTAGATTACATTAACAAGGAAAGTTTGAACTTGCTGCACTCCACCTTCTTTGTAGAAATTATACTGATTCCTAGAAGCAAATTAACTTATTTCACACAGTACAGTGTTCGGTACTGAACATGTTTCTCTTCTAAAGAAACTACTTCAGAAATGAGGACAATCTACTAAGTTGTGCATCTTTTTAGATTACATTAACAAGGAAAGTTTGAACTTGCTGCACTCAACCTTCTTTGTAGGAAAGCAAGTGTTTCCTAGAACCGAATGAGCTTATTTCACACAGTACAATGTTCGGCAATAAAGATGTTAATTTTCTCAACAAACTACTTTACAAATGAGGTGAATCTCCTAACGTAGCCATCTTTTTGATTACATTAATAAGGAAAGTTTGAACTTGCTGCACTCAACCATATTCGTAGAAAGGAAACTGATTCCTAGAAACGAATTAACTTATTTCCCACAGTACAGTGTTCAGTACTGAAGATGTTTGTTTTATAAGATAACCACTTTAGAAACGACGCGAATCCACTAACTTGTAAATCTTGTTAGATTACACAAACGATGAAAGTTTGAACTTGCTGCACTCAACCTTCTTCGTAGGAAAGCAAGTGATTCCTAGAACCGAACTAGCTCATTTCACATAGTATAGTGCGGTAATGAAGATGTTTGTTTTATAAACAAACTACTTTAGAAATGAGGCCAATCTACTAAGTTGTGCAACTTTTCAGATTACATTAACAAGGAAAGTTTGAACTTGCTGCACTCAACCTTCTTCGTAGGAAAGCATCTGATTCCTAGAACTGAACTAGCTGATTTCACATAGTATAGTGTTCGGTAATGAAGATGTTTGTTTGTTAAACAAACTACTTTAGAAATGAGGCCAATCTACTAAGTTGTGCAACTTTTCAGATTACATTAACAAGGAAAGTTTGAACTTGCTGCACTTAACGATCTTTGTAGGAAAGCAACTGATTCCTAGAACCGAAAGAGCTTATTTCACACTGTACAATGTTTGGCAATGAAGATGTTTGTTTTCTCAACAAACTACTTTACAAATGAGGTGAATATACTAACTTGGCCATCTTTTTAGATTACATTAACAAGGAAAGTTTGAACTTGCTGCACTCAACCATCTTCGGAGAAATTGAACTCATTCCTAGAAGCGAATTCACTTATTTCACACAGTACAGTGTTCGGTACTGAAGATGTTTCTTTTCTAAAGAAACTACTTTAGAAATGAGGGGAATCCAATAACTTGTACATCTTTTTAGATTACACAAACTAGGAAAGTTTGAACTTGCTGCACTCAACCTTCTTCGTAGGAAAGCAAGTGATTCCTAGAACGGAACTAGCTTATTTCACATAGTACAGTGTTCAGTAATGAAGATGTTTGTTTTCTCAACAAACTACTTTAGAAATGAGGCCAATCTACTAAGTTGTGCATCTTTTTAGATTACATTAACAAGGAAAGTTTGAACTTGCTGCACTCAACCTTCTTCGTAGGAAAGCAAGTGATTCCTAGAACGGAACTAGCTTATTTCACATAGTACAGTGTTCAGTAATGAAGATGTTTGTTTTCTCAACAAAGTACTTTACAAATGAGGGGAATCTTCTAACTTGGCCATCTTTTTAGATTACATTAAGAAGGAAAATTTGAACTTGCTGCACTCAACCTTCTTCGTAGAAATTAAACTGATTCCTAGAAGCGAATTAACTTATATCACACAATACAGTTTTCGGTACTGAAGATGTTTCTTTTCGAAAGAAACTACTTTATAATTGAGGCGAATGCACTAACTTGGACATCTTGTTAGATTACACAAACTAGGAAAGTTTGAACTTGCTGCACTCAACCTTCTTGGTAGGAAAGCAAGTGATTCCTAGAACCGAACTATCTCATTTCACATAGTATAGTGTTCGGTAATGAAGATGTTTGTTTTGTAAACAAACTACTTTAGAAATGAGGCCAATCTACTAAGTTTTGCATCTTTTCATATTACATTAACAAATAAAGTTTGAACTTGCTGTACTCAACCTTCTTTATAGGAGAGCAACTGATTCCTAGAACTGAATGAGCTTATTTCACACAGTACAATGTTTGGCAATGAAGATGTTTGTTTTTTCAACAAAGTACTTTACAAATGAGACGAATCTTCTAACATGGCCATCTTTTCAGATTACATTAACAAGGAAAGTTTGAACTTGCTAAACTCAACCATCTTCGTAGAAATTAAACTAATTCCTAGAAGCGAATTCACTTATTTCACACAGTACAGTGTTCGGTACTGAAGATATTTCTTTTCTAAAGAAACTACTTTAGAAATGAGGCGAATCCACTAACTTGTACATGTTGTTAGATTACACAAACTATGAAAGTTTGAACTTGCTGCACTCACCCTTCTTCGTAGGAAAGCAAGTGATTCCTAGAATGGAACTAGCTTATTTCACATAGTACAGTGTTCGGTAATGAAGACGTTTGTTTTCTAAACAAACTACTTTAGAAATGAGGCCAATCTACTAAGTTGTGCATCGTTTTAGATTACATTAACAAGGAAAGTTTGAACTTGCTGCACTCAACCTTCTTTGTAGGAAAGCAACTGATTCCTAGAACCGGATGAGCTTATTTCACACAGTACAATGTACGGCAATGAAGATGTTTGTTTTCTCAACAAAGTACTTTACAAATGAGGCTAATCTTCTAACTTGGCCATCTTTTTAGATTACATTAACAAGGAAAGTTTGACCGTGCTGCACTCAATCTTCTTTAGGAAAGCAACTGATTCCTAGAACCGAATGAGCTTATTTCACACAGTACAATGTTCGGCAATGAAGATATTTGTTTTCTCAACAAAGTACTTTACAAATGAGGGGAATCTTCTAACTTGGCCATCTTTTTAGATTACAGTAAGAAGGAAAATTTGAACTTGCTGCACTCAACCTTCTTCGTAGAAATTAAACTGATTCCTAGAAGCGAATTAACTTATATCACACAATACAGTTTTTGGTACTGAAGATGTTTCTTTTTGAAAGAAACTACTTTAGAATTGAGGCGAATGCACTAACTTGGACATCTTGTTAGATTACACAAACTAGGAAAGTTTGAACTTGCTGCACTCAACCTTCTTGGTAGGAAAGCAAGTGATTCCTAGAACCGAACTATCTCATTTCACATAGTATAGTGTTCGGTAATGAAGATGTTTGTTTTGTAAACAAACTACTTTAGAAATGAGGCCAATCTACTAAGTTTTGCATCTTTTTATATTACATTAACAAATAAAGTTTGAACTTGCTGTACTCAACCTTCTTTATAGGAGAGCAACTGATTCCTAGAACTGAATGAGCTTATTTCACACAGTACAATGTTTGGCAATGAAGATGTTTGTTTTTTCAACAAAGTACTTTACAAATGAGACGAATCTTCTAACATGGCCATCTTTTCAGATTACATTAACAAGGAAAGTTTGAACTTGCTAAACTCAACCATGTTCGTAGAGATTAAACTAATTCCTAGAAGCGAATTCACTTATTTCACACAGTTAGTGTTCGGTACTGAAGATATTTCTTTTCTAAAGAAACTACTTTAGAAATGAGGCGAATCCACTAACTTGTACATGTTGTTAGATTACACAAACTATGAAAGTTTGAACTTGCTGCACTCACCCTTCTTCGTAGGAAAGCAAGTGATTCCTAGAATGGAACTAGCTTATTTCACATAGTACAGTGTTCGGTAATGAAGATGTTTGTATTCTAAACAAACTACTTTAGAAATGAGGCCAATCTACTAAGTTGTGCATCGTTTTAGATTACATTAACAAGGAAAGTTTGAACTTGCTGCACTCAACCTTCTTTGTAGGAAAGCAACTGTTTCCTAGAACCGGATGAGCTTATTTCACACAGTACAATGTACGGCAATGAAGATGTTTGTTTTCTCAACAAAGTACTTTACAAATGAGGCGAATCTTCTAACTTGGCCATCTTTTTAGATTACATTAACAAGGAAAGTTTGACCGTGCTGCACTCAATCTTCTTTAGGAAAGCAACTGATTCCTAGAACCGAATGAGCTTATTTCACACAGTACAATGTTCGGCAATGAAGATATTTGTTTTCTCAACAAAGTAATTTACAAATGAGGCGAATCTTCTAACTTGGCCATCTTTTTAGATTACATTAACAAGGAAAGTTTGAACTTGCTGTACTCAACCATCTTCGTAGAAATTAAACTGATTCCTAGAAGCGAATTCACTTATTTCACACAGTACAGTGTTCGGTACTTAAGATGTTTCTTTTCTAAAGAAACTACTTTGGAAATGAGGCGAATCCACTAATGTGTAGATCTTGTTAGATGACACAAACTAGGAAAGTTTGAACTTGCTGCACTCAACCTTCTTAGTAGAAATTAAACTGATTCCTAGAAGCAAATTAACTTATTTCAGACAGTACAGTGTTTGGTGTTGAAGATGTTTCTTTTCAAACGAAAGTACTTTAGAAATGAGGCCAATCTACTAAGTTGTGCATCTTTTTAGATTACATTAACAAGGAAAGTTTGAACTTGCTGCAATCAACCTTCTTTGTAGGAAAGCAAGTGATTCCTAGAACCCAATGAGCTTATTTCACACAGTACAATGTTCGTCAATGAACATGTTAATTTTCTGAACAAACTACTTTACAAATGAGGTGAATCTGCTAACTTGGCCATCTTTTTAGATTATATTAAGAAGAAAAGTTTGAACTTGCTGCACTCAACCATCTTCGTGGAAAGGAAACTGATTCCTAGAACCGAATTAACTTATTTCAAACAGTGCAGTGTTCAGTACTGAAGATGTTTTTTTTTCTAAAGGAACCAGTTTAGAAATGACTCGAATCCACTAACTTGTACATCTTGTTAGATTACACAAACTAGGAAAGTTTGAACTTGCTGCACTCAACCTTCTTCGTAGGAAAGCAAGTGATTCCTAGAACCGAACTAGCTCATTTCATGTAGTGCAGTGTTCCGTAATGAAGATGTTTGTTTTCCAAACAAACTACTTTAGAAATGAGGCCAATATACTAAGTTGTGCATCTTTTTAGATTACATTAACAAGCAAAGTTTGAACTTGCTGCACTCAACCTTCTTTGTAGGAGAGCAACTGATTCCTAGAACCGAATGAGCTTATTTCACACAGTACAATGTTTGGCAATGAAGATGTTTGTTTTCTCAACAAACTATTTTACAAATGAGTCGAATCTACTAACTTGGCCATCTTTTTAGATTACATTAACAAGGAAAGTTTGAACTTGCTGCACTCAACCGTTTTCGTAGAAATTGAACTGATTCCTAGAAACGAAATAACTTTTTTCACACAGTACAGTGTTCAGTAATGAACATGTTTATTTTCTAAAGAAACTACTTTAGAAATGAGGCCAATCTACTAACTTTTGCATCTATTTAGATTACATTAACAAGGAAAGTTTGAACTTGCTGGACTCAACCTTGGAAGGAAAGCAACTGATTCTTAGAACCGAATGAGCTTATTTCACACAATACAAAGTTCGGCAATGAAGATATTTGTTTTCTCAACAATGTACTTTACAAATGAGGCGAATATCCTAACTTCTCCATCTTTTTAGATTACATTAACAGGGAAAGTTTGAACTTGCTGCACTCAACCATCTTCGCAGAAATTAAACTGATTCCTACAAGCAAATTAACATTTCACACAGTACATTGTTCGGTACTGAAGATGATTCTTTTCTAAAGAAACTACATTAGAAATGAGGCCAATATAATAAGTTGTGCATCTTTTTAGATTACATTAACAATGAAAGTTTGAACTTGCTGCACTCAACCTTCTGTGTAGGAAAGCAACTGATTCCTAGAACCGAATGAGCTTATTTCACACAGTACAATGTTCGGCAATGAAGATGTAAGTTTTCTCAATAAAGTAATTTACAAATGAGGCGAATCTCGTAACTTAGGATCTTTTTAGATTACATTAACAAGGAAAGTTTGAACTTGCTGCACTGAACCTTCTTTGTAGGAAAGCAAGTGATTCCTAGAACCGAATGAGCTTATTTCACACAGTACAATGTTCGGCAATGAAGATGTTAATTTTCTCAACAAACTACTTTACTAATGAGGTGAATCTGCGAACTTGGCCATCATTTTCGATTACATTAACAAGGAAAGTTTGAACTTGCTGCACTCAACCATCATCGTGGAAAGGAAACTGATTCCTAGAACGGAATTAACTTATTTCACACTATACAGTGTTTAGTACTGAAGATATTTGTTTTCTAAAGGAACCACTTTAGAAATGACGCAAATCCACTAACTTGTACATATTGTTAGATTACACAAACTAGGAAAGTTTGAACTTGCTGCACTCAACCTTCTTCGTAGGAAAGCAAGTGATTCCTAGAACCGAACTAGCTCATTTCACATAGTACATTTTTCGGTCATGAAGATGTTTGTTTGCTAAAGAAACTACTATAGTAATGAGGCCAATCTACTAAGTTGGGCATCTTTTTACATTACATTAACAAGGAAAGTTTGAACTAGCTGCACTCAACCTTCTGTGTAGGAAAGCAACTTATTCCTAGAACCGAATGAGCTTCTTTCATACAGTACAATGTTCGACAGTGAAGATGTTTATTTTCTCAAGAAACTACTTTACAAATGAGGTGAATCTCCTAACTTGGCCATCTTTTTAGATTACATTAACAAGGAAAGTTTGAACTTGCTCCACTCAACCATCTTCTTAGAAATTAAGCTGATACGTAGAAGCAAGTTAACATTTCACACAGTACAGTGTTCGGTACTGAAGATGTTTGTTTTCTAAAGAAACTAATTTAGAAATGACGCGAATCCACTAACTTGTACATCTTGTTAGATTACACAAACTAGGAAAGTTTGAACTCGCTGCACTCAACCATCTTCGTAGAAATTAAACTGATTCAAAGAAGCGAATTAAGTCATTTCAAACAGTACAGTGTTAGGTACTGAAGATGTTTCTTTTCTAAAGAAACTACTTTAGAAATGAGGCCAATCTACTAAGTTGTGCATCTTTTTAGATTTCATTAACAAGGAAAGTTTGAACTTGCTGCACTCAACCTTCTTTGTAGGAAAGCAAGTGATTCCTAGAACCGAATGAGCTTATTTCACACAGTACAATGTTCGGCAATGAAGATGTTAATTTTCTCAACAAACTACTTTACTAATGAGGTGAATCTGCTAACTTGGCCATCTTATTAGATTACATTAACAAGGAAAGTTTGAACTTGCTGCATTCAACCATCATCGTGGAAAGGAAACTGATGCCTAGAACCGAATTAACTTATTTCACACTATACAGTGTTTAGTACTGAAGATATTTCTTTTCTAAAGGAACCACTTTATAAATGACTCGAATCCACTAACTTGTACATCTTGTTAGATTACACAAACTAGGAAAGTTTAACTTGCTGCACTCAACCTTCTTCGTAGGAAAGGAAGTGATTCCTAGAACCGAACTAGCTCATTTCACGTAGTACAGTGTTCGGTAGAGAAGATGTTTGTTTTGTAAACAAACTACTTTAGATATGAGGCCAATGTACTAAGTTGTGCATCCTTTTAGATTACATTGACAAGGAAAGTTTGAACTTGCTGCACTGAACCTTCTTTGTAGGAAAGGAACTGATTCCTAGAACCAAATGAGCTTATTTCGCACAGTACAATGTTTGGCAATGAAGATGTTTGTTTTCTCAACAAAGTACTTTAAAAATGAGGAGAATCTACTAACTTGGCCATCATTTTAGATTACATTAACAAGGAAAGTTTGAACTTTCTGCACTCAACCGTCTTCGTAGAAGTTAAACTGATTCCAAGAAGCGAATTAATTTATTACACACAGTACAGTGTTCGATACCGAACATGTTTCTTTTCTAAAGAAACTACTTTAGAAATGAGGCGAATCCACTAACTTGTACATCTTGTTAGATTACAAACTAGGAAAATTTGAACTTGCTGCACTCAACCTTCTTCGTAGAAATTAAACTGATTCCTAGAAGCGAATTAACATTTCACACAGTACAGTGTTCTGTACTGAAGATGTTTCTTTTCTAAAGAAACTACTTTAGAAATGAGGCCAATCTACTAAGTTGTGCATCTTTTTAGATTACATTAACAAGGAACGTTTGAACTTGCTGCACTCAACCTTCTTTGTGGAAAGCAAGTGATTCCTAGAACCGAATGAGCTTATTTCACACAGTACAATGTTCGGCAATGAAGATGTTAATTTTCTCAACAAACTACTTTACTAATGAGGTGAATCTGCTAACTTGGCCATCTTTTTAGATTACATTAACAAGGAAAGTTTGAACTTGCTGCACTCAACCATCATCGTGGAAAGGAAACTGATGCCTAGAACCGAATTAACTTATTTCACACTATACAGTGTTTAGTACTGAAGATATTTGTTTTCTAAAGGAACCACTTTATAAATGACTCGAATCCACTAACTTGTACAACTTGGTAGATTACACAAACTAGGAAAGTGTAACTTGCTGCACTCAACCTTCTTCGTAGGAAAGGAAGTGATTCCTAGAACCGAACTAGCTCTTTTCACATAGTACAGTGTTCGGTAGAAAAGATGTTTGTTTTCTAAACAAACTACTTTAGATATGAGGCCAATGTACTAAGTTGTGCATCTTTTTAGATTACATTAACAAGGAACGTTTGAACTTGCTGCACTGAACCTTCTTTGTAGGAAAACAACTGATTCCTAGAACCGAATGAGCTTATTTCGCACAGTACAATGTTTGTCAATGAAGATGTTTGTTTTCTCAACAAAGTACTTTAAAAATGAGGAGAATCTACTAACTTGGCCATCATTATAGATTACATTAACAAGGAAAGGTTGAACTTTCTGCACTCAACCGTCTTCGTAGAAGTTAAACTGATTCCAAGAAGCGAATTAATTTATTACACAAAGTACCGTGTTCGGTACCGAAGATGATTCTTTTCTAAAGAAACTACTTTAAAATGAGGCGAATCCACTAACTAGTAGATCTTGTTAGATTACACAAACTAGGAAAGTTTGAACTTGCTGCAATCAACCTTCTTCGTAGAAATTAAACTGATTCCTAGAAGCGAATTAACTTATTTCACACAGTACAGCGTTCGGTACTGAAGATGTTTCTGTTCTAAAGAAACTACTTTTGAAATGAGGCCAATCTACTCAATTGTGCATCTTTTTAGATTACATTAACAAGGAAAGTTTGAACTTGCTGCACTCAACCTTCTTTGTAGGAAAGCAACTGAATTCTAGAACCAAATGAGCTTTGTTCACACCATACAATGTTCTGCAATGAAGATGTTTGTTTTCTCAACAAACTACTTTACCAATGAGGCAAATGTACTAACTTGGACATCTTTTTAGATTACATTAACAAGGAAAGTTTGAACTTTCTAAACTCAAACTTCTTCGTAGAAATTAAACTGATTCCTAGAAGTAAATTCACTTATTTCACACAGTACAGGGTTTGGTACTGAAGATGTTTCTTTTCTAAAGGAAATACGTTAGAAATGAGGCAAATCCACTAACTTGTACATTTTGTTAGATTACACAAACTAGGAAACTTTGAACTTGCTGCACTCAACCTTGTTCGTCAAAATTAAACTGATTCCTAGAAGCGAATTAACTTATTTCACACAGTACAGTGTTCGGTACTGAAGATGTTTCTTTACTGAAGAAACTACTTTAGAAATGAGGCCAATCTACTAATGGTGCATCTTTTTAGATTACATTAACAAGGAAAAATTCAACTTTCTACACTCAACCATCTTTCTAAGAAAGCACCTGAATTCTAGAACCGAATTAGCATTTTACACACAGTACAATGTTCCGCAATGAAGATGTTTGTTTTCTCAACAAACTACTTTACCAATGAGGCAAATCTACTAACTTGGACATCTTTTTAGATTACATTAACAAGGAAAGTTTGAACTTGCTAAACTCAACCATCTTCTTAGAAAGTAAACTGATTCCTAGAACCGAATAAGCTTATTTCACACAGTACAATGTTTGGCAATGAAGGTTTGTTTTCTAAAGAAACTAGGTTAGAAATCAGGCGAATCGACTAAATTGGACATCTTTTTAGATTACATCAACAAGGAAAGTTTAAACTTGCTGCCCTCAACAATCTTCGTAGAAATTAAACTGATTCCTGGAACAGAATTAACTTATTTCACACCATACAGTGTTCGGTACTGAAGATGTTTCTTTTCTAAAGAAATTACTTTAGAAATGAGGCGAATCTACTAAGTTGTGCATCTCTTTAGAATACATTAACATGGAATGTTTGAACTTCCTGCACTCAACCTTCTTTGTAGGAAAGGAACTGTATTCTGGATACGAATTACCTTTTTTCACACAGTACAATGTTGGGAAATGAAGATGTTTGTTTTCTCAACAAACTACTTTACAAAGGAGATGAATCTACTAACCTGGCTATCTTTTTAGATTGCATTAACAAGGAAACTTTGAACTTGCTGCACTGAACCATCTTCGTAGAAATTAAACTGATTCCTAGAAACGAATTAACTCATTCCACACAGTACAGTGTTCGGTACTGAAGATGGTTCGTTTCTAAAGAAATTACTTTAGAAATGAGGCGAATCCATTAAGTTGTGTATCTTTTTAGATTACATTAACAAGGAATATTTGAATTAGCTGCACTCAATCGTCTTTGTAGGAAAGCAACCGAATTCTAGATCCGAATTAGCTTTTTTCACACAGTACAATATTCGGCAATGAATATGTTTGTTTTCTCAACAAACTACTTTACAAATGAGGCAAATCTACTAACTTGGACATCTTTTTAGATTATATTAACACAGAAAGTTTGAACTTGCTAAACTCAACCGTCTTCGTAGAAAATAAACTGATTCCTTGAACTGAATTAGGTCATTTCACACAGTACAATTTTTGGCAATGAAGGTTTCTTTTCTAAAGACACTACTTTAGAAATGAGGCAAATCTACTAACTTGGACATCTTTTTATATTACATTAACAAGGAAAGTTTGAACTTGCTAAACTCAACCATCTTCGTAGAAAGAAAACTGATTCCTAGAACCGAATTATCTTATTTCACGCAGTACAGTGGACAGTACTGAAGATGTTTGTTTTCTAAAGAAACTACTTTAGAAAAGACGCGAATCCACTAACTTGTACATCTTGTTAGATTACACAAACTAGGAAAGTTTGAACTTGCTGCACTCAACCTTCTTTGTAGGAAAGGAAGTGATTCCTAGAACCGAACTAGCTAATTTCACGTAGTACAGTGTTCGGTAATGAAGATGTTTGTTTTCTAAACAAACTACATTAGAAATGAGGCCAATCTACTAAGTTGTGCATCTTTTTAGATTACATTAACAAGGAAAGTTTGAACTTGCTGCACTCAACCGTCTTTGTAGGAACGCAACTGAAGTCTAGAACCGAATGAGCTTTCTTCACACAGTACAATGTTCGGCAATGAAGATGTTTGTTTTCTCAACGAACTACTTTACCAATGAGGCAAATCTACTAACTTGGACATCTTTTTAGATTACATTAACAAGGAAAGTTTGAACTTGCTAAACTCAACCATCTTCGTAGAAATTAAACTGATTCCTAGAAGCGAATTAACTTATTTCACAAAGTACAGTGTTTGGTACTGAAGATGTTTCTTTTCTAAAGAAACTACTTTAGAAATGAGGCCAATCTACTAAGTTGTGCATCTTTTTAGATTACATTAACAAGGAAAGTTTGAACTTGCTGCACTCACCCTACTTTGTAGGAAAGCAAGTGTTTCCTAGAACCGAATGAGCTTATTTCACACAGTACAATGTTTGGCAATAAATATCTTAATTTTCTCAACAATCTGCTTTACAAATGAGGTGAATCTGCTAACTTGGCCATCTTTTTAGACTACATTAACAAGGAAAGTTTGAACTTGCTGCACTCAACCATCTTCGTGGAAAGGAAACTGTTTCCTAGAACCGAATTAACTTATTACACACAGTACAGTGTTCAGAACTGAAGATGTTATTTTTCAAAAGAAACCACTTTAGAAATGATGCGAACCCACTAACTTGTACATCTTGTTAGATTACACAAACTAGGAAAGTTTGAACTTGATGCACTCAACCTTCTTCGTAGGAAAGCAAGTGATTCCTAGAACCGAACTAGCTCATTTCACATAGTACAGTCTTCCGTAATGAAGATGTTTGTTTTCTAAACAAACTACTTTAGAAATGAGGCCAATCTACTAAGTTGTGCATCTTGTCAGATTACATTAACAAGGAAAGTTTGAACTTGCTGCACTCAACCTTCTTTGTAGGACAGCAACTGATTGCTAGAACCGAATGAGCTTATTTCACACAGTACAATGTTTGGCAATGAAGATGTTTGTTTTCTCAACAAACTACTTTACAAATGAGGCGCATCAACTAACTTGGCCATCTTTTTAGATTACATTAACAAGGAAAGTTTGAAATTGCTGCACTCAACCATCTTCGTAGAAATTAAACTGATTCCTAGAACCGAATTAACTTATTTCGCACAGTACAGTGTTCGGTACTGAAGATGTTTCTTTTCTAAAGAAACTACTTTAGAAATGAGGCCAATCTACAAAGTTGTGCATCTTTTTAGATTACATTAACAAGGTAAGTTTGAACTTGCTGCACTCAACCGTCTTTGGAGGAAAGCAACTGAATTCTAGATCCAAATCAGCTTTTTTCACACAGTACAATGTTTGGCAATGAAGATGTTAATTTTCTCAACAAACTACGTTACCAATGAGGCAAATATACTAACTTGTACATCTTTTTAGATTCCATTAACAAGGAACGTTTGACGTTGCTAAACTCAACCAACTTCGTAGAAAGTAAATGATTCCTTGAACCGAATTAGGTCATTTCCCACAGTACAATGTTTGGCAATGAAGGTTTGTTTTCTAAAGAAACTACTTTAGAAATGAGGCGAATCTACTAACTTGGACATCTTTTTTAGATTACATTAACAAGGAAAGTTTGAACTTGCTAAACTCAACCATTTTCTAAGAAAGGAAACTGATTCCTAGAACCGAATTAACTTATTTCACACAGTACAGTGTTCTGAAGACGTTTGTTTTCTAAAAGAAACTAATTTAGAAATGAGGCAAATCCACTAACGTACATCTTTTAGTTTACACAAAGTAGGAAAGTTTGAACATGCTGCACTCAACCTTCTTCTTAGAAAGCAAGTGATTCCTAGAACCGAACTAGCTTATTTCACATAGTACAGTGTTCTAATGAAGATGTTTGTTTTCTAAACAAACTACTTTAGAAATGAGGCCAATCTACTAAGTTGTGCATCTTTATAGATTACATTAACAAGGAAAGTTTGAACTTGCTTAACTCAACCTTCTTTGTAGGTAAGCAAGTGATTCCTAGAACCGAATGAGCTTATTTCACACATTACAATGTTCGGCAAGGAAGATGTTAATTTTCTCAAGAAACTACTTTACAAATGAGGTGAATCTCCTAACTTGGCCATCTTTTTAGATTACATTAACAAGGAAAGTTGGAACTTGCTGCAGTCAACTATCTTTGTAGGAAAGCAAGTGATTCCATGAACGGAACTAGCTTATTTCACACAGTAAAATGATCGGCAATAAAATGTTAATTTTCTCAACAAACTACTTTACAAATGAGGTGAATCTGCTAACTTGGCCGTCTTATTAGAATACATTACCAAGGAAAGTTTGAACATGCTGCACTCAACCATCTTCGTAGAAAGGAATCTGATTCCTAGAACCGAATTAACTTATTTCACACAGTACAGTGTTCAATACTGAAGATGTTTGTTTTCTAAAGAAACCACGTTAGCAATTTAACTTGTACATCTTCTTAGATTACACAAACTAGGAAAGTTTGAACTTGCTGAACTCAACTTTCTTCGTAGAAATTAAACTGATTCCTAGAAGCGTATTAACTGATTTCACCCAGTACAGTGTTCGGTACTGAAGATGTTTCTTTTCTAAAGAAACTACTTTAGAAATGAGGCCAATCTACTAAGTTGTGCATCTTTTTAGATTACATTAACAAGGAAAGTTTGAACTTGCTGCACTCAACCGTCTTTGTAGGAAAATAACTGAATTCTGGAACCGAATTAGCTTTTTCACACAGTACAATGTTTGGCAATGAAGATGTTTGTTTTCTCAAGACACTACTTTACCAAAGAGGCAAATCTACTAACTTGGACATCTTTTTAGATTACATTAACAAGGAAAGTTTGAACTTGCTGCACTCAACCATCTTTGTAGAAATTAAACTGATTCCTAGAAGCGAATTAACTTATTTCACACATTACAGTGTTCGGTACTGAAGATGTTTCTTTTCTAAAGGAACTACGTTAGAAATGACCCGAATCCACTAACTTGTACATCTTGTTAGATTACACAAACTAGGAAAATTTGAACTTGCTGCACTCAACCTTCTTCGTAGAAATTAAACTGATTCCTAGAAGCGAATTAAATTATTTCACACAGTACAGTGTTCGGTTCTAAAGATTTTTCTTTTCTAAAGAAACTACTTTAGAAATGAGGCCAATCTTCTACGTTGTGCTCCTTTTTAGATTACATTATCAAGGAAAGTTTGAACCTGCTGCACTCAACCGTCTTTGTAGGAAAGCAACTGAATTCTACAACGAAATTAGCTTTTTTCACACAGTACAATATTCGGGAATGAAGATGTTTGTTTTCGCAACAAACTGCTTTACCAATGAGGTAAATCTACTAACATGGACATCTTTTTAGATCACATTAAAAAGGAAAGTTTGAACTTGCTAAACTCAACCATCTTCGTAGAAAGTAAACTGATTCCTAGAACCGAATTAGCTCATTTCACACAGTACAGTGTTCGGTACTGAAGATGTTTCTTTTATAAGGAAACTACTTTGGAAATGAGGCCAATCTACTAAGTTGTGCATCTTTTCAGATTAAATGAACAAGGAACGTTTGAACTTTCTGCACTCAACGTTCTTCGTAGGAAAGCAAGTGATTCCTAGAACCTAACAAGCTCATTTCACATAGTTCAGTGTTCGGTAATGAAGATGTTTGTTTTCTAAACAAACTACTTTAGAAATGAGGACAATCTACTAAGTTGTGCATCTTTTTAGATTACATTAACAAGGAAACATTGAACTTGCTGCACTCTACCATCTTTGTAGGAAAGCAACTGATTCCTAGAACCGAATGAACTTATTTCACACAGTACAATGTTCAGAAATGAAGATGTTTGTTTCTCAACAAATTACTTTACAAATGAGGCGAATCTACTAACTTGGCCATCTTTTTAGATTACATTAACAAGGAAAGTTTGAACTTGCTGCACTCAACCTGCTTTGTAGAAATTAAACTGATTCCTAGAACCTAATTAACTTATTTCACAGAGTACAGTGTTCTTACTTTAGAAATGAGGCCAATCCACTAACTTGTGCATCTTGTTAGATTACACAAACTAGAAAAGTTTGAACTTGCTGCACTCAACCTTCTTTGTAGAAATTAAACTGATTCCCAGAACCAAATTAACTTATTTCACACAGTACATTGTTTGGCAATGAAGATGTTTCTTTTCTAAAGAAACTACTTTAGAAATGAGGCAATCTACTAAGTTGTGCATCTTTTTAGATTACATTAACAAGGAAAGTTTGAACTTGCTGCACTCAACCATCTTTGTAGGAAATTAAACTGATTCCTAGAACCAATGAGCTTATTTCACACAGTACAATGTTCAGCAATGAAGATGTTTGTTTTCTCATCAAAGTACTTAACAAATGAGGCGAATCTCCTAACTTGGCCATCTTTTTAGATTACATTAACAAGGAAAGTTTGAACTTGCTGCACTCAACCATCTTCTTCAGTAGAAATTAAACTGATTCCTAGAAGCGAATTAACATTTCACACAGTACAGTGTTCGGTACTGAAGATGTTTCTTTTTAAAGAAACTACTTTAGAAATGAGGCCAATTTACTCAGTTGTGCATCTTTTTAGATTACATTAACAAGGAAATTTTGAACTTGCTGCACTCAACCTTCTTTGTAGGAAAGCAAGTGATTCCTAGAACCGAATGACCTTATTTCACACAGTACAATGTTCGGCAATGAAGATGTTACTTTTCTCAACAAACTACTTTACAAATGAGGTGTTGCAGACAGCTTCAGGTTCGCTGAGATGAACTTCCAGACCAGGCACAGTTATGGAGGAAGGGATATTATTTATTGAAGCTTACAGATCCAGGGGAATTTCCATAAAGGCAGGAGAAGCAGCCTGCTTTTCACAGGGCCGAGCAGAGAGAGCAAAACCCAACCAGCCACCACAGCACACAGAGCAAAAACTAAAGCCAAAAGGTCACACAGCACACTTCAGGAACTCCTGCTAGGCACATTTGCATATCTTTACAATGGACTCTCAAACCATCACCACACCTTAAGACTGGGCCCCCAGTGACCTTGCCTCTAGCAAGGTGATTGCAGATGCAAACTATAAACTAATAAAATACTGAATATATTGGGGACATATATTCAAACTACCACATTCCGCCCCTGGCCCCCAATATATTTAGCTCCTGGTCCCCAATAGATTTATAACTATCACACATTGTAAATTGTACTCAGTCCAATTTCAAAGGTTCTCACAGTCTTGATCAACTTAAGATAGTGAGTCCTGTAAAATCAAACAAGTTAAATACTTTCAACATGTAAAGGCACAGAGTAAACATTTTAACTGTATAAGGAATATCAAGGAGAAACTAGAACAATGCAAACACAGCTACCATCAGCAATCATCAAACTTCTGCAGTTCAAGTTCAATATAACCAGAGACTGACAGTCTCCAGGTTTTCCAAATCCACCTCTCCAGCTGGGCAGAGTCGCCAGGGAAAACTTTCATCCCATGCCAACACTGCATTCCATGGTAGCCCTTTTGCACAGTCCTGGTATATCCAAAACATCTTCAGGTCTCCATGCAAACCACGGTCCATCTTCCAAAGGCTCTTCCAGCCTATTCCTGAGGGTCTTCATGCCCTGACTCATGCCGCATCGCAGCAGCGGCTCCTGGAACCGTGTGCAACTCATGAGCACTCCATGCATTTTTCATGCTTCCAAAACCAATACCAGGTGTGCAGGACACAGCCATATTCTTAATCCAGGAACAAAATAAATCACAGCCTTGAAAAGCAGGTTCCTTCTCCAGTAAACACTCTTTCCAAAAGTTTGCATTTCTAACAGTCTTTCCTCAGGCATCATCTCAGGTTCCTTCTCCAGTAAACACTCTTTCCAAAAGTTTGCATTTCTAACAGTCTTTCCTCAGGCATCCTCTCAGGTTCCTTCTCCAGTCAACTCTAAGAATTTGCATTTTTAACAGTCTTTCCTCAGGCATCCTCTCCATTGTTTTAATGTAAATCAAGTCGGGCCACCTTCCTTCCACCTTCCTTAAGATTGCTAATGTGTTTGACAATAGCAGTTAAACCAGCCTCAATGCTTCTACTTTTAACTTGCTTCAAGTTTTGCAACTTAAAATCTTAAAATCTCAGTTCGATATCTTTAGCCAGCACATCAGTCCATTACAAATTTAACCTTGATCAAACTTTCTGGGCCTGGATAGCGGAACGTAGCCATCCCTTATGCCAGTAGCCCAGTTCCAACAAAGACCTCTGCAGTCTTTCCTTCCCCTTAGAAAGTTCATAAGCCAAGACTCGAAGTTCAATACTGTCTGCACTTAGCATTCTCAAACTCTCATCAGAATAGTCCATAAAACTTGGCTTACCACTCCAGAAGGCATCTTCAGTTACAAGCACCAACTCCATGCCCATTCCTCCAAAACAAAGGTTCCAAAAGACGAATATCCAGATGGTCAGGTTCATCTCACCCCACTCCTGGTACCACTTTACTGTTGCAGACAGCTTCAGGTTCGCTGAGATGAACTTCCAGACCAGGCACAGTTATGGAGGAAGGGATATTATTTATTGAAGCTTACAGATCCAGGGGAAGTTCCATAAAGGCAGGAGAAGCAGCCTGCTCTTCACAGGGCCGAGCAGAGAGAGCAAAAGCCAACCAGCAACCACAGCACACAGAGCAAAAACTAAAGCCAAAAGGTCACACAGCACACTTCAGGAACTCCTGCTAGGCACATTTGCATATCTTTACAATGGACTCTCAAACCATCACCACACCTTAAGACCGGGCCCCCAGTGACCTTGCCTCTAGCAAGGTGATTGCAGATGCAAACTATAAACTAATAAAATACTGAATATATTGGGGGACATATATTCAAACTACCACATGAGGTAAATCTGTTAACTTGGCCATCTTTTGAGATTACATTAACAAGGAAAGTTTGAACTTTCTGCAATCAAACATCTTCGTGGAAATGAAACTGATTCCTAGAACCGAATTAACTTATTTCACACAGTATATTGTTCAGTACTGAAGAAGTTTGTTTTCTAAAGGAACCACTTTAGAAACAATGCGAACCCACTAACTTGTACATCTTGTTACAATACACAAAGTAGGAAAGTTGGAACTTGCTGCACTCAACCTTCTTCATAGGAAAGCAAGTGATTCCTAGAACCGAACTAGCTCATTTCACATAATACAGTGTTCGGTAATGAAGATGATTCTTTTCTAAAGAAACTACTTTAGAAATGAGGCCAATCTACTAAGTTGGGCATCTTTTCAGATTACATTAACAAGGAAAGTTTGAACTTGCTGCACTCAACCATCTTTGTAGGAAAGCAAGTGATTCCTAGAATTGAATGAGCTTATTTCACACAGTACAATGTTCGGAAATGAAGATGTTTGTATTCTCAACAAACTACTTTACAAATGAGGCGAATCTACTATCTTGGCCATCTTTTTAGATTACATTAACAAGGAAAGTTTGAACTTGCTGCACTCAACCGTCTTCGTAGAAATTGAACTGATTCCTAGAAGCGAATTAACTTATTTCACACAGTACAGTGTTTGGTACTGAAGATGATTCTTTTCTAAAGAAACTACTTTAGAAATGAGTCGAATCCACTAACTTCTACATCTTGATAGATTACAAAAACTAGGAAAGTTTGAACGTTCTGCACTCAACCGTCTTTGTAGGAAAGGAACTGAATTCTAGAACCGAATTAGCTTTTTTCACACAATACAATGTTCAGCTATGAAGATGTTTGTTTTCTCAACAAACCACTTTACAAATGAGGCGAATCTTCTAACTTGGCCATCTTTTGAGATTACATTAACTAGGAAAGTTTGATCTTGCTGCATTCATCCTTCTTCGTAGGAAAGCAAGTGATTCCGAGAACCGAACTAGCTCATTTCACATAGTACAGTGTTCGGTAATGAAGATGTTTGTTTTCTAAACAAACTATTTTAGAAATGAGGCCAATCTACTAAGATGGGCATCTTTTCAGATTACATTAAGAAGGAAAGTTTGAACTTGCTGCAGTCAACCTTCTTTGTAGGAAAGCAAGTGATTCCTACAACCGAATGAGCTTATTTCACACAGTACAGTGTTCGGCAATGAAGATGTTAATTTTCTCAACAAACTATTTACAAATGAGGTGAGTCTCCTAACTTGGCCATCTTTTTAGATTAAATTAACAAGGAAAGTTTGAACTTGCTGCACTCAACCATCTTCATGGAAAGGAAACTGATTCCTAGAACTGAATTAATTAATTTCACACAGTACAGTGTTCAGTACTGAAAATGTTTGTTTTCTAAAGAAACCACTTTAGAAACGACACCAATCAACTAACTTGTACATCTTGTTAGATTACACAAACTAGGAAAGTTAGAACTTGCTGCACTCAACCTTCTTCGTAGGAAAGCAAGTGATTCCTAGAACCGAACTAGATCATTTCACAAAGTACCGTGTTCGGTAATGAAGATGTTTGTTTTCAAAACAAACTACTCTAGAAATGAGGCCAATCTACTAAGTTGTGCATCTTTTTAGATTACATTAAGAAGGAAAGTGTGAACTTGCTGCACTCAACCTTCTTTGTAGGAAAGCAAGTGATTCCTAGAACCGAATGAGCTTATTTCACACAGTACAATGTTTGGCAATGAAGATGTTTGTTTTCTCAACAAACTACTTTACAAATGAGGCGAATCAACTAACTTGGCCATCTTTTTAGATTACATTAACAAGGAAAGTTTGAACTTGCTGCACTAAACCGTCTTCGTAGAAATTAAACTGATTCCTAGAAGCGAATTAACTTATTTCACACAGTGCAGTGTTCGGTACTGAAGATGTTTCTTTTCTAAAGAAACTACTTTAGTAATGAGGCGAATCCACTAACTTGTACATCTTGTTAGATAACACAAACTAGGAAAGTTTGAACTTGGTGCACTCAACCTCCTTCGTAGAAATTAAACTGATTCCTAGAAGCGAATTAACTTATTTCAATCAGTAGAGTGTTCGGTACTGAAGATGTTTCTTTTCTAAAGCAATTACTTTAGAAATGAGGCGAATCCACTAAGTTGTGCATCTTTTTAGAGTACATTAACAAGGAATGTTTGAACTTGCTGCACTCAACCGTCTTAGTAGGAAAGCAACTGAATTCTAGATCCGAATTACCATTTTGCACAGTACAATGTTCAGCAATGAAGATGTTTGTTTTCTCAACAAACTACTTTACAAATGAGGTGAACGTACTAAAGTGGCCATCTTTTTAGATTACATTAACAAGGAAAGTTTGAACTTGCTGCACTCAACCATCTTCGTAGAAAGTAAACTGATTCCTAGAACCGAATTAGCTCATTTTACACAGTACAATGTTTGGCAATGAAGGTTTGTTATCTAAATTAACTACTTTAGAAATGAGGCGAATCTACTACCTTGGACATCTTTTTAGATTACATTAACAAGGAAACTTTGAACCTGCTAAACTCAACCATCTTCGTAGAAAGGAAACTGATTCCTAGAACCGAAATAACTTATTTCACACAGTACAGTGTTTGGTACTGAAGATATTTGTTTTCTAAAGAAACTACTTTAGAAATGACGCGAATCCCCTAACTTGTACATCTTGATAGATTACACAAACTAGGAAAGTTTCAAGTTGCTGCACTCAACCTTCTTCGTAGGAAAGCAAGTGATTCCGAGAACCGAACTAGCTCATTTCACATAGTACAGTGTTCGGAAATGAAGATGTTTGTTTTCTAAACAAACTACTCTAGAAATGAGGCCAATCTACTAAGTTGTGCATCTTTTTAGATTACATTAACAAGGAAAGTTTGAACTTTCTGCACTCAACCTTCTTTGTAGGAAAGCAAGTGATTCCTAGAACCGAATGAGCTTATTTCACACAGTACAATGTTTGGCAATGCAGATGTTTGTTTTCTCAACAAACTACTTTACAAATGAGGCGAATCAACTAACTTGGCCATCTTTTTAGATTACATTAACAAGGAAAGTTTGAACTTGCTGCACTAAACTGTCTTCGTAGAAATTAAACTGATTCCTAGAAGCGAAATAACTTATTTCACACAGTGCAGTGTTCGGTACTGAAGATGTTTCTTTTCTAAAGAAGCTACTTTAGTAATGAGGCGAATCCACTAACTTGTACATCTTCTTAGATAACACAAACTAGGAAAGTTTGAACTTGCTGCACTCAACCTCCTTCGTAGAAATTAAACTGATTCCTAGAAGCGAATTAACTTATTTCAATCAGTACAGTGTTCGGTACTGAAGATGTTTCTTTTCTAAAGAAATTACTTTAGAAATGAGGCGAATCCACTAAGTTGTGCATCTCTTTAGAGTACATTAACAAGGAATGTTTGAACTTGCTGCACTCAACCGTCTTAGTAGGAAAGCAACTGAATTCTAGATCCGAATTACCTTTTTTACACAGTACAATGTTCAGCAATGAAGATGTTTGTTTTCTCAACAAACTACTTTACAAATGAGGTGAAGGTACTAAAGTGGCCATCTTTTTAGATTACATTAACAAGGAAAGTTTGAACTTGCTGCACTCAACCATCTTCGTAGAAAGTAAACTGATTCCTAGAACCGAATTAGCTCATTTCACACAGTACAATGTTTGGCAATGAACGTTTGTTATCTAAAGAAACTACTTTAGAAATGAGGCGAATCTACTCCCTTGGACATCTTTTTAGATTACATTAACAAGGAAACTTTGAACCTGCTAAACTCAACCATCTTCGTAGAAAGGAAACTGATTCCTAGAACCGAAATAACGTATTTCACACAGTACAGTGTTCGGTACTGAAGATATTTGTTTTCTAAAGAAACTACTTTAGAAATGACGCGAATCCCCTAACTTGTACATCTTGATAGATTACACAAACTAGGAAAGTTTCAAGTTGCTGCACTCAACCTTCTTCCTAGGAAAGCAAGTGATTCCGAGAACCGAACTAGCTCATTTCACATAGTACAGTGTTCGGAAATGAAGATGTTTGTTTTCTAAACAAACTACTTTAGAAATGAGGCCAATCTACTCAGTTGTGCATCTTTTTAGATTACATTAACAAGGAAAGTTTGAACTTGCTGCACTCAACCTTCTTCGTAGGAAAGCAAGTGATTCCTGGAACCGAAGTAGCTTATTTCACGTAGTACAGGGTGTGGTAATTAATATGTTTGTTTTCTAAACAAACTACTTTAGAAATGAGGCCAATCTACTAAGTTGTGCATCTTTTCAGATTACATTAACAAGGAAAGTTTGAACTTGCTGCACTCAACCTTCTTTGTAGGAAATCAAGTGATTCCTAGAACCGAATGAGCTTATTTCACACAGTACAATGTTCGGCAATGAAGATGTTAATTTTCTCAACAAACTACTTTACAAATGAGGTGAATCTGCTAACTTCGCCATCTTTTTAGATCACATTAACAAGGAAAGTTTGAATGTGATGCACTCAACCGTCTTCGTAGAAATTAAACTGATTCCTAGAAGCGAATTAACTTATTTCACACAGTACAGTGTTCGGTACTGACGATGTTTCTTTTCTAAAGAAATTACTTTAGAAATGAGGCGAATCCACTAAGTTGTGCATATTTTTAGATTACATTAACAAGTAATGTTTGAAATTGCTGCACTCAACCGTCTTTGTAGGAAAGCGACTGAATTCTAGATTCCAATTAACTTTTTTCACACAGTACAATGTTCGGCAATGAAGATGTTTGTTTTCTCAACAAACTACTTTACCAATGAGGCAAATCTACTACCTTAGACATCTTCTAAATTACATTAACAAGGAAAGTTTGAACTTGCTAAATTCAACTATCCTCTTGGAAAGTAAACTGATTCCTAGAACCGATTTAACTCATTTCACACAGTACAATGTTTGGCAATGAAGGTTTGTTTTCTAAAGAAACTACTTTAGAAATGAGGCGAATCTACTACCTTGGACATCTTTTTAGATTACATTAACTAGGAAAGTTTGAACTTGCTAAACTCAACCATCTTCATAGAAAGAAAACTGATTCCTAGAACCGCATTAACTTATTTGACACAGTACAGTGTTCGGAACTGAAGATGTTTGTTTTCTAAAGAAACTACTTTAGAAATTCGGCGAATCTACTAACTTGGAGATCTTTTAGGATTACACAAACTAGGAAAGTTTGAACTTGCTGCACTCAACCTTCATAGGAAAGCAAGTGATTCTTAAAACCGAATTAACTTATTTCACACAGTACAGTGTTCGGTAATGAAGATGTTTGTTTTCTAAAGAAACTAATTTACAAATGACAAGAATCCACTAACTTGTACATCTTGTTAGAACAAAAACTACGAAAGTTTGAACTTTCTGCACTCAACCTTGACAAGTGATTCAGTACAGTGTTTGTTTTCTCAAAAAGTACTTTAGAAATGACTGAAGATGTTTGTTTTTACATTAACAAGTAAAGAAACTACTTTAGAAATTGAAGATTCCTACAAGCAATCTACTAACAGTTGTTGAGATCTTTTAAAGATTACACAAACTAGTTGTGCAAGTTTGAACAAGGAAAGTTTGAACTTGCTGCACTCAACCTTCATAGGAAAGCAAGTGATTCTTAAAACCGAATTAACTTATTTCACACAGTACAGTGTTCGGTAATGAAGATGTTTGTTTTCTCAACAAACTACTTTACAAATGAAACTAATTTACAAATGACAAGAATCCACTAACTTGTACATCTTGTTAGATTACACAAACTAGTGTTCAGTAAAGTTTAACTTTAGCTGCACTCAACCTTCTTAGATTACACAAACTAGGGTTTAACTTGCTGCACTCAAGGTAGTGATTGATTCCTAGAACAGAACTAGCTCATTTCACATAGTGCAGTGTTTGGTAGTGCTGATGTTTGTTTTCCAAACAAACTATTTTAGATATGAGGCCAATCTACTAAGTTGTGCATCTTTTTAGATTACATTAACAAGGAAAGTTTGAACTTGCTGCACTGAACCTTCTTTGTAGGAAAGCAACTGATTCCTAGAACCGAATGAGCTTATTTCACACAGTACAATGTTCGGCAATGAAGATGTTTGTTTTCTCAACAAACTACTTTAAAAATGAGGAGAATCTACTAACTTGGCCATCTTTTTAGATTACATTAACAAGGAAAGTTTGAACTTGTGGACTAAACCGTCTTCGTAGAAGTTAAACTGATTCCAAGAAGCGAATAAATTTATTACACACAGTACAGTGTTCGGTACTGAAGATGTTTCTTTTCTAAAGGAACTACTTTAGAAATGAGGCGAATCCACTAACTTGTACATCTTGTTAGATTACACAGACTAGGAAAGTTTGAACTTGCTACACTCAACCTTCTTCGTAGAAATTAAACTGATTCCTAGAAGCGAATTAACTTATTTCACACAGTACAGTGTTCGGTACTGAAGATGTTTCTTTTCTAAAGAAACTACTTTAGAAATGAGGCCAATCTTCTAAGTTGTGCATCTATTTAGATTACATTAACAAGGAAAGTTTGAACTTGCTGCACTCAACCGTCTTTGTAGGAAAGCAACTGAATTCTAGAACCGAATGGGCTTTTTTCACACAGTACACTGTTCGGCAATGAAGATGTTTGTTTTCTCAACAAACTACTTTACCAATGAGGCAAATCTACTAACTTGGACATCTTTTTAGATTACATTAACAAGGAAAGTTTGAACTTGCTAAACTCAACCATCTTCATAGAAATTAAACTGATTCCTAGAAGCGAATTAACTTATTTCAGACAGTACAATGTTTGGTACTGAAGATGTTTCTTTTCTAAAGGAACTACGTTAGTAATGAGGCGAATCCACTAACTTGTACATCTTGTTAGATTACACAAACTAGGAAAATTTGAACTTGCTGCACTCAACCTTCTTCGTAGAAGTTAAACGGATTCCTAGAAGCGAATTAACGTATTTCACACAGTACAGTGTTCGGTACTGAAGATGTTTCTTTTCTAAAGAAACTACTTTAGAAAGGAGGCCAATCTACTACTTTGTGCATCTCTTTAGATTACATTAACAAGGAAAGTTTGAACTTGCTGCACTCAACCGTCTTTGTAGGAAAGCAACTGAATTCTAGAACCAAATTAGTTTTTTTCACACAGTACAATGTTCGGCAATGAAGATGTTTGTTTTGTCAACAAACTACTTTACCAATGAAGCAAATCTACTAACTTGACCATCTTTTTAGATTATATTAACAAGGAAAGTTTGACGTTGCTAAACTCAACCACCTTCGTAGAAAGTAATCTGATTCCTAGAACCGAATTAGCTCATTTCACACACTAAAACGTTTGGCAATGAAGGTTTGTTTTCTGAAGAAACTACTTTAGAAATGAGGCGAATCTACTGACTTGAACATCTTTTCAGATTACATTAACAAGGAAAGTTTGAACTTGCTGCACTCAACGTTCTTTGTAGGAAAGCAAGTGATTCCAGGAACCGAATGAGCTTATTTCACACAGTACAATGTTCGGCAATGAAGATGTTAATTTTCTCAACAAACTACTTTACAAATGAGTTGAATCTGCTAACTTGGCCATCTTTTTAGATTACATTAAAAAGGAAAGTTTGAACTTTCTGCACTCAACCATCTTCGTGGAAAGGAAACTGATTCCTAGAACCAAATTAGCTCTATTTCACACAGTACAGTGTTCAGTACTGAGGATATTGGTTTTCTTAAGGAACCACTTTAGCAATGATGCAAATCCACTAACTTGTACATCTTGTTAGATTACACAAACTAGGAAAGTTTAACTTGCTGCACTCAACCTTCTTCGTAGGGAAGGTAGTGATTCCTAGAACAGAACTAGCTCATTTCACATAGTGCAGTGTTCGGTAGTGCTGATGTTTGTTTTCTAAACAAACTACTTTAGATATGAGGCCAATCTACTAAGTTGTGCATCTTTTTAGATTACATTAACAAGGAAAGTTTGAACTTGCTGCACTGAACCTTCTTTGTAGGAAAGCAACTGATTCCTAGAACCGAATGAGCTTATTTCACACAGTACAATGTTCGGCAATGAAGATGTTTGTTTTCTCAACAAACTACTTTAAAAATGAGGAGAATCTACTAACTTGGCCATATTTTTAGATTACATTAACAAGGAAAGTTTGAACTTGTGGACTAAACCGTCTTCGTAGAAGTTAAACTGATTCCAAGAAGCGAATAAATTTATTACACACAGTACAGTGTTCGGTACTGAAGATGTTTCTTTTCTAAAGGAACTACTTTAGAAATGAGGCGAATCCACTAACTTGTACATCTTGTTAGATTACACAAACTAGGAAAGTTTGAACTTGCTGCACTCAACCTTCTTCGTAGAAATTAAACTGATTCCTAGAAGCGAATTAACTTATTTCACACAGTACAGTGTTCAGTACTGAAGATGTTTCTTTTCTAAAGAAACTACTTTAGAAATGAGGCCAATCTTCTAAGTTGTGCATCTATTTAGATTACATTAACAAGGAAAGTTTGAACTTGCTGCACTCAACCGTCTTTGTAGGAAAGCAACTGAATTTAGAACCGAATGGGCTTTTTTCACACAGTACACTGTTCGGCAATGAAGATGTTTGTTTTCTCAACAAACTACTTTACCAATGAGGCAAATCTACTAACTTGGACATCTTTTTAGATTACATTAACAAGGAAAGTATGAACTTGCTAAACTCAACCATCTTCATAGAAATTAAACTGATTCCTAGAAGCGAATTAACTTATTTCAGACAGTACAATGTTTGGTACTGAAGATGTTTCTTTTCTAAAGGAACTACGTTAGTAATGAGGCGAATCCACTAACTTGTACATCTTGTTAGATTACACAAACTAGGAAAATTTGAACTTGCTGCACTCAACCTTCTTCATAGAAGTTAAACGGATTCCTAGAAGCGAATTAACCTATTTCACACAGTACAGTGTTTGGTACTGAAGATGTTTCTTTTCTAAAGAAACTACTTTAGAAAGGAGTCCAATCTACTACTTTGTGCATCTCTTTAGATTACATTAACAAGGAAAGTTTGAACTTGCTGCACTCAACCGTCTTTGTAGGAAAGCAACTGAATTCTAGAACCAAATTAGTTTTTTTCACACAGTACAATGTTCGGCAATGAAGATGTTTGTTTTGTCAACAAACTACTTTACCAATGAAGCAAATCTACTAACTTGACCATCTTTTTAGATTATATTAACAAGGAAAGTTTGACGTTGCTAAACTCAACCATCTTCGTAGAAAGTAATCTGATTCCTAGAACCGAATTAGCTCATTTCACACACTACAACGTTTGGCAATGAAGGTTTGTTTTCTGAAGAAACTACTTTAGAAATGAGGCGAATCTACTGACTTGAACATCTTTTCAGATTAGATTAACAAGGAAAGTTTGAACTTGCTAAACTCAACCATCTTCGTAGAAAGGAAACTGATTCCTAGAACCGATTTAACTTATTTCACACAATACAGTGTTCGGTACTGAAGATGTTTGTTTTCTAAAGGAACTAATTCGGAAATGACGCAAATCCACTAACTTGTACATATTGTTAGATTACACAAATTAGGAAAGTTTGAACTTGCTGCACTCTACCTTCTTCGTAGGAAAGCAAGTGATTCCGAGAACCGAACTACATTATTTCACATAGTACCGCGTTTAGTAATGAAGATGTTTGTTTTCTAAACAAACTACTTTAGAAATGAGGCCAATCTACAAACTTGTGCATCTTTTTAGATTACATTAACAAGGAAAGTTTGAAATCGCTGCACTCAACCTTCTTTTTAGGAAAGCAACTGATTCCTAGAACCGGAGATGCTTATTTCAAACAGTACAATGTTCGACAAAGAAGATATTTGTTTTCTTAACAAAGTACTTTCCAAATGAGGTGAATCTCCTAACTTGGCCATCTTTTTAGATTATATTAACAAGGAAAGTTTGAACTTGCTGCACTCAACCATATTCGTAGAAATCAAGCTGATTCCTAGAAGCGAATTAACATTTCACACAGTACAGTGTTCGGTACTGAAGATGTTTCTTTTCTAAATAACTACTTTAGAAATGAGGCCAATCTACTAAGTTGTGTTTCTTTTTAGATTACATTAACAAGGAAAGTTTGAACTGGCTGCACTCAACATTCTTTGGAGGAAAGCAAGTGATTCCTAGAACCGAATGAGCTTATTTCACACAGTACAATGTTCGGCAATGAAGATGTTAATTTCCTCAACAAACTACTTTACAAATGAGGTGAATCTGCTAACTTGGTTATCTTTTTAAATTACATTAACAAGGAAAGTTTGAACTTGCTGCACTCAACCATCTTCGCGGAAAGGAAACTGATTCCTAGAACCGAATTAACTTATTTCACACAGTACAGTGTTCAGTACTGAAGATGTTGGTTTTCTAAAGGAACCACTTTAGAAATGACGCGAATCCACTAACTTGTACATCTTGTTAGATTACACAAACTAGGATAGTTTGAACTTGCTGCACTCAACCTTCTTAGTAGGAAAGAAAGTGATTGCCAGAACCGAACTAGCTCATTTCACACAGTACAATGTTCAGTAATGAAAATTTTTGTTTTCTAAACAAACTATTTTACAAATGAGGCGAATCTACTAACTTTCCAATCTTTTTAGATACATTAACAAGGAACGTTTGAACTTGCTGCACTCAACCATCTTCGTATAAATTAAACTCATTCCTAGAAGCGAATTAACTTATTTCACCCATTACAGCGTTCAGTACTGAAGATGTTTCTTTTCTAAAGAAACTACCTTAGAAATGAGGCGAATCCACTAACTTGTACATCTTGTGAGATTACACAAACTAAGAAAGTTTGAACTTGCTGCACTCAACCTTCTTCGTAGAAATTAAACTGATTCCTAGAAGCGAATTAACTAATTTCACACAGTACAGTGTTCGGTACTGAAGATGTTTCTTTATTAAAGAAACTACTTTAGAAATGAGGCCAATCTACTAAGTTGTGCATCTTTTTAGATTACATTAACAAGGAAAGTTTGAACTTGTTGCACTCAACCGTCTTTGTAGGAAAGCAACTGAGTTCTAGAACCGAATGAACTTTTTTCACACAATACAATGTTTGGCAATGAAGATGTTTGTTTTCTCAACAAACTACTTTACCAATGAGGCAAATCTACTAACTTGGACATCTTTTTAGATTACATTAACAAGGAAAGTTTGACGTTGCTAAACTCAACCATCTTCGTAGAAAGGAAACTGATTCCTAGAACCGAATTAGCTCATTTCACACAGTACAATGTTTGGCAATTTAGGTTTGTTTTCTAAAGAAACTACTTTAGAAATGAGTCGAGTTGACTAACTTGGACATCTTTTTAGATTACATTAACAAGGAAAGTTTGAACTTGCTGCCCTCAACCATCTTCGTAGAAATTAAACTGATTCCTAGAGCCGAATTAACTTATTTCACACCATACAGTGTTCAGAACTGAAGATGTTTCTTTTCTAAATAAATTACTTTAGAAATGAGGCGAATGCACTAAGTTGTGCATCTTTTTAGAATACATTGACAAGGAATGTTTGAACTTCCTGCACTCAACCGTCTTTGTAGGAAAGGAACTGAATTCTAGATACGAATTAGCTTTTCTCACACAGTACAATATTCGGCAATGAAGATGTTTGTTTTCTCAACAAACGACTTTACAAAGGAGATGAATCTACTAACTTGGCCATCTTTTTAGATTGCATTAACAAGGAAAGTTTGAACTTGCTGCACTGAACCATCTTCGTAGAAATTAAACTGATTCCTAGAAGCGAATTAACTCATTTCACACAGTACAGTGTTCGGTACTGAAGATGTTTCTTTTCTAAAGAAATTACTTTAGAAATGAGGTGAATCCATTAATTTGTGCATCTTTTTAGATGACATTAACAAGGAATGTTTGAATTTGCTGCACTCAATCGTCTTTGTAGGAAAGCAACTGAATTCTATATCCCAATTAGCTTATTTCACACAGTACAGTGTTCGGCAATGAAGACGTTAATGTTCTCAACAAATTACTTTAGAAATGAGGTGAATCTGGTAACTTGGCCATCTTTTCAGATTACATTAACAAGGAAAGTTTGAACTTGCTGCACTCAACCATTTTCGTAGAAAGGAAACTGATTCCTAGAACCGAATTAAGTTATTTCAGACAGTACAGTGTTCAGTACTGAAGATGTTTGTTTTCTAAAGAAACCACTTTAGAAACGACGCGAATCCACTAACTTGTACATCTTGTTAGATTGTACAAACTAGGAAAGTTTGAACTTGCTGCACTCAACCTTCTTCGTAGGAAAGCAAGTGATTCCTAGAACCGAACAAGCTCATTTCACATAGTACAGTGTTCGGTAATGAAGATGTTTGTTTTCTAAACAAACTACTTTAGAAATGAGTCCAATCTACTAAGTTGTGCATCTTTTTAGATTACATTAACAAAGAAAGTTTGAACTTGCTGCACTCAACCTTCTTTGTAGGAAAGCAACTGATTCCTAGAACCGAATCAGCTTATTTCACACAGTACACTGTTCGGCAATGAAGATATTTCTTTTCTCAACAAAGTACTTTACAAATGAGGCGAATCTCCTAACTTGGCCATCTTTTTAGATTACATTAACAGGGAAAGTTTGAACTTGCTGCACTGAACCATCGTCGTAGAAATTAAACTGATTCCTAGAAGCGAATTAACTTATTTCACACAGTACAGTGTTCGGTACTGAAGATTTTTCTTTTCTAAAGAAACTACTTTAGAAATGAGGCCAATCTACTAAGTTGTGCATCTTTTTGATTACATTAACAAGAAAAGTTTGAACTTGCTGCCCTCAACCTTCTTTGTAGGAAAGCAAGTGATTCCTAGAACAGAATGAGCTTATTTCACACAGTACAATGTTCGGCAATGAAGATGTTAATTTTCTCAACAAACTACATTACAAATGAGGTGAATCTGCAAACTTGGCCATCGTTTTATATTATATTAAGAAGGAAAGTTTGATGTTGCTGCACTCAACCATCTTCTTGGAAAGGAAACTGATTCCTAGAACCGAATTAACTTATCTTACACGGTACAGTGTTCAGTACTGAAGATGTTTGTTTTCTAAAGGAAGCACTTTAGAAATGACGCAAATCCACTATCTTGTACATCTTGTTAGATTACACAAACTAGGAAAGTTTGAACTTGGTGCACTCAACCTTCTTAGTAGGAAAGCAAGTGATTCCTGGAACCGAAGTAGCTTATTTCACGTAGTACAGGGTGTGGTAATGAAGATGTTTGTTTTCTAAACAAACTACTTTAGAAATGAGGCCAATCTACTAAGTTGTGCATCTTTTCAGATTACATTAACAAGGAAAGTTTGAACTTGCTCCACTCAACCTTCTTTGTAGGAAAGCAAATGCTTCCTAGAACCAAATAAGCTTATTTCACACAGTACAATGTTTGGCAATGAAGATGTTTTTTTTCTCAACAAACAACTTTACAAATGAGGCGAATCTACTAACTTGGCCACCTTTTCAGATTACATTAACAAGGAAAGTTTGAACTTGCTGCACTCAACCATCTTCGTAGAAATTAAACTTATTCCTAGAAGCGAATTAACTTATTTCACAGAGTACAGTGTTCGGTACTGAAGGTGTTTCTTTTCTAAAGAAACTACTTTAGAAATGAGGCAAATCCACTAACTTGTACATCTTGTTAGATTACAGAAACTAGGAAAGTTTGAATTTGCTGCACTCAACCATCTTCGTAGAAATTAAACTTATTCCTAGAAGCGAATTAACTTATTTTACATAGTACAGTGTTCGGTACTGAAGATGTTTCTTTACTAAAGAAACTACTTTAGAAATGAGGCCAATCTACTAAGTTGTGCATCTTTTTAGATTACATTAACAAGGAAAGTTTGAACTTGCTGCACTCAACCGTCTTTGTAGGAACGCAACTGATTCCTAGAACCGAATGAGCTTATTTCACACAGTACAATGTTTGGCAATGAAGATGTTTGTTTTTTCAACAAACTACTTTACAAATGAGGCAAATCTACTAACTTGGCCATCTTTTCAGATTACATTAACAAGGAAAGTTTGAACTTGCTGCACTCAACCATCTTTGTAGAAATTAAACTGATTCCTAGAACCGAATTACCTTATTTCACACAGTACAGGGTTCGGTACTGAAGATGTTTCTTTTCTAAAGAAACTACTTTAGAAATGAGGCCAATCTACTAAGTTGTGCATCTTTTTAGATTACATTAACAAGGAAAGTTTGAAGTGGCTGCACTCAACCTTCTTGTAGGAAAGCAACTAAATTCTAGAACCGAATTAGCTTTTTTACACACAGTACAATGTTCGGCAATGAAGATGTTTGTTTTGTCAACAAACTACTTTACCAATGAGGCAAATCTACTAACTTGGACATCTTTTTAGATTACATTAACAAGGAAAGTTTGAACTTGCTAAATTCAACTATCCTCTTGGAAAGTAAACTGATTCCTAGAAACGAATTAGCTCATTTCACACAGTACAATGTTTGGCAATGAAGGTTTGTTTTCTAAAGAAACTACTTTAGAAGTGAGGCGAATCTACGACCTTGGATATCTTTTTAGATTACATTAACAAGGAAAGTTTGAACTTGCTATACTCAACCATCTTCGTAGAAAGGAAAATGATTCCTAGAACCGAATTAACTTATTTGACACAGTACAGTGTTCGGAATTGAAGATGTTTGTTTTCTAAAGAAACTAATTTAGAAATGAGGCGAATATACTAACTTGGACATCTTTTTGGATTACACCAACTAGGAAAGTTTGAACTTGCTGCACTCAACCTTCATAGGAAAGCAAGTGATTCCTAAAACCGAATTAACTTATTTCACACAGTACAGTGTTCGGTACTGAAGATGTTTGTTTTCTAAAGAAACTAATTTAGAAATGACCAGAATTCACTAACGTGTACATCTTGTTAGATTACACAAACTACGAAAGTATGAACTTTCTGCACTTAACGTTCTTCGGAGGAAAGCAACTGATTCCTAGAACCGAATGAGCTTATTTCATACAGTACAATGTTCGGCAATGAAGATGTTTATTTTCTCAACAAAGTACTTTACAAATGAGTTGAAACTGCTAACTTCGCCATCTTCTTAGATTACATTAACAAGAAAAGTTTGAACTTGCTGCACTCAACCATCTTCGTGGAAAGGAAACTGATTCCTAGAACCGAATTAGCTTATTTCACACAGTACAGTGTTCAGTACTGAGGGTGTTGGTTTTCTAAAGGAACCACTTTAGAAATGAGGCAAATCCACTAACTTGTACATCTTGTTAGATTACACAAACCAGGAAAGTTTGAACTTGCTGCACTCTACCTTCTTCGTAGGAAAGCAAGTGATTCCTAGAACCAAACTAGCTCATTTCACATAGTACAGTGTTCGGTCATAAAGATGTTTATTTTCTAAACAAACTACTTTAGAAATGAGGCCAATCTACTAAGTTATGCATCTTTTTAGATTACATTAAGAAGGAAAGTTTGAACTTGCTGCCCACAACCTTCTTTGTACGAAAGCAACTGATTCCTAGAACCGAATGAGCTCATTTCACACAGTACAATGTTTGGCAATGAAGATGTATGTTTTCTCAACAAAGTACTTTAAAAATGAGGCAAATCTCCTATCTTGGCCATCTTTTTAGATTACATTAACAAGGAAAGTTTGAACTTGCTGCACTCAACCATCTTCGTTGAAATTAAAATGATTCCTAGAAGCGAATTAACATTTCACACAGTACAGTGTTCGGTACTGAAGATGATTCTTTTCTAAACAAACTACTTTAGAAATGAGGCCAATCTTCTAAGTTGTGCATCTTTTTAGATTACATTAACAAGGAAAGTTTGAACTTGCTGCACTCAACCTTCTTTGTAGGAAAGCCAGTGATTCCTAGAACTGAATGAGATTATTTCACACAGTAAAATGTTCGGCAATGAAGATGTTTGTTTTCTCAACAAACTACTTTACAAATGATTCGAATCTACTAACTTGGCCATCGTCTAAGATTACATTAACAAGGACAGTTTGAACTTGCTGCATTCAACCGTCTTCGTAGAAATTAAACTTATTCCCAGAAGCAAATTAACTTATTTCACACAGTACAGCGTTCAGTACTGAAGATGTTTCTTTTCTAAAGAAACTACTTTAGTAATGACGCAAATCCACTTCCTTGTAAATCTTGTTAGATTACACAAACTAGGAAAGTTTGAACTTGCTACACTCAATCTTCTTCGTAGGAAAGCAAGTTATTACTAGAACCAAACTATCTTATTTCACATAGTACAGTGTTCGGTCAAGTAGATGTTTGTTTTCTAAACAAACTACTTTAGAAATGAGGCCAATCTACTACGTTTTGCATCTTTTTAGGTTACATTAACAAGGAAAGTTTGAACTTGCTGAACTCAACCTTCTTTGTACGACGGCAACTGATTCCTAAAACCGAATGAGCTTATTTCACACAGTACATTGTCATCAATGAAAATGTTTATTTTCTCAACAAACTACTTTACAAATGAGGGGAATCTGATAACTTGGCCATCTTTTTAGATTACATTAAGAAGACAAGTTTGAACTTATTGCACTCAACCATGTTCGTGGAAAGGTAACTGATTCCTAGAACCGAATTAACTTATTTCACACAGTACAGTGTTCAGTACTGAAGATGTTTGTTTTCTAAAGGAACCACGTTAGAAATGATGCGAATCCACTAACTTGTACATCTTGTTAGATTACACAAACTAGGAAAGTTTGAACTTTCTGCACTCAACCTTCTTCGTAGGAAAGCAAGTGATTACTCGAACCGAACTAGCTCATTTCACATAGTACAGTGGTAGGTAATGAAGATGTTTGTTTTCTAAACAAACTACTTTAGAAATGAGGCCTATCTACTAAGTTGTGCATCTTTGTAGATTACATTAACACGGAAAGTTTGAACTTGCTGCACTCAACCTTTTTTGTAGGAAAGTGACTGATTCCTAGAACCGAATGAGCTTATTTCACACAGTACAATGTTTGGCAATGAAGATGTTTGTTTTCTCAACAAACTACTTTATAAATGAGACGATCCAACTAACTTGGCCATCTTTTTAGATTACATTAACAAGGAAAGTTTGAACTTGCTGCACTCAACCGTCTTCGTAGAAATTAAACTGATTCCTAGAAGCGAATTAACTTATTTCACACAGTACTGTGTTCGATAATGAAGATGTTTCTTTTCTAAAGAAACTACTTTAGAAATGAGGCCAGTCTACTAAGTTGTGCATCGTTTTAGATTACATTAACAAGGAAAATTTGAACTTGCTGCACTCAACTTTCTTTGAAGGAAAGCAAGTGATTCCTAGAAACAAATGAGCTTATTACACACAGTACATTGATCGGCAATAAAGATGTTAATTTTCTCAACAAACTACTTTACAAATGAGGTGAATCTGCTAACTTGGCCATCTTTTTAGATTACATTAACAAGGAAAGTTTGAACTTGCTGCACTCAACCATCTTCGTAGAATGGAAACTGATTACTAGAACACAATTAACTTATGTCACACAGTACAGTGTCCCGTACTGAAGATGTTTGTTTTCTAAAGAAACCACTTTAGAAACGATGCAAATCCACTAACTTGTACATCTTTTTAGATGACACAAACTAGGAAAGTTTGAACTTGCTGCAGTCATCCTTCTTAGTAGAAATTAAACTGATTCCTAGAAGCAAATTATCTTATTTCACATAGTACAGTGTTTGGTACTGAAGATGTTTCTTTTCTAAAGGAACTACGTTAGAAATGAGGCAAATCCACTAACTTGTACATCTTTTTAGATTACACAAACTAGGAAAATTTGAACTTGCTACACTCAACCTTCTTCGGAGAAATTAAACTGATTCCTAGAAGCGAATTAACTTATTTCACACAGTACAGGGTTCGGTACTGAAGATGTTTCTTTTCTAAAGAAACTACTTTAGAAATGAGGCCAATCTACTATGTTGTGTATCTTTTTAGATTACATTATGAAGGAAAGTTTGAACTTGCTGCACTCAACCGTCTTTGTAGGAAAGCAACTGAATTCCAGAAAGAAATTAGCTTTTTTCACACAGCACAATGTTCGGCAATGAAGATGTTTGTTTTCTCAACAAACTACTTTACCAATGAGGCAAATCTACCAACATGGACATCTTTTTTAGATTACATTAACAAGGAAAGATTGAACATGCTAAACTCAACCATCTTCGCAGAAAGTAAACTGATTCCTAGAACCGAATTAGCTCACTTCACACCGTACAATGTTTGGCAATGAAGGTTTGTTTTCTAAAGAAACTACTTTAGAAATGAGGCAAATTTCCTAACTTGGACATCTTTTTAGATTACATTATCAAGGAAAGTTTCAACTTGCTAAACTCAACCATTTTCGTAAAAGGAAACAGATTCCTAGAACCGAATTAACTTATTTCACACAGTACAGTGTTCGTTACTGAAGATGTTTCTTTTCTAAAGAAACAATTTTAGAAATGAGGCGAATCCACTAACTTGTAGATCTTGTTAAAATACACAACCTAGGAAACTTTGAACTTGCTGCAATCAACTTTCTTCGTAGAAATTAAACTGATTCCTAGAAGCGAATTAACTTATTTCATGCCGTACACTGTTCGGGACTGAAGATGTTTCTTTTCTAAAGAAACTACTTTAGAAATGAAGCCAATCTAGTAAGTTGTGCATCTTTTTAGATTACATTAACAAAGAAAGTTTGAACTTGCTGCACTCAACCGTCTTTGTCGGAAAGCAAGTGAATTCTAGAACCGAATTAGCTTTTTTCACACAGTACAATGTTCGGTAATGAAGATGTTTGTTTTCTCAACAAACTACTTTACAAATGAGGCGAATCTAGTAACTTGGCCATCTCTTTAGATTACATTAACAAGGAAAGTTTGAACTTGCTGCACTCAACCTTCTTTGAAGGAGAGCAACTGATTCCTACAACCAAATGAGCTTATTTCACACAGTACAATGTTCGGCAATGAAGATGTTTGTTTTCTCAACAAACTACTTTACAAATGAGGTGAATCTACTAACTTGGCCATATTTTTAGATTACATTAGCAAGGAAAGTTTGAACGTGCTGCCCTCAACCATCTTCGTAGAAATTAAACTGATTCCTAGAAGCGAATTAACTTATTTCACACAGTACATTGTTCTGTACTGAAGATGTTTCTTTTCTAAAGAAACTACTTTAGAAATGAGGCCAATCTACTACGTTGTGCATCTTGTTAGATTACATTAACAAGGAAAGATTGAACTGGCTGCACTCAAACTTCTTTGTAGGAAAGCAACTGAATTCCAGACCTAAATTAGTTTTTTTCACACAGTACAATGTTCGGCAATGAAGATGTTTGTTTTCTCAACAAACTACTTTAACAATGAGGCAAATCTAGTAACTTGGACATCTTTTTAGATCACATTAACAAGCAAAGTTTGAACTTGCTAAACTCAACCATCTTCGTAGAACGTAAACTGTTTCCTAGAACCGAATTAGCTCATTTCACACAGTACAAAGTTTGGCAATGAAGGTTTGTTTTCTAAAGAAACTACAGTAGAAATGAAGCCAATCTACTAACTTGGACATCTTTTTAGATTACATTAACAAGGAAAGTTTGAACTTGCTAAACTCAACCATCTTCGTATAAAGGAAACTGATTCCTAGAACCGAATTAACTTATTTCACACAGTACAGTGTTCGGTACTGAAGATGTTTGTTTTCTAAAGAAACTAATTTAGAAATGAGGCGAATCCATTAACTTGTACATCTTGTTAGATTACACAAACTAGGAAAGTTTGAACTTGCTGCACTCAACCTTCTTCGTAGGAAAGCAAGTGATTCCGAGAACGGAAGTAGCTTATTTCACATAGTACAGTGTTCGGTAATGAAGATGTTTGTTTTATAAACAAACTACTTTAGAAATGAGGCCAATACAGTAAGTTGTGCATCCTTTTAGATTACATTAACAAGGAAAGTTTGAACTTGCTGCACTCAACCTTCTTTATAGGAAAGCAACTGATTCCTATAACCGAATGAGCTTATTTCACACAGTACAATGTTCGCAAATAAAGATGTTAATTTTCTCAACAAACTACCTTACAAATGAGGTGAGTCTGCAAACTGGGCCATCTTTTTAGATTACATTAACAAGGAAAGTTTGAACTTGCTTCACTCAACCATCTTCGTAGAAAGGAAACTGATTCCTAGAACCGAATTAACTTATTTCACACAGTAAAGTGCTCAGTACTGAAGATGTTTGTTTTCTAAAGAAACCACCTTAGAAACGACGCGAAACCACTAACTTGTATATCTTGTTAGATTACACAAACTAGGAAAGTTTGAACTTGCTCCACTCAACCTTCTTCGTAGGAATACAAGTGATTCCTAGAACCGAACTGGCTCATTTCACATAGTACAGTGTTCGGTAATGAAGATGTTTGTTTTCTAAACAAACTACTTTAGAAATGAGGACAATCTACAAAGTTGTGCATCTTTTCAGATTACATTAACAAGGAAAGTTTGAACTTGCTGCACTCAACCTTCTTTATAGGAAAGCAACTGATTCCTAGATTCCAATGAGCTTATCTCACACAGTACAATGTTCGGCAATGAAGATGTTTGTTTTCTCAAGAAAGTACTTTACAAATGAGGCGAATCTTCTAACTTGGCCATCTTTTTAGATTACATGAACAAGGAAAGTTTGAACTTGCTGCACTCAACCTTCTTCATAGAAATTAAAATGATTCCTAGAAGCGAATTAACTCATTTCACACAGTACACTGTTCGGTACTGAAGATGTTTCTTTTCTAAAGAAACTACTTTAGAAATGAGGCCAATCTACTAAGTTGTGCATCTTTTTACATTACATTAACAAGGAAAGTTTGAACTTGCTGCACTCAACCTTCTTTGTAGGAAAGCAAGTGATTCCTAGAACCGAATGAGCTTATTTCACACAGTACAATGTACGGCAATGAAGATGTTAATTTTCTCAACAAACTACCTTACAAATGAGGTGAATCTGCTAACTTGGCCATCTTTTTAGATTACATTAACAAGGAAAGTTTGAACTTGCTGCACTCAACCATCTTCGTAGAAAGGAAACTGATTCATAGAACCGAATTAACTTATTTCACACAGTACAGTGCACAGTACTGAAGATGTTTGTTTTCTAAAGAAACCACTTTAAAAACGACTCGAACCAGTAACTTGTACATCTTGTTAGATTACACAAACTAGGAAAGTTTGAACTTTCTGCACTCAACCTTCTTCGTAGGAAAGCAAGTGATTCCTAGAACCGAACTACCTCATTTCACATAGTGCAGTGTTCGGTAATGAAGATGTTTGTTTTCTAAACAAACTACTTTAGAAATGAGGCCAATCTACTAAGTTGTGCATCTTTTCAGATTACATTAACAAGGAAAGTTCGAACTTGCTGCACTTAACCTTCTTTATAGGAAAGCAACTGATTCCTAGAACCAAATGAGCTTATTTCACACAGTACAATGTTCGGCAATGAAGATGTTTGTTTTCTCCACAAACTACTTTACAAATGAGGTGAATCTACTAACTTGGCCATCCTTTTAGATAACATTAACAAGGAAAGTTTGAACTTGCTGCCCTCAACCATCTTCTTGAAATTAAACTGATTCCTGGAAGCGAATTAACTTATTTCACACAGTACAGTGTTTGGTACTGAAGATGTTTCTTTTCTAAAGAAACTACTTTAGAAATGAGGTGAATCCACTAACTTGTACATCTTGTTAGATTACACAAACTAGGAAAGTTTGAACTTGCTGCACTCAACCTTCTTCGTAGGAAAGCAAGTGATTCCTAGAACGGAACTAGCTTATTTCACATAGTACAGTATTCGCTAATGAAGATGTTTGTTTTCTAAACAAACTACTTTAGAAATGAGGCCAATCTACTAAGTTGTTCATCTTTTCAGATTACATTAACAGTGAAAGTTTGAACTTGCTGCACTCAACCTTCTTTGTAGGAAAGCAACTGATTCCTGAACCGAATGAGCTTATTTCACACATTACAATGTTTGGCAATGAAGATGTTTGTTTTCTCAACAAACTACTTTACAAATGAGGCGAGTCTACTAACTTGGCCATCTGTTTAGATAACATTAACAAGGAAAGTTTGAACTTGCTGCACTCAACCATCTTCGTAGAAATTAAACTGATTCCTAGAAGCGAATTCACTTAATTCACACAGTACAATGTCTGGTACTGAAGATGTTTCTTTTCTAAAGAAACTACTTTAGAAATGAGGTGAATCCACTACCTTGTACATCTTGTTAGATTACACAAACTAGGAACGTTTGAACTTGCTGCACTCAACCTTCTTCGTAGGAAAGCAAGTGATTCCTGGAAGGGAACTAGCTTCTTTCACATAGTACAGTGTTCGGTAATGAAGATGTCTGTTTTCTAAACAAACTACTTTAGAAATGAGGCCAATCTACTAAGTTGTGCACCTTTTTAGATTACATTAACAAGGAAAGTTTGAACTTGCTGCACTAAACCTTCTTTGTTGGAAACCAAGTGATTCCTAGAATCGAATGAGCTTATTTCACACAGTATAACGTTCGGCAATGAAGATGTTTGTTTTCTCAACAAAGTACCTTACAAATGAGGTGAATCTGCAAACGTGGCCATCTTTTTAGATTACATTAACAAGGAAAGTTTGAACTTGATGCACTCAACCATCTTCGTAGAAAGGAAACTGATTCCTAGAACCGAAATAACTTATTTCACACAGTACAGTGTTCAGTACTGAAGATGTTTTCTTTCTAAAGAAACCACTTTAGAAGCGACACGAATCCACTAACTTGTACATCTTGTTAGATTACACAAACTAGGAAAGTTTGAATTTGCTGCACTCAACCTTCTTCGTAGGAAAGCAAGTGATTCCTAGAACGGAAATAGCTTATTTCACATAGTACCGTGCTCGGTAATGAAGATGTTTCTTTTCTAAAGAAACTACTTTAGAAATGAGGCGAAAGCACTAACTTGTAAATCTTGTTAGATTACACAAACTTGGAAAGTTTGAACAAGTTGCACTCAACCTTCTTCTTAGAAATTAAACTGATTCCTAGAAGCGAATTAACTTATTTCACACAGTACAGTGTTTGATACTGAAGATGTTTCTTTTCTAAAGAAACTACTTTAGAAATGAGGCCAATCTCCTACGTTGTGCATCTTTTTAGATTACATTAACAAGGAAAGTTTCAACTGTCTGCACTCAACCTTCTTTATAGGAAAGCAACTGAATTCTAGAACCCAATGAGCTTTTTTTCACACAGTAATGAACATGTTTTCTCAATGAACTACTTTACCCATGAGGCAATGAAACTTGACATCTTTTTAGTTATCTCTATGAAAAGCTACTGAGTCCTAGAACCGATGAGCTTATTTCATCTACAATGTTTGGCAATGAAGATGTTTGTTTTCAACAAATTACTTTTGAGATTACAACTTGGCCATCTTTTTGAACGTTAACAAGGAAAGTTTCAACTTGCTGCACTCAACCATCTTCGTAGAAATTAAACTGATTCCTAAACCCGAATTACCTTATTTCACACAGTACACTGTTCGGTACTGAAGAAGTTTCTTTTCTAAATAAAGTACTTTAGAAATGAGGCGAATGCACTAACTCGTACATCTTTTTAGATTACCCAAACTAGGAAAGTTTGAACTTGCTGCACTCAACCTTCTTTGTAGAAATTAAACTGATTCCTAGAAGCGAATTAACTTATTTCACACAGTACACTGTTCGGTACTGAAGATGTTTCTTTTCTAAAAACACTACTTTAGAAATGAGGCCAATCTACTACGTTGTGCATCTTGTTAGATTACATTAACAAGGAAAGCTTGAACTGGCTGGACTCAAACTTCTTTGTAGGAAAGCAACTGAAATCAAGACCTAAATTAGCTTTTTTCACACAGTACAATGTTTGGCAATGAAGATGTTTGTTTTCTCAACAAACTACCAATGAGGCAAATCTACTAACTTGGACATCCTTTTAGATCACATTAACAAGGAAAGTTTGAACTTGCTAAACTCAACCATCTTCATAGAAAGTAAACTGATTCCTAGAACCGAATTAGCTCATTTCACACAGTACAAAGTTTGGCAATGAAGGTTTGTTTTCTAAAGAAACTACATTAGAAATGAAGCCAATCTACTAACTTGGACATCTTTTTTGATTACCTTAACAAGGAAAGTTTGAACTTGCTAAACTCAAACATTTTCTTAGAAAGGAAACTGATTCCTAGAAACGAATTAACTTATTTCACACAGTACAGTGTTCGGTACTGAAGATGTTTGTTTTCTAAAGAAACTAATTTAGAAATGACGCGAATCCACTAAATTGTACATCTTGTTAGATTACACAAACTAGGAAAGTTTGAACTTGCTGCACTCAACCTTCTTCGTAGGAAAGCAAGTGATTGCTAGAACGGAACTAGGTTATTTCACATAGTACAGTGTTCGGTAATGAATATGTTTGTTTTCTCAACAAACTGCTATAGAAATGAGGCCAATATACTAAGTTGTGCATCGTTTTAGATTACATTAACAAGGAAAGTTTGAACTTGCTGCACTCAACCTTCTTTGTAGGAAAGCAAGTGATTCCTAGAACCGAATGGGCTTATTTCACACAGTACAATGTTCGGCAATAAAGATGTTAATTTTCTCAACAAACTACCTTACAAATGAGGTGAGTCTGCTAACTTGGCCATCTTTTTAGATTACATTAACAAGGAAAGTGTGAACTTTCTGCACTCAACCATCTTCGTAGAAAGGAAACTGATTCCTACAACCGAATTAACTTATTTCACACAGTAAAGTGCTCAGTACTGAAGATGTTTGTTTTCTAAAGAAACCACTTTAGAAACAACGCGAAACCACTAACTTGTATATCTTGTTAGATTACACAAACTAGGAAAGTTTGAACTTGCTGCACTCACCCTTCTTCTTAGGAAAGCAAGTGATTCCTAGAGCGGAACTAGCTTATTTCACATAGTACTGTGTTCGGTAATGAAGATGTTTCTTTTCTAAAGAAACTAATTTAGAAAGAGGCAAATGCACTAAGTTGTATATCTTGTTAGATTACACAAACTAGGAAAGTTTGAACAAGCTGCACTCAACCTTCTTCGTAGAAATTAAACTGATTCCTAGAAGCGAATTAACTTATTTCACACAGTACAGTGTTCGGTACTGAAGATGTTTCTTTTCTAAAGAAATTACTTTAGAAATGAGGCGAGTACACTAAGTTGTGCATTTTTTTGGATTATATTAACAAGGAATGTTTGTACTTGCTCCAATCAACTGTGTTTGTAGGAAAGGAACTGAATTCTACATCCAAATTACCTTTTTTCACAAGGTACAATGTTCGGCAATGAAGATGTTTGTTTTCTCAACAAACTACTTTACAAATGAGTCAAATCTACTAACTTGGACATCTTTTTAGATTACATTAACAAGGAAATTTTGAACTTGCTAAACTCAACCATCTTCGTAGAAAGGAAACTGATTCCTAGAACTGAATTAACTTATTTCACACAGTACAGTGTTCGGTACTGAAGATGTTTGTTTTCTAAAGAAACGAATTTAGAAATGACGCGAATCCACTAACGTACATATTGTTAGATTACACAAAGTTGGAAAGTTTGAACTTGCTGCACTCAACCTTGTTCATAGAAAGCAAGTGATTCCTAGAAGCGAATTAACTTATTTCACACAGTACACTGTTCGGTACTGAAGATGTTTCTTTATAAAGAAACTACTTTAGAAATGAGGCCAATCTACTAACTTGTGCATCTTTTTACATTACATTAACAAGTAATGTTTGAACTTGCTGCACTCAACCGTCTTTGTAGAAAAGCGACTGAATTATAGATTCGAATTGACTTTTTCACACAGTACAATGTTCGGCAATGAAGATGTTTGTTTTCTCAACAAACTACTTTACCAACGAGGCAAATCTACTAACTTCGACATCTTTTAAATTACATTAACAAGGAAAGTTTGAACTTGCTAAATTCAACTATCCTTTGTAGAAAGTAAACTGATTCCTAGAACCGAAATTAGCTCATTTCACACAGTACAATGTTTGGCAATGAAGGTTTTTTTTTCTAAAGAAACTGCTTTAGAAATGAGGCGAATCTACTACCTTGGACATCTTTTTAGATTACATTAACAAGGAAAGTTTGAACTTGCTAAACTCAACCATCTTCGTAGAAAGGAAACTGATTCCTAGAACCGCATTAACTTATTTGACACAGTACAGTGTTCGGAACTGAAAATGTTTGTTTTCTAAAGAACCTACTTTAGAAATGAGGCGAATCTACTAACTTGGAGATCTTTTTGGATTACACAAACTAGGAAAGTTTGAACTTGCTGCACTCAACCTTCGTAGGAAAGCAAGTGATTCCTAAAACCGAATTAACTTATTTCACACAGTACAGTGTTCGGTAATGAAGATGGTTGTTTTCTAAAGAAACTAATTTAGAAATGACAAGAATCCACTAACTTGTACATCTTGTTAGATTACACAAACTACGAAAGTTTGAACTTTCTGCACTCAACCTTCTTCGTAGGAAAGCAAGTGATTCCGAGAACCGAACTAGCTCATTTCATAGTCCAGTGTTCGGTAATGAATATGTTTGTTTTCTCAACAAAGTACTTTAGAAATGAGGCCAATCTACTAAGTTGTGCATCTTTTTAGATTACATTAACAAGGAAAGTTTGAACTTGCTGCACTCAACCATCTTTGTAGGAAAGCAACTGGTTCCTAGAACTAAATGAGCTTATTTTACACAGTACAATGTTTGGCAATGAAGATGTTTGTTTTCCCAAAAAATTACTTTACAAATGAGGCGAATCTACTACCTTGGCCATGTTTTTAGATTACATTAACAAGGAAAGTTTGAACTTTCTGTACTCAACCATCTTCGTAGAAATTAAACTGATTGCTAGAAGTGAAGTAACTTATTTCACACAGCAAAGTGTTCAGTACTGAAGATGTTTGTTTTCTAAAGAAACCACTTTAGAAATGACGCGAAACCACTAACTTGTATATCTTTTTAGATTAAACAAACTAGGAAAGTTTGAACTTGCTGCACTCAACCTTCTTCTTAGGAAAGCAACTGATTCCTAGAGCGAACTAGCTTATTTCACATAGTACTGTGTTCGCTAATGAAGATGTTTCTTTTCTAAAGAAACTAATTTAGAAAGAGGCAAATGCACTAAGTTGTATATCTTGTTAGATTACACAAACTAGGAAAGTTTGAACAAGCTGCACTCAACCTTCTTTGTAGAAATTAAACTGATTCCTAGAACTTAATTAACTTATTTCACACAGTACAATGTTCGCAATGAAGATGTTTCTTTTCTAAAGAAATTACTTTAGAAATGAGGCAAAACACTAACTTGTGCATTTTTTTAGATTATATTAACAAGGAATGTTTGTACTTGCTCCAATCAACTGTGTTTGTAGGAAAGGAACTGAATTCCTACATCCAAATTACTTTTTTTCACAGGTACAATGTTTGGCAATGAAGATGTTTGTTTTCTCAACAAACTACTTTACAAATGAGTCAAATCTACTAACTTGGACATCTTTTTTTAGATTACATTAACAAGGAAATTTTGAACTTGCTAAACTCAACCATCTTCGTAGAAAGGAAACTGATTCCTAGAACTGAATTAACTTATTTCACACAGTACAGTGTTCGGTACTGAAGATGTTTGTTTTTCTAAAGAAACTAATTTAGAAATGACGCCAATCCACTAACGTACATATTGTTAGATTACACAAAGTTGGAAAGTTTGAACTTGCTGCACTCAACCTTGTTCATAGGAAAGCAAGTGATTCCTAGAAGCGAATTAACTTATTTCACACAGTACACTGTTCGGTACTGAAGATGTTTCTTTATAAAGAAACTACTTTAGAAATGAGGCCAATCTACTACGTTGTGCATCTTTTTACATTACATTAACAAGTAATGTTTGAACTTGCTGCACTCAACCGTCTTTGTAGGAAAGCGACTGAATTATAGATTCGAATTGACTTTTTTCACACAGTACAATGTTCGGCAATGACGATGTTTGTTTTCTCAACAAACTACTTTACCAACGAGGCAAATCTACTAACTTCGACATCTTTTAAATTACATTAACAAGGAAAGTTTGAACTTGCTAAATTCAACTATCCTCGTAGAAAGTAAACTGATTCCTAGAACCGAATTAGCTCATTTCACACAGTACAATGTTTGGCAATGAAGGTTTTTTTTCTAAAGAAACTGCTTTAGAAATGAGGCGAATCTACTACCTTGGACATCTTTTTAGATTACATTAACAAGGAAAGTTTGAACTTGCTAAACTCAACCATCTTTTAGAAAGGAAACTGATTCCTAGAACAGAATTAACTTATTTGACACAGTACAGTGTTCGAACTGAAAATGTTTGTTTTCTAAAGAACCTACTTTAGAAATGAGGCGAATCTACTAACTTGGAGATCTTTTGGATTACACAAACTAGGAAAGTTTGAACTTGCTGCACTCAACCATCTTCGTAGGAAAGCAAGTGATTCCTAAAACCGAATTAACTTATTTCACACAGTACAGTGTTCAGTAATGAAGATGGTTGTTTTCTAAAGAAACTAATTTAGAAATGACAAGAATCCACTAACTTGTACATCTTGTTAGATTACACAAACTACGAAAGTTTGAACTTTCTGCACTCAACCTTCTTCGTAGGAAAGCAAGTGATTCCTAGAACCTAACTAGCTCATTTCATAGTCCAGTGTTCGGTAATGAATATGTTTGTTTTCTCAACAAAGTACTTTAGAAATGAGGCCAATCTACTAAGTTGTGCATCTTTTAGATTACATTAACAAGGAAAGTTTGAACTTGCTGCACTCAACCATCTTTGTAGGAAAGCAACTGGTTCCTAGAACTAAATGAGCTTATTTTACACAGTACAATGTTTGGCAATGAAGATGTTTGTTTTCCCAAAAATTACTTTACAAATGAGGCGAATCTACTACCTTGGCCATGTTTTTAGATTACATTAACAAGGAAAGTTTGAACTTGCTGTACTCAACCATCTTCGTAGAAATTAAACTGATTGCTAGAAGTGAAGTAACTTATTTCACACAGCACAGTGTTCGGTACTGAAGATGTTTCTTTTCTAAAGAAACTACTTTAGAAATGAGGCAACAATCTTTTTAGACTAAACAAACTAGGAAAGTTTGAACATGCTGCATCTTCTTCGTAGATTAAACTGATTAACATTTCAGGAAAGATGTTTGAACTACTGCCAATCTACTAAATTGCTTTTTAGATAACAAACAAGGAAAGTTTGAACTTGTGCTCTCAACCGGTAGGAAAGCAACTGAATTCTAGAACCGAATGAGCTTTTCTCACACAATACAATGTTCGCCAATGAAGACGTTTGTTTTCTCAACAAACTACTTTAACAATGAGGCAAAACTACTAACTTGGCCATCTTTTTAGATTATATTAACAGGGAAAGTTTGAACTTGCTAAACTCAACCGTCTTCGAAGAAAATAAACTGATTCCTAGAACTGAATTAGCTCATTTCACACAGTACAATGTTTGGCAATGAAGGTTTGTTTTCTAAAGACACTACATTAGAAATGAGGGGAATCTGCTAACTTGGATATCTTTTTAGATTACATTAACAAGGAAAGTTTGAACTTGCTAAACTCAACCATCTTCACAGAAAGCAAACTGATTCCTAGAACCGAATTATCTTATTTCACGCAGTACAGTGTTCGGTACTGAAGGTGTTTCTTTTCTAAAGAAACTACTTTAGAAATGACGTGAATCCACTAACTTGTACATCTTGTTAGATTACACAAACTAGGAAAGTTTGAACTTGATGCACTCAACCTTCTTCGTAGGAAAGCAAGTGATTCCTAGAACCGAACTAGCTCATTTCACATAGTACAGTGTTCGGTAATGAAGATGTTTGTTTTCTAAACAGACTACATTAGAAATGAGGCCAATCTACTAAGTTGTGCATCCTTTGAGATTACATTAACAAGGAAAGATTGAACTTGCTGCACTCAACCTTCTTTGTAGGAAAGCAACTGATTCCTAGAACCGAATGAGCTTATTTCACACAGTACAATGTTTGGCAATGAAGATGTTTGTTTTCTCAACAAAGTACGTTACAAAAGAGGCGAATCTCCTAACTTGGCCATCTTTTTAGATTACATTAACAAGAAAAGTTCGAACTTGCTGCACTCAACCATCTTCGTAGAAATTAAACTGATTCCTAGAAGCGAATTAACATTTCACACAGTACAGTGTCCGGTACTGAAGATGTTTCTTTTCTAAAGAAACTACTTTAGAAATGAGACCAATCTACTAAGTTGTGCACCTTTTTAGATTACATTAACTAGGAAAGTTTGAATTTGCTGCACTCAACCTTCTTTTTAGGAAAGCAAGTGATTCCGAGAACAGAACGAGCTTATTTCACACAGTACAATGTTCGGCAATGAATACGTTAATGTTCTCAACAAATTACTTTACAAATGAGGTGAATCTGCTAACTTGGCCATCTTTTCAGATTACATTAACAAGGAAAGTTTGAACTTGCTGCACTCAACCATCTTCGTAGAAAGGAAACTGATTCCTAGAACCGAATTAACTTATGACACACAGTACAGTGTTCAGTACTGAAGATTTTTGTTTTCTAAAGAAACCACTTTAGAAACGAATCGAATTCACTAACTTGTACATATTGTTAGATTGCACAAACTAGGAAAGTTTGAACTTGCTGCATTCAACCTTCTTCGTAGGAAAGCAAGTGATTCCTAGAACCTAACTAGCTCATTTCCCATAGTACAGTGTTCGGTAATGAAGATGTTTGGTTTCTAAAAAAACTACTTTAGAAATGAGGCCAATCTACTAAGTTGTGCATCTTTTCAGATTACATTAACAAGGAAAGTTTGAACTTGCTGCACTCAACCATCTTTGTAGGAAAGCAACTGATTCCTAGAACCGAATGAGCTTATTTTACATAGTACAATGTTTGGCAATGAAGATGTTTGTTTTCTCAACAAACTACTTTACAAAGGAGATGAATCTACTAACTTGGCCACCTTTTAGATTGCATTAACAAGGAAAGTTTGAACTTGCTGCACTAAACCATCTTCGTAGAAAGGAAACTGATTCCTAGAAGCGAATTAACTCATTTCACACAGTACAGTGTTCGGTACTGAAGATGTTTGTTTTCTAAAGAAACTACTTTAGAAATGATGCGAATCCATTAACTTGTACATCTTGTTAGATTACACAAACTAGGAACGTTTGAACGTGCTGCACTCAACCTTCTTCGTAGGAAAGCAAGTGTTTCCTAGAACCGAACTAGCTCATTTCACATAGTAGAGTTTTCGGTAATGAAGATGTTTGTTTTCTAAACAAACTACGTTAGAAATGAGGCCAATCTACAAAGTTGTGCATCTTCTCATGTTACATTAACAAGGAAAGTTTAAACTTGCTGCACTCAACCTTCTTTGTAGGAAGGCAAGTGATTCCTAGAACCGAATGAGCTTATTTCACACAGTACAATGTTTGGAAATGAAGATGTTAATTTTCTCAACAAACTACTTTACAAATGAGGCGAATCTCCTAACTTGGCCATCTTTTCAGATTACTTTAACAAGGAAAGTTTGAACTTGCTGCAGTCAACCTTCATCGTAGAAATAAAAATGAATCCCAGAAGCGAATTAACATTTGACACAGTACTGTGTTCGGTACTGAAGATGTTTCTTTTCTAAAGAAACTACTTTAGAATTGAGGCCAATCTACTAAGGTGTGCAAATTTTTAGATTACATTAACAAGGAAAGTTTGAACTTGCTGCACTTAACCTTCTTTGTAGGAAAGCAAGTGATTCCTAGAACCAAATGAGCTTATTTCACACAGTACAATGTTTGACAATGAAGATGTTTGTTTTCTCAACAAACAACTTTACAAATGAGTCGAATCTACTGACTTGGCCATCTTTTTAGATTACATTAACAAGGAAATTTGAACTTGCTGCACTCAACTGTCTTCGTAGAAATTAAACTGATTCGTAGAAGCGAATTAACTTATTTCACACAGTACAGTGTTTGGTACTGAAGATTTTTCTTTTGTAAAGAAACTACATTAGAAATGAGGACAATCTACTAAGTTGTGCATCTTTAGATTACATTAACAAGGAAAGTTTTAACTTGCTAAACTCAACCATCTTCGTAGAAAGTCAACTGATTCCTAGAACCAAATTAGCTCATTTCACGCAGTACAAAGTTTGGCAAGGAAGGTTTGTTTTCTAAAGAAACTACCTTAGAAATGAGGCGAATCTCCTAACTTGGACATGTTTTTAGATTACATTAACAAGGAAAGTTTGAACTTGCTAAACTCAACCATCTTCATGGAAAGGAAACTGATTCCTAGAACCGAATTAACTTATTTCACACAGTACATTGTTCGGTACTGAAGATGTTTGTTTTCTAAAGAAACCACTTTAGAAATGACGTGAATCCACTAACTTGTACATCTTGTTAGATTACACAAACTAGGAAAGTTTGAACTTGCTGCACTCAACCTTCTTCGTAGGAAAGCAAGTGATTCCTAGAACCGAACTAGCTCATTTCCCATAGTACAGTGTTCGGTAATGAAGATGTTTGGTTTCTAAAAAAACTACTTTAGAAATGAGTCCAATCTACTAAGTTGTGCATCTTTTCAGATTACATTAACAAGGAAAGTTTGAACTTGCTGCACTCAACCTTCTTTGTAGGAAAGCAACTGATTCCTAGAACCGAATGAGCTTATTTCACACAGTACAATGTTCGGCAATGACGATGTTTGTTTTCTCAACAAAGTACTTTACAAATGAGGCAAATCTTCTAACTTGGCCATCTTTTTAGATTACATTAACAAGGAAAGTTTGAACTTGCTGCACTCAACCTTCTTCGTAGAAATTAAACTGATTCCTAGAAGCGAATTAACTTATTTCACACAGTACAGTGTTCGGTACTGAAGATGTTTCTTTTCTAAAGAAACTTCTTTAGAAATGACGCCAATCTGCTAAGTTGTGCAAATTTTCAGATTACATTAACAAGGAAAGTTTGAACTTGCTGCACTCAACCTTCTTTGTAGGAAAGCAACTGATTCCTAGACATCAATTAGCTCATTTCACACAGTACAAAGTTTGGAAATGAAGGTTTGTTTTCTAAAGAAACTACTTTAGAAATGAGGTGAATCAACTAATGTGGACATCTTTTTAGATTACATTAACAAGGAAAGTTGGAACTTGCTAAACTCAAGCATCTTCGTAGAAAGGAAACTGAATGCTAGAACCGAATTAACTTATTTCACACAGTACAGTGTTCGGTACTGAAGAATTTGTTTTCTCAAGAGACTAATTTACAAATGACGTGAATCCACTAACTTGTACATCTTGTTAGATTACACAAACTAGGAAAGTTTGAACTAGCTGCACTCAACCTTCTTTGTAGGATAGCAAGTGATTCCTAGAATGGAACTAGCTTATTTCACATAGTACAGTGTTCGGTAACGAAGATGTTTGTTTTCTAAACAAACTACTTTAGAAATGAGGCCAATCTACCAAGTTGTGCATCTTTTTAGATTACATTAACAAGGAAAGTTTGAACTTGCTGCACTCAACCTTCTTTGAAGGAAAGCAACTGATTCCTACAACCCAATGAGCTTATTTCACACAGTACAATGTTCGGCAATGAAAATGTTTGTTTTCTCAACAAAGTACTTTACAAATGAGGCGAATCTTCTAACTTGGCCATCTTTTTAGATTACATTCACAAGGAAAGTTTGATCTTGCTGCACAAAACCTTCTTCGTAGAAATTAAACTGATTCCCAGAAGCGAATTAACTTATTTCACACAGTACAGTGTTCGGTACTGAAGATGTTTCTTTTCTAAAAAAAAACTACATTAGAAAAGGGGCGAATCCACTAACTTGTACATCTTGTCAGATTACACGAACTAGGAAAGTTTGACCTTGCTGCACTCAACCTTCTTCATTAAATTAAACTGATTCCTAGAAGCGAATTAACTTATTTCACACAGTACAGTGTTTGGTACTGAAGATGTTTCTTTTCTAAAGAAACTACTTTAGAAATGAGGCCAATCTACTAAGTTGTGCATCTTTTTAGATTACATTAACAAGGAAAGTTTGAACTTGTTGTACTCAACCTTCTTTGTAGGAAAGCAACTGATTCCTAGAACTGAATGAGCTTATTTCACACAGTACAATGTTTGGCAATGAAGATGTTTGTTTTCTCAACAAACTACTTTACAAATGAGGCGAATCTACTAACATGGAGGTCGTTTTAGATTACATTAACAAGGAAAGATTGAACTTGCTACACTCAACCATCTTCGTAGAAATTAAACTGATTCCTAGAACCGAATTACCTTATTTCACACAGTACAGTGTTCGGTACTGAAGATGTTTCTTTTCTAAAGAAACTACTTTAGAAATGAGTCGAATGCACTAACTTGTACATCTTGTTAGATTACACAAACTAGGAAAGTTTGAACTTGCTGCACTCAACCTTCTTCGTAAAAATTAAACTGATTCCTAGAAGCGAATTAACTTATTTCACACAGTACAGTGTTCCGTACTGAAGATGTTTCTTTTCTAAGGAAACTACTTCAGAAATGAGGCCAATCTACTAAGTTGTGCATATTTTTAGATTACATTAACAAGGAAAGTTTGAACTTGCTGCACTCCACCTTCTTCGTAGAAATAAAACAGATTCCTAGAAGCGAATTAACTTATTTCACACAGTACAGTGTTTGGTACTGAAGATGTTTCTTTTCTAAAGGAACTACGTTACAAATGAGGCGAATCTACTAACTTGTACATCTTGTTAGATTACACCAAATAGGAAAATTTGAACTTGCTGCACTCAACCTTCTTCATAGAAATTAAACTGATTCCTAGAAGCGAATTAAATAATTTCACACAGTACAGTGTTCGGTTACTGAAGATGTTTCTTAACTAAAGAACCTACTTTAGAAATGATGCCAATCTACTAATTTGTGCATCTTTTTAGATTACATTAACAAGGAAAGTTTGAACTTTCTGCACTCAATCGTCTTTGTAGGAAAGCAACTGAACTCTAGAACCGAATTAGCTTTTTACACACAGTACAATGTTCGGCAATGAAGATGTTTGTTTTCTCAACAAACTACTTTTCCAATGAGTCAAATCTACTAACTTGGACATCTTTTTAGATTACATTAACAAGGAAAGTTTGAACTTGCTAAACTCAACCATCTTCTTAGAAAGTAAACTGATTCCTAGAACCGAATTAGCTCATTTCACACAGTACAATGTTTGTCAATGAAGGTTTGTTTTCTAAAGACACTACCTTAGAAATGAGGCGAATCTACTAACTTGGACATCTTTTTAGATTATATTAAAAATGAAAGTTTGAACTTGCTAAACTCAACCATCTTGGTAGAAAGGAAACTGATTCATAGAACCGAATTAACTTATTTCACACAGTACAGTGTTTGGTACTGAAGATGTTTGTTTTCTAAACAAACTTCTTTAGAAATGACGCCAATCTGCTACGTTGTGCATCTTTTCAGATTACATTAACAAGGAAACTATGAACTTGCTGCACTCAACCTTCTTTGTAGGAAAGAAACTGATTCCTACAACCGAATGAGCTTATTTCACACAGTACAATGTTCGCCAATGAAGATGTTTGTTTTTTTAACAAAGTACTTTACAAATGAGGCGAATCTCCTAACTTGGCCATGTTTTTAGATTACATTAACAAGGAAAGTTTGAACTTGCTGCACTCAACCTTCTTTGTAGGAAAACAAGTGATTCCTAATACCGAATGAGCGTATTTCACACAGTACAATGTTTTGCAATGAAGATGTTTGTTTTCTCAACAAACTACTTTACCAATGAGGCAAATCTACTAACTTGAACATCTTTTTATATTACATTAACAAGGAAAGTTTGAACTTGCTAAACTCAACCATCTTCTTAGAAAGTAAACTGATTCCTAGAACCGAATTAGCTCATTTCACACAGTACAATGTTTGGCAATGAAGGTTTGTTTTTTAAAGAAACTACTTTAGAAATTAGACGAATCTACTAACTTGGACATCTTTTTAGATTACATTAACAAGGAAAGTTTGAACTTGCTAAATTCAACCATCTTCATAGAAAGGAAACTGATTTCTAGAACCGAATTAACTTATTTCACACAGTACAGTGTTTGGTACTGAAGATGTTTGTTTTCTAAAGAGACTAATTTAGAAATGATGTGAATCCACTAACTTGTACATCTTGTTAGATTACACAAACTAGGAAAGTTTGAACTTGCTGCACTCAACCTTCGGCGTAGAAATTAAACTGATTCCTAGAAGCGAATTAACTTATTTCACACAGTACAGTGTTCGGTACTGAAGATGTTTCTTTTCTAAAGAAACTATTTTAGAAATGATTCCAATCCACTAACTTGTACATCTTGTTAGATTACACAAACTAGGAAAATTTGAACAAGCTACACTCAACCTTCTTCGTAGAAATTAAACTGAATCCTAGAAGCGAATTAACTTATTTCACACAGTAGAGTGTTCGGTACTGAAGATGTTTCTTTACTAAAGAAACTGCTTTAGAAATGAGGCCAATCTACTATGTTGTGCATCTTTTTAGATTACAGTAACAAGGAAAGTTTGAACTTGCTGCACTCAATCCTCTTTGTAGGAAAGCAACTGAATTCTAGAACCGAATTTGCTTTTTACACACAGTATAATGTTCAGAAATGAAGAAGTTTGTTTTCTCAACAAACTACTTTACCAATGAGGCAAATCTACTAACTTGGACATGTTTTTAGATTACATTAACAAGGAAAGTTTGAACTTGCTAAACTCACCCATTTTCGTAGAAAGTAAACTGATTCCTAGAACCGAATTAGCTCACTTCACACAGTACAATGTTTGGCAATGAAGGTTTGTTTTCTAAAGACACTACTTTAGAAATGAGGCGAATATACTAACTTGGACATCTTTTTAGATTACATTAACAAGGAAAGTTTGAACTTGCTAAACTCAACCATCTTCGTAGAAAGGAAACTGATTCCTAGAACCGAATTAACTTATTTCACACAGAATAGTGTTCGGTACTGAAGATGTTTGTTTTCTAAAGAGACTAATTTAGAAATGACGTGAATCCACTAACTTGTACATCTTGTTAGATTACACAAACTAGGAAAGTTTGAACTTGCTGCACTCAACCTTCTTCGTGGGAAAGCAAGTGATTCCTAGAACCGAACTAGCTCATTTCACATAGTACAGTGTTCGGTAATGAAGATGTTTGTTTTCTAAACAAACTACTTTAGAAATGAGGCCAATATACTAAGTTGTGCATCTTTTTAGATTACATTAAAAAGGAACGTTTGAACTTGCTGCACTCAACCTTTTTTGTAGAAAAGCAACTGATTCTAGAACCGAATGAGATTATTTCACACAGTACAAAGTTCGGTAATTAAGATGTTTGTTTTCTAAAGAAAGTATTTACAAATGAGGGGAATCTCCTAACTTTGCCATCTTTTTAGATTACATTAACAAGGAAAGTTTGAACTTGCTGCACTCAACCATCTTCGTAGAAATTAAACTGATTCCTAGAGGCGAATTAACATTTCACATAGTACAGTGTTCGGTACTGAAGATGTTTCTTTTCTAAGGAAATTACTTTAGAAATGAGGCCAATCTACTAAGTTGTGCATCTTTTCAGATTACATTAACAAGGAAAGTTTGAACTTGCTGCACTCAACCTTCTTTGTAGGAAAGCAACTGATTCCTAGAACCGAATGAGCTTATTTCACACAGTACAATATTGGGCAATGACGATGTTTGTTTTCTCAACAGACTACTTTACAAATGAGGCGAATCTACTAACTTGGCCATCTTCTTAGATTACATTAACAAGGACAGTTTGAACTTGCTGCACTCAGCCGTCTTCGTAGACATTAAACTGATTCCCAGATGCGAATTAACTTATTTCACACAGTACTGTGTTCGGTACTGAAGATATTCCTTTTCTAAAGAAAGTATTTTGGAAATGAGGTCAATCTACTAAGTCGTGCATCTTTTTAGATTACATTAACAAGGAAAGTTTGAACTTCCTGAACTCAACCTTCTTTGTAGGAAAGCAAGTGATTCCTAGAACCGAATGAGCTTATTTCACACATTACAATGTTTGGCAATAAAGAAGTTAATTTTCTCAACAAACTACTTTACAAATGAGGTGATCCGCTAACTTGGCCATCTTTTTAGATTACATTAACAAGGAAAGTTTGAACTTGCTGCATTCAACCATCTTTGTAGAAAGGAAACTGATTCCAAGAAACCGAATTAACTTATTTCACACAGTACAGTGTTCAGTACTGAAGATGTTTGTTTTCTAAATAAAACCACTTTAGAAACGACAGGAATCCACGAAGTGTAAATCTTGTTAGATTACACAAACTAGGGAAGTTTGAACTTGCTGCACTCAACTTTCTTCGTAGGAAAGCAAGTGATTCCTAGAACCGAACTAGCTCATTTCACATAGTACAGTGTTTGGTAATGAAGATGTTTGTTTTCTATACAAACTACTTTAGAAATGAAGCCAATCTACTAAGTTGTGCATCTTTTCAGATTACATTAACAAGGAAAGTTTGAACTTGCTGCACTCAACCTTCTTTGTAGGAAAGCAACAGATTCCAAGAACCGAATGAGTTTATTTCACACAGTACAATGTTTGGCAATGAAGTTGTTTGTTTTCTCAAGAAACTACTTTACAAATGAGGCGAATGTACTAAATTGGCCATTTTTCTAGATTACATTAACAAGGAAAGTTAGAACTTGCTGCACTCAACCATCTTCGTAGAAATTAAACTGATTCCTAGAAGCGAATTAACTTATTTCACACAGTTCAGTGTTCAGTACTGAAGATGTTTCTTTTCTAAAGAAACTACTTTAGAAATGAGGCCAATCTACTACGTTGTGCATCTTTTTAGATTACATTAACAAGGAAAGTTTGAACTTGTTGCACTTAAACGTTTTCGGAGAAATTAAACTGATTCCTAGAAGCGAATTAACTTATTTCACACAGGACAGTGTTTGGTACTGAAGATGTTTCTTTTCTAAAAAACTACTTTAGAAATGAGGTGAATCCACTAACTTGTACATCTTTTTGGATTACACAAACTAGGAAAGTTTGAACTTGCTGCCCTCAACCATGTTCGTAGAAAGAAACTGATTCCTAGAACCGAATTAACTTATTTCACACAGTACAGTGTTCAGTACTGAAGATGTTTGTTTTCTAAAGAAACCACTTTAGAAACGACAGGAATCCACTAACTTGTACATCTTCTTAGATTACATAAACGAGGAAAGTTTGAACTTGCTACACTCAACCTTCTTCATAGAAATTAAACTCGTTCCTAGAAGCGAATTAACTTATTTCACACATTACAGTGTTCAGTACTGAAGATGATTGTTTTCTAAAGAAACTACTTTAGAAATGAGGCCAATCTAGTACGTTGTGCATCTTTTTAGATTGCATGAACAAGGAAAGTTTGAACTTGCTTCCCTCAACCGTCTTTGTAGGAAAGCAAAAGAATTCTAGAACCAAATTAGCTTTTTTCACACAGTACAATGTTCGGCAATGAAGATGTTTGTTTTCTCAATACACTATTTTACCAATGAGGCAATTCTACTCACTTGGACATCTTTTTAGATTACATTAACAAAGAAAGTTTGACGTTGCTATACTCCACCATCTTCGTAGAAAGTAAACTGATTCCTAGCACCGAATGAGCTAATTTCACACAGTACAATGATTGGCAATGAAGGTTTGTTTTCTAAAGAAACTACTTTAGAAATGAGGCGAATCTACTAACTTGGACTTCTTTTTACATTACATTAACAAAGAAAGTTTAAACTTGCTAAACTCAACCATCTTCGTAGATAGGAAACTGATTCCTAGAACCGAATTAACTTACTTCACACAGTACAGTGTTCGGTACTGAAGATGTTTCTTTTCTAAACAAACTACTTTAGAAATGAGGCCAATCTACTCAGTTGTTCATCTTTTCAGATTACATTAACAAGGAAAGTTTGAACTTGCTGCACTCAACCTTCCTTTTAGGAAAGCAAGTGATTCCTAGAACCGAACTAGCTTATTTCACATAGTACAGTATTCGGTAATGAAGATGAGTGTTTTCGAAACAAACTACTTTAGAAATGAGGCCAATCTACTAACTTGTACATCCTTTTAGATTACATTAACAAGGAAAGTTTGAACTTGCTGCACTCAACCTTCTTTGTAGGAAAGCAAGTGATTCCTAGAACCGAATGAGCTCTTTTCACACTCTACAATGTTCAGCAATAAAGATGTTAATTTTCTCAACAAACTACTTTACAAGTGAGTTGAATCTGCTAACTTGGCCATCTTTTTACATTACATTAACAAGGAAAGATGGAACTTGCTGCCCTCAACCATCTTCATAGAAAGGAAACTGATTCCTAGAACCGAATTAACTTATTTCACACAGTACAGTTTTCAGTACTGAAGATGTTTGTTTTCTAAAGAAAAAACTTTAGAAATGATGCGAATCCACTAACTTGTACATCTTTTTAGATTACACAAACTAGGAAAGTTTGAACTTGCTGCACTCAACCTTCTTCGTAGGAAAGCAAGTGATTCCTAGAATCGAACTAGCTCGTTTCACATAGTACAGTGTTCGGTAATGAAGATGTTTGTTTTCTAAACAAAATACTTTAGAAATGAGGCCAATCTTCTAAGTTGTGCATCTTCTCAGATTACATTATCAAGGAAAGTTTGAACTTGCTGCACTCAACCTTCTTTGTAGGAAAGCAACTGATTCCTAGAACCGAATGAGCTTATTTCCCACTGTACTATGTTCGGCAATGAGGATGTTTCTTTTCTCAACAAAGTACTTTACAAAAGGCGAATCTCCTAACTTAGCAATCTTTTTAGATTACATTAACAAGGAAAGTTTGAAGTTGCTGCACTGAACCATCTTTGTAGAAATTAAACTGATTCCTAGAAGAGAATTAACATTTCAAACAGTACAGTGTTCTGTACTGAAGATGTTTCTTTTCTAAAGAAACTACTTTAGAAATGAGGCGAATCCCCTTACTTGTACATCTTGGTAGATTACACAAACTAGGAAACTTTGAACTTCCTGCACTCAACCGACTTTGTAGGAAAACAAAAGTATTCTAGAACTAAATTAGCTTTTTTCACACAGTACAATGTTCGGCAATGAAGATGTTTGTTTTCTCAACAAACTACTTTACCAATGAGGCAAATCTACTAACTTGGATATCTTTTTAGATTACATTAACAAAGAAAGTTTGACGTTGCTAAACTCCACCATCTTCGCAGAAAGTAAACTGATTCCTAGAACCGAATGAGCTAATTTCACACAGTACAATGATTGGCAATGAAGGTTTGTTTTCTAAAGAAACTACTTTAGAAATGAGGCGAATCTACTAACTTGGACATCTTTTTTACATTAACATTAACAAGGAAAGTATAAAACTTATTTCACACAGTACAGTAAACTCAAAACAAACCATCCTAAGTTGTACATCTTTTAAGAACATTAACAAGGAAAGTTTGAACTTGATTCCTGGAAAGCAAGTGATTCCTAGAACCGAATGACCTTATTTCACACACTACAATGTTCGGCAATGAAGATGTTAATTTTCTCAACAAACTAACTTTACAAATTAATCTTTTGAGATTACATTAACAAGGAAAGTTTGATTTCACAAACAGTAGTAAAGCAACTGATTAGTGAGCTTATTTCACCCAGTACAGTGTTCAGTACTGAAGATGTTTGTTTTCTAAAGGAACTACTTTAGAAATGACAGGAATCTACTAACTTGTACATCTTGTTAGATTATATTAACAAGGAAAGTTTGAACTTGATGTTTCTTTTTCTAAACAAACTACTTTAGAAATGAAACAAACCAAAATCTACTAAGTTGTGCATCTTTTAAGATTACATTAACAAGGAAAGTTTGAACTTGCTGCACTCAACCTTCCTTGTAGGAAAGCAAGTGATTCCTAGAACCGAATGAGCTTATTTCACACAGTACAATTTTCGGCAATAAAGATGTTAATTTTCTCAACAAACTACTTTACAAATGAGGCGAATCTACTAACTTGGTCATCTTTTTAGATTACATTAACAAGGAAAGTTTGAACTTGCTGCACTCAACCATCTTCGTAGAAATTAAACTGATTCCTAGAAGCTTTTTAGATTACATTAACAAGGAATTAACTTATTTCACACAGTACAGTGTTCGGTACTGAAGATGTTTGTTTTCTAAAGAAACTACTTTAGAAATGAGGCGAATCCACTAACTTGTACATCTTGTTAGATTACACAAACTAGGAAAGTTTGAAGTTGCTGCAATCAACCTTCTTCGTAGGAAAGCAAGTGATTTCTAGAACCGAACTAGCTCATTTCACATAGTTCCGTGCTCGGTAATGAAGATGTTTGTTTTCTAAACAAACTACATTAGAAATGAGGCCAATCTACTAAGTTGTGCATCTTTTCAGATTACATTAACAAGGAAAGGTTGAACTTGCTGCACTCTACCTTCTTTGTAGGAAAGCAACTGATTCCTAGAACCGAATGAGCTTATTTCACAGAGTATTATGTTCGGCAATGAAGATGTTTGTATTGTCAACAAAGTACTTAACAAATGAGGCGAATCTCCTACCTTGGCCATCTTTTTAGATTACATTAACAAGGAAAGTTTGAACTTGCTGCACTCAACCATCTTCGTTGAAATTAAACTGATTCCTAGAAGCGAATTAACTTTTCACACAGTATAGTGTTCGGTACTGAAGATGTTTCTTTTCTAAAGAAACTACTTTTGAAATGAGGCCAATTTACTAAGTTGTGCATCTTTTCAGATTACATTAACAAGGAAAGGTTGAACTTGCTGCACTCTACCTTCTTTGTAGGAAAGCAAGTGATTCCTAGAACCGAATGACCTTATTTCACACAGTACAATGTTCGGCAATGAAGATGTTAATTTTCTCAACAAACTACTTTACAAATGAGGTAAATCTGCTAACTTGGCCATCTTTTGAGATTACATTAACAAGGAAAGTTTGAACTTGCTGCAATCAAACATCTTCGTGGAAAGGAAACTGATTCCTACAACCGAATTAACTTATTTCACCCAGTACAGTGTTCAGTACTGAAGATGTTTGTTTTCTAAAGGAACCACTTTAGAAACGACAGGAATCCACTAACTTGTACATCTTGTTAGAATACACAAAGTAGGAAAGTTTGAACTTGCTGCACTCAACCTTCTTCGTAGGAAAGCAAGTGATTCCTAGAACCGAACTACTCATTTCACATACTACAGTGTTCGGTAATGAAGATGTTTGTTTTCTAAACAAACAACTTTAGAAATGAGGCCAATCTACTAACTTGGGCATATTTTCATATTACATTAACAAGGAAAGTTTGAACTTGCTGCACTCAACATTCTTTGTAGTAAAGCAACTGATTACTAGAACCGAATGAGCTTATTTCACACAGCACACTATTCGGCAATGAAGATGTTTGTATTCTCAACAAACTACTTTACAAATGAGGCGAATCTACTAACTTGGCCATCTTTTTAGATTATATTAACAAGGAAAGTTTGAACTTGCTGCACTCAACCGTCTTCGTAGAAATTGAACTGATTCCTAGAAGCGAATTAACTTATTTCACACAGTACAGAGTTTGGTACTGAAGATGTTTCTTTTCTAAAGAAACTACTTTAGAAATGATGCGAATCCACTAACTTGTACATCTTGTTAGATTACACAAACTAGGAAAGTTTGAACGTTCTTCACTCAACCGTCTTTGTAGGAAAGCAACTGAATTCTAGAACCGAATTAGCTTTTTTCACACAGTACAATGTTCGGCTATGAAGATGTTTGTTTTCTGAACCAACTACTTTACAAATGAGGCGAATCTTCTACCTTGGCCATCTTTTGAGATTACATTACGAGGAAAGTTTGAACTTGCTGCATTCATCCTTCTTCTTAGGAAAGCAAGTGATTCCTAGAACCGAACTAGCTCATTTCATATAGTACAGTGTTCGGTAATTAAGATGTTTGTTTTCTAAACAAACTACTTTAGAAATGAGGCCAATCTACTAAGATGGGCATCTTTTTAGATTACATTAACAAGGAAAGTTTGAACTTGCTGCATTCAACCTTCTTTGTAGGAAAGCAAGTGATTCCTAGAACCGAATGAGCTTATTTCACACAGTACTATGTTCGGCAATGAAGATGTTCATTTTCTCAACAAACTACTTTACAAATGATGTGACTCTGCTAACTTGGCCATCTTTTTAGATTACATTAACATGGAAAGTTTGAACTTGCTGTACTCAACCATCTTCGTGGAAAGGAAACTGATTCCTAGAACTGAATTAATTTATTTCACACAGTACAGTGTTCAGTACTGAAGATGTTTGTTTTCTAAAGAAACCACTTTAGAAACGACGCCAAACAACTAACTTGTATATCTTGTTAGATTACACAAACTGGAAAAGTTAAAAATTGCCTTACTCAACCTTCTTTGTAGGAAAGCAAGTGATTCCTAGAACCGAACTAGCTCATTTCATATAGTAACGTGTTCGGTAATGAAGATGTATGTTTTCTAAACAAACTACTCTAGATATGAGGCCAATCTACCAAGTTGTGCATCTTTTCAGATTACATTAACAAGGAAAGTTTGAACTTGCTGCACTCAACCTTCTTTGTAGGAAAGCAAGTGATTCCTAGAACGGAATGAGCTTATCTCACACAGTACAATGTTCGGCAATGAACATGTTAATTTTCTCAACAAACTACTTTACAAATGAGGTGAATATGCTAACTTGCCCATCTTTTTAGATGACATTAACAAGGAAAGTTTGAATTCTAGAACCGAATTACCTTTTTTCACACAGTACAATGTTCGGGTATGAAGATGTTTGTTTTCTCAACAAAGTGCTTTACAAATGAGGCGAATCTTCTAACTTGGCCATCTTTTGAGATTACATTAACAAGGAAAGTTTGAACTTGTTGCACTCAACCATCTTCGTAGAAATTAAACTGATTCTTAGAAGCGAATTAACTTATTTCACACAGTACAGTGTTCGGTACTGAAGATTTTTCTTTTCTAAAGAAACTACTTTAGATATGAGGCCAATCTACTAAGTTTTGCAGGTTTCTGGATTACATTAACAAGGAAAGTTTGAACTTGCTGCACTCAACCTTCTTGTCAGAAAGCAACTGAATCCTAGAACCGAATGAGGTTATTTCACACATTACAATGTTTGGCAATGAAGATGTTTGCTTTCTCAACAAACTACTTTAAAAATGAGGCGAATCTCCTAACTTGGCCATCTTTTTAGATTACATTAATAGGGAAAGTTTGAACTTGCTGCACTCAACCCTCTTCATATTAATTAAACTGATTTCTAGAAGCGAATTAACATTTCACACAGTACAGTGTTCGGTACTGAAGATGTTCCTTTTCTAAAGAAACTACTTTAGAACTGACGCGAATCCACTAACTTGTAAATCTTGTTAGATTACAGAAACTAGGCAAGTTTGAACTTGCTGCACTCAACCTTCTACGTAGGAAAGCAAGTGAGTCCTAGAACCGAAATAGCTCATTTCACATAGTACAGTGTTTGGAAATGAAGATGTTTGTTTTCTAAACAAACTATGTTAGAAATGAGGCCAATCTACTAAGCTGTGCATCTTTTCACATTACATTAACAAGGAAAGTTTGAACATGCTGCACTCAACCTTCTTTGTAGGAAAGCAAATGATTCCTAGAACTGAATGAGCTTATTTCACACAGTACAATGTTCGGCAATTAAGATGTTAATTTTCTCAACAAACTACAAATGACGAGAATCTGCTAACTTGGCCATCTTTTTAGAACACATTAACAAGGAAAGTTAGAAATTGCTGCACTCAACCTTCTTAGTAGGAAAGCAACTGATTCCTAGAACCGAATGAGCTTATTCCACCCAGTACAATGTTCGGCAATGAAGATGTTTGTTTTCTCAACAAAGTACTTTACAAATGAGATGAATATCCTAACGTGGCCATCTTTTTTGATTACATTAACAGTGAAAGTTTGAACTTGCTGCACTCAACCGCCTTCGTAGAAATTAAACTGATTCCTAGAAGCAAATTAACATTTCACACAGTACAGTGTTTGGTACTGAAGATGTTCCTTTTCTAAAGAAACTACTTTAGAAATGAGGCCAATCTACAAAGTTGTGCATCGTTTTAGATTACATTAACAAGGAAAGTTTGAACTTGCTGCACTCAACCTTCTTTGTAGGAAAGCAAGTGATACCTAGAACCGAATGAGCTTATTTCACACAGGACAATGTTCGGTAATGAAGATGTTAATTTTCTCAACACACTACTTTACAAAAGACCTGAATCTGCTAACTTGGCCTTCTTTTTAGATTATATTAACAAGGAACGTTTGAACTTGCTGCACTCAACAATCTTCATGGAAAGAAAACTGATTCCTAGAACCGAACTAACTTATTTCACACAGTACAGTGTTCAGTACTGAATATATTTGTTTTCTAAAGGAAGCACTTTAGAAATTACGCGAATCCACTAACTTGTACATCTTGATAGATTACACAAACTAGAAAAGTTTGAACTTGCTGCACTCAACCTTCTTTGTAGGAAAGCAAGTGTTTCCTAGAACCGAATGAGCTTATTTCACAGTACAATGTTCGGCAATGAAGATGTTTGTTTTCTCAACAAAGTACTTTACAAATGAGGCGAATCTTCTAACTTGGCCATCTTTTGAGATTACATTAACAAGAAAAGTTTGAACTTGCTGCACTCAACCATCTTCGTAGAAATTAAACTGATTCCTAGAACCAAATTAACTTATTTCACACCATACAGTGTTCGGTACCGAAGATGTTTCTTTTCCAAAGAAATTACTTTAGAAATGAGGCGAATCCACTAAGTTGTGCATCTTTTTAGAATACATTAACAAGGAATGTTTGAACTTCCTGCACTCAACCGTCTTTGTAGGAAAGGAAATGAATTCTAGATACGAATTAGCTTTTTTCACACAGTACAATTTTGGGCAATGAAGATGTTTGTTTTCTCAACAAACTACTTTACAAAGGAGATGAATCTACTAAGTTGGCCATCTATTTAGATTGCATTAACAAGGAAAGTTTGAACTTGCTGCACTGAACCATCTTCGTAGAAATTAAACTGTTTCCTAGAACCGAATTAACTCATTTCACACAGTACAGTGTTCGGTACTGAAGATGTTTCTTTTCTCAAGAAATTACTTTAGAAATGAGGCGAATCCATTAAGTTGTGCATCTTTTTTGATTACATTAACAAGGAATGTTTGAATTTGCTGCACTCAATCGTCTTTGTAGGAAAGCAACTGAATTCTATATCCGAATTAGCTTTTTTCACACAGTACAATGTTCGGCAATGAAGATGTTTGTTTTCTCAACAAACTACTTTACAAATGAGGCAAATCTACTAACTTTGACATATTTTTAGATTATATTAACAGGGAAAGTTTGAACTTGCTAAACTCAACCGTCTTCGTAGAAAATAAACTGATTCCTAGAACTGAATTAGCTCATTTCACACAGTACAATGCTTGGCAATGAAGGTTTGTTTTCTAAGGACACTACTTTAGAAAGGAGGCGAATCTACTAACTTGGACATCTTTTTAGATTACATTAACAAGGAAAGTTTGAACTTGCTAAACTCAACCATCTTCGTAGAAATTAAACTGATTCCTAGAAGCGAATTAACATTTCACACAGCACAGTGTTCGGTACTGAAGATGTTTCTTTTCTAAAGAAACCACTTTAGATATGAGCCCAATCTACTAAGTTGTGCATCTTTTTAGATTACATTAACAAGGGAAGTTTGAACTTGCTGCACTCAACCTTCTTTGTAGGAAAGCAAGTGATTCCGAGAACAGAACGAGCTTAATTCACACAGTACAATGTTCGGCAATGAAGACGTTAATGTTCTCAACAAACTACTTTACAAATAAGGTGAGTCGGATAACTTGAACATCTTTTTAGATTACATTAACCAGGAAAGTTTGAACTTGCTGCACTCAACCATTTTCGTGGAAATGAAACTGATTCCTAGAACCGAATTAACTTATTTCAAACAGTACAGTGTTCAGTACTGAAGATGTTTGTTTTCTAAAGGAACCACTTTAGAAACAACGCGAATCCATAACTTGTACATCTTGTTAGATTACACAACTAGGAAAGTTTGAACTGGCTGCACTCAACCTTCTTCGTAGAAATTCAAGTGATTCCTAGAACCGAACTAGCTCATTTCACATAGTACAGTGTGCGGTAATGAAGATGTTTGTTTTCTGAACAAACTACTTTACAAATGAGGGAATCTACTAACTTGGCCTTCTATTTAGATTACATTAACAAGGAAAGTTTGAACTTGCTGCACTCAACCGTACTCGTAGAAATTAAACTGATTCCTAGAACCGAATTAACTTATTTCACACAGTACAGTGTTCGGTACTGAAGATGTTTCTTTTCTAAAGACACTACTTTAGAAATGAGTCGAATCCACTAACATGTACATCTTTTTAGATTACATTAACAAGGAAAGTTTGAAGTTACTGCACTCAACCATCATAGTCGAAATTAAACTGATTCCTAGAAGCGAATTAACTTATTTCACACAGTACAGTGTTCGGTACTGAAGATGTTTCTTTTCTAAAGAAACTACTTTAGAAATGAGGCCAATCTACTAAGTTGTGCATCTCTTTAGATTACATTAACAAGGAAAGTTTGAACTTGCTGCACTCAACCGTCTTTGTAGGAAAGCAAGTGAATTCTAGAACCGAATTAGCTTTTTTCACACAGTACAATGTTCGGCAATGAAGATGTTTGTTTTCTCAACAAACTACTTTACCAATGTGGCAAATCTACTAACTTGGACATCTTTTTAGATTACATTAACAAGGAAAGTTAGACGTTGCTAAACTCAACCATCTTCCTAGAAATTAAACTGATTCCTAGAACCGAATTAGCTCATTTCCCACAGTACAATGTTTCGCAATGAAGGTTTGTTTTCTAAAGAAACTACTTTAGAAATGAGGTGAATCTACTAACTTGGACATCTTTTTAGATTACATTAACAAGGAAAGTTTGAACTTAATAAAATCAACCATCTTCGTAGAAAGGAAACTGATTCCTAGAACCAAATTAACTTATTTCACACAGTACAGTGTTCGGTACTGAAGATGTTTGTTTTCTAAAGAAACTAATTTAGAAATGATGCGAATCCACTAACGTACATATTGTTAGATTACACAAACTAGGAAAGTTAGAACTTGCTCCACTCAACCTTCTTCGTAGGAAAGCAAGTGATTCCTTGAACCGAACTAGCTTATTTCACATAGTACAGTGTTCGGTAATGAAGATGTTTGTTTTCTAAAGAAACTACTTTAGAAATGAGGCCAATCTACTAAGTTGTGCGTCTTTTTAGATTACATTAAGAAGGAAAGTTTGAACTTGCTGAACACAACCTTCTTTGTAGGAAAGAAAGTGATTCCTAGAACCGAATGAGCTTATTTCACACAGTACAATGTTTGGCAATGAAGATGTTAATTTGATCAACAAACTACTTTACAAATGAGGTGAATGTGCTAACTTGGCCATCTTTTTAGATTACATTAACAAGGCAAGTTTGAACTTGCTGCACTCAACCATCTTCGTAGAAAGGAAACTGACTCCTAGAACCGAATTAACTTATTTCACACAGTACAGTGTTCAGTACTGAAGATGTTTGTTTTCTAAAGAAACCACGTTAGAAATGACGCAAATCCACTAACTTGTACATCTTGTTAGATTACACAGACTAGGAAAGTTTGAACTTGCTGCACTCAACCTTCTTCGTAGGAAAGCAAGTGATTCCTAGAATCGAACTAGCTCATTTCACATAGTACAGTGTTCGGTAATGAAGATGTTTGTTTTCTAAACAAACTACTTTACAAATGAGGAGAATCTACTAACTTGGCCATCTTTTTAGATTACATTAACAAAGAACGTTTGAACTTGCTGCACTCAACTATCTTCGTAGAAATGAAACTGATTCCTAGAAGCGAATTAACTTATTTCACACAGTACAGTGTTCGGTACTGAAGATGTTTCTTTTCTAAAGAAACTACTTTAGAAATGACGCGAATCCACTGACTTGTACATCTTGTTACATTACACAAACTAGGAAAGTTTGAACTTGCTGCACTCAACCTTCTTCGTAGAAATTAACCTGATTCCTAGAAGCGAATTAACTTATTTCACACAGTACAGTGGTCGGTACTGAAGATGTTTCTTTTCTAAACAAACAACTTTAGATATGAGGCCAATATAGTAAGTTGTGCATCTTTTTAGATTACATTAACAAGGAAAGTTTGAACTTGCTGCACTCAACCCTCTTTGTAGGAAAGCAAATGAATTCTAGAACCGAATGAGCTTTTTTCACTCAGTACAATGTTCGGCAATGAAGATGTTTGTTTTCTCAACAAACTACTTTACCAATGAAGCAAATCTACTAACTTGGACATCTTTTGAGATTACATTAACCAGGAAAGTTTGACGTTGCTAAACTCAACCATCTTCGTAGAAAGTAAACTGATTCCTCGAAGCCAATTAACGTATTTCACACAGTACAGTGTTTGGTACTGAAGATGTTTCTTTTCTATAGAAACTACGTTAGAAATGAGGCTTATCCACTAACTTGTACATCTTGTTAGATTACAGAAACTAGGAAAATTTGAACTTCCTGCACTCAACCTTCTTCGTAGAAATTAAACTGATTCCTAGAAGTGAATTAACTTATTTAACACAGTACAATGTTCGGTACTAAAGATGTTTCTTTTCTAAACAAACAACTTTAGAAATGAGGCCAATCTAGTAAGTTGTGCATCTTTTTAGATTACATTAACAAGGAAAGTTTGAACTTGCTGCACTCAACCGTCTTTGTAGGAAAGGAACTGAATTCTAGAACCAAATTAGCGTTTTTCACACAGTACAATGTACGGCAATGAAGGTTTGTTTTCTAAAGAAACTACTTTAGAAATGAGGCAAATCTACTAACTTGGACATCTTTTTAGATTACATTAACAAGGAATGTTTGAACTTGCTAAACTCAAACATCTTCGTAGAAAGGAAACTGATTCCTAGAACCGAAGTAACTTATTTCACACAGTACAGTGTTTGGTACTAAAGATGATTGTTTTCTAAAGAAACTAATTTAAAAATGAAGAGAATCCACTAACTTGTACATATTGTTAGATTACACAAACTAGGAAAGTTTGAACTTGCTGCACTCAACCTTCTTTGTAGGAAAGTAACTGATTCCTAGAACCGAATGAGCTTATTTCACACAGTACAATGTTCGGCAATGAAGATGTTTGTTTCCTCAACAAAGTACTTTAAAAATGAGGCGAATCTTCTAACTTGGCCATCTTTTGTGATTGCATTAACAAGTAAAGTTTGAACTTGCTGCACTCAACCTTCTTCTTAGAAATTAAACTAATTCCTAGAAGCGATTTAACTTATTTCACACAGTACAGTGTTCGGTACTGAAGATGTTTCTTTTCTAAAGAAACTACTTTAGAAATGAGGCCAATCTCCTAAGTTGTGCATCTTTTTAGATTACATTAACAAGGAAAGTTTGAACTGGCTGCACTCAACCTTCTTTGTAGGAAAGCAACTGAATTCTAGAACTAAATTAACATTTTTCACACAGTACAATGTTCGGCAATGAAGATGTTTGTTTTCTCAACAAACTACTTTACCAATGAGGCAAGTCTACTAACTTGGACAACTTTTTAGAGCACATTAACAAGGAAAGTTTGAACTTGCTAAACTCAGCCATCTTCGTAGAAAGTAAACTGATTCCTAGAACCGAATTAGCTCATTTCACACAGTACAAAGATTGGCAATTTAGGTTTGCTTTCTAAAGAAACTACTTTAGAAATGAGGTGAATCGACTAACTTGGACATCTTTTTAGATTATATTAACAAGGAAAGTTTGAACTTGCTGCCCTCAACCATCTTCGTAGAAATGAAACTGATTCCTAGAACTGAATTAACTTATTTCACACCATACAGTGTTCGGTGCAATGAGATGTTTCTTTCCAAAGAAATTACTTTAGAAATGAGGCGAATCCACTAAGTTGTGCATCTTCTTAGAATACATTAACAAGAATGTTTGAACTTCCTGCACTCAACCGTCTTTATAGGAAAGGAAATGAATTCTAGATACGAATTAGTTTTTTCACACAGTACAATGTTAGGCAATGAAGATGTTTGTTTTCTCAACAAACTACTTTACAAAGGAGATGAATCTACTAAGTTGGCCATCTATTTAGATTGCATTAACAAGGAAAGTTTGAACTTGCTGCACTGAACCATCTTCGTAGAAATTAAACTGTTTCCTAGAAGCGAATTAACTCATTTAACACAGTACAGTGTTCGGTACTGAAGATGTTTCTTTTCTAAAGAAATTACTTTAGAAATGAGGCGAATCCATTAAGTTGTGCGTCTTTTTAGATTACATTAACAAGGAATGTTTGAATTTGCTGCACTCAATCGTCTTTGCAGGAAAGCAACTGAATTCTATATCCGAATTAGCTTTTTTCACACAGTACAATGTTCGCAATGAAGATGTTTGTTTTCTCAAAAAACTACTTTACAAATGAGGCAAACCTACTAACTAGGACATATTTTTTAGATTATATTAACAGGGAAAGTTTGAACATGCTAAACTCAACCGTCTTCGTAGAAAATAAACTGATTCCTAGAACTGAATTAGCTCATTTCACACAGTACAATGCTTGGCAATGAAGGTTTGTTTTCTAAAGACCCTACTTTAGAAAGGAGGCAAATCTACTAACTTGGACATCTTTTTAGATTACATTAACAAGGAAAGTTTGAACTTGCTAAACTCAACCATCTTCGTAGAAAAGAAACTAATTCCTAGAAACGAATTATCTTATTTCACGCTGTACAGTGTTAGGTATTGAAGATGTTTGTTTTCCAAAGAAACTACATTAGAAATGACGCGAATCCACTAACTTGTACATCTTGTTAGATTACACAAACTGGGAATGTTTGAACTTGCTGCACTCAACCTTCTTCGTAGGAAAGCAAGTGATTCCTAGAACCGAATGAGCTTATTTCACACAGTACACTGTTCGGTATTGAAGATGTTTCTTTTCTAAAGAAACTACTTTTGAAATGAGGCGAATGCACTAACTTGTACATCTTGTTAGATTACACAAACTAGGAAAGTTTGAACTAGCTGCACTCAACCATCTTCATAGAAATTAAACTGATTCCTAGAAGCGAATTATCTTATTTCAGACAGTACAGTGTTCGGTACTGAAGATGTTTCTTTTCTAAAGAAAATACTTTAGAAATGAGGCCAATCTACTATGTTGTGCATCTTTTTAGATTTCATTAACAAGGAAAGTTTGAACTGGCTGCAATCAACATTCTTTGTAGGAAAGCAACTGAATTCTAGAACTAAATTAGCTTTTTTCACACAGTGCAATGTTCGGCAATGAAGATGTTTGTTTTCTCAACAAACTACTTTACCAATGACACAAATCTACTAACTTGGCCATCTTTTTAGATTACATTAACAAGGAAAGTTTGAACTTGCTAAACTCAACCATCTTCGTAGAAAGTAATCTGATTCCTAGAACCGAATTAGCTCATTTCACACATTACAAAGTTTGGCAATTTAGGTTTGTTTTCTAAAGAAACTACTTTAGAAATGAGGTGAGTCTACTAACTTGGACATCTTTTTAGATTACATTAACAAGGAAAGTTTGAACTTGCTGCACTCAACCATCTTCGTAGAAAGGAAACTGATTCCTAGAATCGAATTAACTTATTTCACACAGTACAGTCCTCAGTACTGAATATGTTTGTTTTCTAAAGAAACCACTTTAGAAACGACTCAAAACCACTGACTTGTACATCTTCTTATATTACACAAACTAGGAAAGTTTGAACTTGCTGCACTCAACCTTCTTCGTAGGAAAGCAAGTGATTCCCAGAACCGAACTAGCTCATTTCACATAGTACAGTGTTCGGTAATGAAGATGTTTCTTTTGTAAATAAACTACTTTAGAAATTAGGCCAATCTACTAAGTTGTGCATCTTTTTAGATTACATTAAGAAGGTAAGTTTGAACTTGCTGCACTCAACCTTCTTTGTAGGAAAGAAAGTGATTCCTAGAACCGAATGAGCTTATTTCACACAGTACAATGTTCGGCTATAAAGATGTGAATTTTCTCAACAAACTACTTTACAAATGAGGTGACTCTGCTAACTTGGCCATCTTTTTACATTACACTAACAAGGAAAGTTTGAACGTGCTGCACTCAACCATCTTCGTAGAAATTAAACTGATTCCTAGAACCGAATTACCTTATTTCACACAGTACAGTGTTCGGTACTGAAGATGTTTCTTTTCTAAAGAAATTACTTTAGAAATGAGGCGAATCCCCTAAGTTGTGCACCTTTTTAGAATACATTAACAAGGAATGTTTGTACTTCCTGCACTCAACCGTCTTTGAAGGAAAGCAACTAAATTTTACATCCGAATTAGCTTTTTTCACACAGTACAATTGTTCCGCAATGAAGATGTTTGTTTTCTCAACAAACTACTTTACAAATGAAGTGAATCTACTAACTTGGCCATTTTTGCAGATTACATTAACAAGGAAAGTATGAACTTGCTGCACTCAACCCTCTTCATAGAAATTATACCGATTCTTGGAAGCGAATTAACTTATTTCACACAGTACAGTGTTCCGTACTGAAGATGTTTCTTTTCTAAAGAAATTACTTTAGAAATGAGGTGAATCCCCTAAGTTGCCCATCTTTTTAGATTACATTAAGAAGGAATGTTTGAAATTGCTGCACTCAACCGTCTTTGTAGGAAAGCGACTGAATTCTAGATTCGAATTAATTTTTTTCACACAGTACAATATTCCGCAATGAAGATGTTTGTTTTCTCAACAAACTACTTTACAAATAAGTCAAATCTACTAAATTGTACATCTTGTAAGGTTACACAAACGAGGAAAGTTTGAACCTGTTGCACTCAACCTTCTTCGTAGGAAAGCAAGTGATTCATAGAACCGAACTACCTCAAGTCACATAGTTGGTGTTCGGTAATGAAGATGTTTGTTTTGTAAACAAACTACTTTAGAAATGAGGCCAATCTACTAAGTTGTGCATCTTTTTAGATTACATTAACAAGGAAAGTTTGAACTTGCTGCACTCAACCGTGTTCGTAGAAATTAAACTGATTCCTAGAACCGAATTACCTTTTTACAGACAGAACAGTGTTCGGTACTGAAGATGTTTCTTTTGTAAAGAAACTACTTTTAGAAATGAGGCGAATCCACTAACTTGTACATCTTGTTAGATTACACAAACCAGGAAAGTTTGAACTTGCTGCACTCAACCTTCTTCGTAGGAAAGCAAGTGATTCCTAGAATCGAACTAGCTCATTTCACATAGTACAGTGTTCAGTAATGAAGATATTTGTTTTCTAAACAAACTACTTTAGAAATGAGGCCAATCTACTAAGTTGTGCATCTTTTCAGATTACATTAACAAGGAAAGTTTGGACTTGCTGCACTCAACCTTCTTTGTAGGAAAGCAACTGATTCCTAGAACCGAATGTGCTTATTTCACACAGTACAATGTTCGGCAATTAAGATGTTTGTTTTCTCAACAAAGTACTTTACAAATGAGGCGAACCTACTAACGTGGCCATCTTTTTCGATTACATTAACAAGGAAAGTTTGAACTTGCTGCACTCAACCTTCTTTGTAGGAAAGCAACTGATTCCTAGAATCGAATGAGCTTATTTCACACAGTAAAATGTTCGGCAATGAAGATGTATGTTTCCTCAACAAAGTACTTTACAAATGAGGCTAATATTCTAACTTTGCCATCTTTTGAGATTACAATAGCAAGGAAAGTTTGAACTTGCTGCACTCAACCTTCTACGTAGAAATTATACTGATTCCTAGAATCGAATTCACTTATTTCACACAGTACAGTGTTCGGTACTGAAGATGTTTCTTTTCTGAAGAAACTACTTTAGAAATGAGGCCAATCTACTAAGTTGTGCATCTTTTTAGATTACATTAACACGGAAAGTTTGAACTTGCTGCACTCAACCTTCTTTGTAGGAAAGCAACTGATTCCTAGAACCGAATGAGCTTATTTCACACAGTAAAATGTTCGGCAATGACGATGTTTGTTTCCTCAAGAAAGTACTTTACAAATGAGGCTAATATTCTAACTTGGCCAACTTTTGAGATTACAATAGCAAGGAAAGTTTGAACTTGCTGCACTCAACTTTCTACGTAGAAAATATACTGATTACTAGAAGCGAATTCACTTATTTCACACAGTACAGTGTTCGGTACTGAAGATGTTTCTTTTCTAAAGAAACTACTTTAGAAATGACGCCAATCTACTAAGTTGTGCATCTTTTTAGATTACATTAACCAGGAAAGTTTGAACTTGCTGCATTCAACCTTCTTTGTAGGAAAGCAACTGATTCCTAGAACCGAATGAGCTTATTTCACACAGTAAAATGTTCGGCAATGAAGATGTTTGTTTCCTCAACAAAGTACTTTACAAATGAGGCTAATATTCTAACTTGGCCATCTTTTGAGATTACAGTAGCAAGGCAAGTTTGAACTTGCTGCACTCAACCTTCTAAGTAGAAATTATACTGATTCCGAGAAGCGAATTCACTTATTTCACACAGTACAGTGTTCGGTACTGAAGATGTTTCTTTTCTAAAGAAACTACTTAAGAAATGAGGCCAATCTACTAATTTGTGCATCTTTTTAGAATACATTAACAAGGAAAGTTTGAACTTGCTGCACTCATCCTTCTTCGTAGGAAAGCAAGTGATTCCTAGAACCGAATGAGGTTATTTCACACAGTACAATGTTCGGCAATAAAGATGTTAATTTTCTCAACAAACTGTTTTACAAATGAGGTGACTCTGCTAACTTGGCCATCTTTTTAGATTACATTAACAAGGAAAGTTTGAACTTGCTGCACTCAACCATCTTCGTAGAAAGGAAACTGATTCCTAGAACCGAATTAACTTATTTCACACAGTACAGTGTTCGGTACTGAAGACGTTTGTTTTCTAAAGCCACCACTTTAGAAATGATGCGAGTCGACTAACTTGTACATCTTGTTAGATTACACAAAGTAGGAAAGTTTGAACTCGCTGCAATCAACCTTCTTCGTAGGAAAGCAAGTAATTCCGAGAACCGAACTAGCTCATTTCACATTGTATAGTGTTCGGTAATGAAGATGTTTGTTTTGTAAACAAACTACTTTAGAAATGAGGCCAATCTACTAAGTTGTGCATCTTTTTAGATTATATTAACAAGGAAAGTTTGAACTTGCTGCACTCAACCATCTTCGTAGAAATTAAACTGATTCCTAGAACAGAATTACGTTATTTCACGTAGTTCAGTGTTCGGTACTGAATATGTTTCTTTTCTAAAGAAACTACTTTAGAAATGAGGCGAATGGTCTAACTTGTACATCTTGTTATATTACACAAACTAGGAAAGTTTGAACTTGCTGCACTCAACCTTCTTCGTAGAAATTAAACTGATTCCTAGAAGCGAATTAACTTATTTCACACAGTACAGTGTTCGGTACTGAAGATGTTTCTTTTCTAAAGAAACTACTTTAGAAATGAGGCCAATCTACTACATTGTGCATCTTTTTAGATTACATTAACAAGGAAAGTTTGAACTGGCTGCACTCAACCTTCTTTGTAGGAAAGCAACTGAATTCTAGAACCGAATTAGCTTTTTACACACAGTACAATGTTCGGCAATGAAGATGTTTGTTTTCTCAACAAACTACTTTACCAATGAGGCAAATCTACTAACTTGGACATCTTTTTAGAGCACATTAACAAGGAAAGTTTGAACTTGTTAAACTCAACCATCTTCGTAGAAAATAAACTGATTCCTAGAACCGAATTAGCTCATTTCACACAGTACAAAGTTTGGCAATTTAGGCTTTGTTTTCTAAGGAAACTACTTTAGAAATGAGGCGAATCTACTAACTTGGACATCTTTTTAGATTACATTAACAAGGAAAGTTTCAACTTGCTAAATTCAACTATCTTCGTAGAAAGGAAACTTATTCCTAGAACCAAATTCACTTATTTCACAAAGTACAGTGTTGGTACTGAAGATGTTTGTTTTCTAAGAAACTAATTTAGAAATGACACAAATCCAGTAACCTGTACATGTTGTTAGATTACACAAACTAGGAAAGTTTGAACTTGCTGCACTCAACCATCTTTTTGTAGAAATTAAACTGATTCCCAGAAGCGAATTACCTCATTTCACACAGTACAGTGTTCGGTACTGAAGATGTTTCTTTTCTAAAGAAACTACTTTAGAAATGATACCAATCTACTAAGTTGTGCATCATTTTAGATTCCATGAACAAGGAAAGTTTGAACTTGCTGCACTCAACCTTCTTTATAGGAAAGCAAGTGATTCCTAGAACCTAATGAGCTTATTTCACACAGTACAATGTTCGGCAGTAAAGATGTCAATTTTCTCAACAAACTACTTTACAAATGAGGCGAATCTACTAACTTGGCCATCTTCTTAGATTACATTAAGAAGGAAAGTTTGAACTTGCTGAACTCAACCATCTTTGTAGAAATGAAACTGATTCCGAGAAGCGAATTCACTTATTTCACACAGTACAGTGTTTGGAACTGAAGATGTTTCTTTTCTAAAAAAACTACTTTACAAATGAGGTGAATCCACTAACTTGTACATCTTGTTAGATTACACAAACTAGGATAGTTTGAACTTGGTGCACTCAACCTTCTTCGGAGGAAAGCAAGTGATTCCTAGAATCGAACTAGCTCATTTCACATAGTACAGTGTTCGGTAATGAAGATGTTTGTTTTCTAAACAAACTACTTTAGAAATGAGGCCAATCTGCTAAGTTGTGCATCTTTTCAGATTACATTAACAAGAAAAGTTTGAACTTGCTGCACTCAACCTTCTTTGTAGGAAAGCAACTGATTCCTAGAACCGAATGAGCTTATTTCACACAGTACAATGTTCGGCAATGAAGATGTTTGTTTTCTCAACAAACTACGTTACAAATGAGGCGAATCTACTAACTTGGCTATCTTTTTAAATTACATTAACAAGGAAAGTTTGAACTTGCTGCACTCAACCTTCTTTGTAGTAAAGCAAGTGATTCCTAGAACCGAAAGAGCTTATTTCACACAGTACAATGTTCGGATATAAAGATGTTAATTTTCTCAACAAACTATTTTACAAATGAGGTGACTCTGCTAACTTGGCCATCTTTTTAGATTACATTAACAAGGAAAGTTTGAACTTGCTGCACTCAACCATCTTCGTAGAAAGGAAACTGATTCCTAGAACCGAATTAACTTATTTCACACAGTACTGTGTTCAGTACTGAAGATGTTTGTTTTCTAAAGAAACCACTTTAGAAACGACGCGAATCCACTAACTTGTACATCTTGTTAGATTACACAAACGAGGAAAGTTTGAACTTGCCGCACTCATCGTTCTTCGTAGGAAAGCAAGTCATTCCTAGAACCGAACCAGCTCATTTCACATAGTATAGTGTTCGTGTTGAAGATGTTTGTTTTGTAAACAAACTACTTTAGAAATGAGGCCAGTCTACTAAATTGTGCAACTTTTCAGATTACATTAACAAGGAAAGTTTGAACTTGCTGCAATCAACCTTCTTTGTAGGAAATCAAGTGATTCCTAGAACCGAACTAGCTCATTTCACATAGTATAGTGTTCTGTAATGAAGATGCTTGTTTTGTAATCAAACTACTTTAGAAATGAGGCCAATCTACTAAGTTGTGCATCTTTTTAGATTACATTAAGAAAGAAAGTTTGAACTTGCTGCACTCAACCATCTTCGTAGAAATTAAACTGATTCCTAGCACCGAATTACCTTATTTCACACAGTACAGTGTTAGGTACTGAAGATGTTTCTTTTCTAAAGAAACTACTTTAGAAATGAGGTAAAAGCACTAACTTGTACATCTTTTTAGATTACAAACATTAGGAAAGTTTGAACTTTCTGTACTCAACCTTCTTTGTACGAAAGCAAGTGATTCCTAGAACCGAAAGTGCTTATTTCACACAGTACAATGTTCGGATATAAAGATGTTAATTTTCTCAACAAACTATTTTGCAAATGAGGTGACTCTGCTAACTTGGCCATCTTTTTAGATTACATTAACAAGGAAAGTTTGAACTTGCTGCACTCAACCATCTTCGTAGAAAGGAAACTGATTCCTAGAACCGAATTAACTTATTTCACACAGTACAGTGTTCAGTACTGAAGATGTTTGTTTTCTAAAGAAACCACTTTAGAAATGATGTGAATCCACTAACTTGTACATCTTGTTCGATTACACAAACGAGGAAAGTTTGAACTTGCTGCACTCATCGTTCTTCGTAGTAAAGCAAGTGATTCCTAGAACCGAACTAGCTCATTTCACATAGTATAGTGTTCGGTGTTGAAGATGTTTGTTTTGTAAGAAAAACCACTTTAGAAATGAGGCCAATCTACTAAGTTGTGCAACTTTTCAGATTACATTAGCAAGGAAAGTTTGAACTTGCTGCACTCAAACTTTTTTGTAGGAAAGCAACTGATTCCTACAACCGAACTAGCTCATTTCACATAGTATAGTGTTCGGTAATGAAGATGTTTGTTTTGTAAAGAAACTACTTTAGAAATGAGGCCAATCTACTAAGTTGTGCATCTTTTTAGATTACATTAACAAGGAAAGTTTGAACTTGCTGCACTCAACCATCTTCGTAGAAATTAAACTGATTCCTAGCACCGAATTACCTTATTTCACACAGTACAGTGTTCGGTACTGAAGATGTTTCTTTTCTAACGAAACTGCTTTAGAAATGAGGCAAATGCACTAACTTGTACATCTTGTTAGATTACAAAAACTAGGAAAGTTTGAACTTGCTACACTCAACCTTCTTCATAGAAATTAAACTGATTCCTAGCACCGAATTACCTTATTTCACACAGTACAGTGTTCGGTACTGAAGATGTTTCTTTTCTAAAGAAACTACTTTAGAAATGAGGCCAATCTACTAAGTTGTGCATCGTTTTAGATTCCATGAACAAGGAAAGTTTGAACTTGCTGCACTCAACCTTCTGTGTAGGAAAGCAAGTGAATCCTAGAACCGAATGAGCTTATTTCACACAGTACAATGTTCGGCAATAAAGATGTTAATTTTCTCAACAAACTACTTTACAAATGAGGCAAATCTAGTAACTTTGCCATCTTTTTAGATTACATTAACAAGGAAAGTTTGAACTTGCTGAACTCAACCATCTTCGTAGAAATGAAACTGATTCCTAGAAGCGAATTCACTTATTTCAGACAGTACAGTGTTCGGAACTGAAGATGTTTCTTTTCTAAAAAAACTACTTTAGAAATGAGGTAAATCCACTAACTTGTACATCTTCTTAGATTACACAAACTGGGAAACTTTGAACTTGCAGCACTCAACCTTCTTCGTAGGAAAGCAAGTGATTCCTAGAAACGAATTAGCTCATTTCACATAGTACAGTGTTCGGTAATGAAGATGTTTGTTTTCTAAACAAACTACTTTAGAAATGAGGCCAGTCTGCCAAGTTGTGCATCTTTTCAGATTACATTAACAAGAAAAGTTTGAACTTGCTGCACTCAACCTTCTTCGTAGGATAACAAGTGATTCCTAGAGTCGAACTAGCTCATTTCACATAGTACAGTGTTCGGTAATGAAGATGTTTGTTTTCTCAACAAACTACTTTACAAATGAGGCGAATCTACTAACTGGGCCATCTTTTTAGATTACATTAACAAGGAAAGTTTGAACTTGCTGCACTCAACCTTCTTTGTAGGAAAGCAACTGATTCCTAGAACCGAAAGAGCTTATTTCACACAGTACAATGTTCGGCAATGAAGATGTTTGTTTCCTCAACAAAGTACTTTACAAATGAGGCCAATCTTCTAACTATGCCATCTTTTGAGATTACATTAACAAGGAAAGTTTGAACTTGCTGCACTCATCCTTCTTCGTAGAAATTAAACTGATTCCTAGAAGCGAATTCACTTATTTCACACAGTACAGTGTTCTGTACTGAAGATGTTTCTTTTCTAAAGAAACTAATTTAGAAATGAGGCCAATCTACTAAGTTGTGCATCTTTTTACATTACATTAACAAGGAAAGCTTCAACTTGCTGCACTCAACATTCTTTGTAGGAAAGCAAGTGATTCCTAAAACCGAATGAGCTTATTTCACACAGTACAATGTTCGGCAATAAAGATGTTAATTTTCTCAACAAACTATTTTACAAATCAGGTGACTCTGCTAACTTGGCCAACTTTTTAGATTACATTAACAAGGAAAGTTTGAACTTGCTGCACTCAACCATCTTCGTAGAAATTAAACTGATTCCTAGCACCGAATTACCTTATTTCAAATAGTTCATTGTTCGGTCCTGAAGATGTTTCTTTTCTAAAGAAACTACTTTAGAAATGAGGCGAATGCACTAACTTGTACATCTTGTTAGATTACACAAACTAGGAAAGTTTGAACTTGCTGCACTCAACATTCTTCATAGAAATTAAACTGATTCCTAGAAGTGAATTAACTTATTTCACACAGTACATTGTTCGGTACTGAAGATGTTTCTTTTCTAAGGAAACTACATTGGAAATGAGGCCAATCTACTACATTGTGCATCTTTTAGGATTACATTAACAAGGAAAGTCTGAACTAGCTGCACTCAACCTTCTTTGTAGGAAAGCAACTGAATTCTAGAACCGAATTAGCTTTTTACACACAGTACAATGTTCGGCAACGAAGATGTTTGTTTTCTCAGCAAACTACTTTACCAATGAGGCAAATCTACTAACTTGGACATCTTTTAGAGCACATTAACAAGGAAAGTTTGAACTTGTTAAACTCAACCATCTTCGTAGAAAGTAAACTGATTCCTAGAACTGAATTAGCTCATTTCACACAGTACAAAGTTTGGCAATTTAGGTTTGTTTTCTAAAGAAACTACTTTAGAAATGAGGCAAATCTACTAACTTGGACATCTTTTTAGATTACATTAACAAGGAAAGTTTGAACTTGCTGCACTCAACCATCTTCGTAGAAATTAATCTGATTCCTAGAAGCGAATTCACTTATTTCACACAATACAGTGTTCAGTACGGAAGATGTTTCTTTTCTAAAGAAACTACTTTAGAAATGAGGAGAATCCACTAACTTGTACATCTTGTTAGATTACACAAACTAGGAAAGTTTGAATTTGCTGCACTCAACCTTCTTCGTAGGAAAGCAAGTGATTCCTAGAACGGAACTAGCTTATTTCACATAGTACAATGTTTGGCAATGAAGATGTTTGTTTTCTCAACAAACTACTTTACAAATTAGGTGAATCTACTAACTTGGCCATCTTTTTAGATTACATTAACAAGGAAAGTTTGAACTTGCTGTACTCAACCATCTTCGTAGAAATTAAACTGATTCCCAGAAGCGAATTCACTTATATCACACACTACAGTGTTCAGTACTGAAGATGTTTCTTTTCTAAAGAAACTACTTTAGAAATGAGGCGAATGCACTAACTTGTACATCTTGTTAGATTACACAAACTAGGAAAGTTTGAACAAGATGCACTCAACCTTCTTCGTAGAAATTAAACTGATTCCTAAAAGCGAATTAACTTATTTCACACAGTACAGTGTTTGGTACTGAAGATGTTTCTTTTCTAAAGAAACTACTTTAGAAATGAGGCCAATCTACTATGTTGTGCATCTTTTTAGATTACATGAACAAGGAAAGTTTGAACTGGCTGCAATCAACCTTCTTTGTAGGAAAGCAACTGAATTCCAGAACCGAATGAACTTTTTTCACACTTTAAAATGTTCGGCAATGAAGGTGTTTGTTTTCTCAACGAACTACTTTACCAATGAGGCACATCTACTAACTTGGCCATCTTTTTAGATTGCATTAACAAGGAATGTTTGAACTTACTAAACTCAACCATCTTCGTAGAAAGGATACACATTCCCAGTACCAAATTAACTTATTTCACACAGTACAGTGTTTGGTACTGAAGATGTTTGTTTTCTAAAGAAACTAATTTAGAAATGACACGAATCCACTAACTTGTACATCTTGTTGGATTACACAAACTAGGAAAGTATGAACTTGCTGCACTCAACCTTCATCGTAAGAAAGCAATTGATTCCTAGTACCGAACTAGCTCATTTCACACAGTATCGTGTTCGGTAATGAAGATATTTGTTTTCTAAACAAACTACTTTAAAAATGAGGCCAATCTTCTAAGTTATGCATCTTTTCAGATTACATTAAGAAGGAAAGTTTCAACTTGGTGCACTCAACCTTCTTTGTAGGAAAGCAACTGATTCCTAGAACCGAATGAGCTTATTTCACACAGTACAATGTTCGGCAACGAAGATGTTTGTTTTCTCAACAAACTACTTTACCAAAGAGTCGAATCTACTAACCTGGCCATCTTTTTAGAGTACATTAAGAAGGAAACTTTGAACTTGCTGCACTCAACCATCTTCGTAGAAATTAAACTGATTCCTAGAAGCGAATTAACTTATTTCACACAGAACAGTGTTAGGTAATGAAGCTGTTAGTTTTCTGAACACACTACTTTAGAAATGAGGCCAATCTACTGAGTTGTGAATCTTCTTAGATTACATTAACAAGGAAAGTTAGAACTTGCTGCACTCAACCTTCTTTGTAGGAAAGCAACTGAATTCTAGAACTAAATTACTTTTTTTCACACAGTACAATGTTCGGCAATGAAGATGTTTGTTTTCTCAACAAAGTACTTTACCAATGAGGCAAATCTACTAACTTGGACATCTTTTTAGATCACATTAACAAGGAAAGTTTGAACTTGCTAAACTCAACCATCTTCGTAGAAAGTAAACTGATTCCTAGAACCGATTTAGCTCACTTCTCAAAGTACAAAGTTTGGCAATGAAGGTTTCTTTTCTAAAGAATCTACTTTAGAAATGAGGGTAATCTACTAACATGGACATCATTTTAGATTACCTTAACAAGGAATGTTTGAACTTGCTAAACTCCACCATCTTCCTAGAAAGGAAACTGATTCCTAGAAGCGAATTAACTTATTTCACACAGTACAGTGTTTGGTACTAAAGATGTTTCTTTTCTAAAGGAACTTCGTTAGAAATGAGGCGAATCCACTAACTTGTACATCTTGTTAGATTACACAAACTAGGAAAATTTGAACTTGCTGCACTCAACCTTCTTCGTAGAAATTAACCTGATTCCTAGAAGCGAATTAACTCATTTCACACAGTACAGTGTTCGGTACTGAAGATGTTTGTTTTCTAAATAAACGACTTTAGAAATGACGCGAATCCACTAACTTGTACATCTCTTTAGATTACAGAACGAGGAAAGTTTGAACTTGCTGCACTCAACCTTCTTCATAGGAAAGCAAGTGATTCCTAGAATGGAACTAGCTCATTTCACATTATACAGTGTTCGGTAATGAAGATGTATGTTTTCTAAACAAACTACTTTAGAAATGAGGCCAATCTACTAAGTTGTGTATCTTTTCGGATTACATTAACAAGGAAAGTTTCAACTTCCTGCACTCAACATTCTCTGTAGGAAAGCAACTGATTCCTAGAACCGAATGAGTTTATTTCACACAGTACAATGTTCGGCAATGAAGATGTTTGTTTCCTCACAATGTACTTTACAAATGAGGTGAATCTCCTAACTTGGCCATGTTTTGAGATTACATTAACAAGGAAAGTTTGAACTTGCTGCACTCAACCATCTTCGTGGAAATTAAACTGATTCCTAGAAGCGAATTAACGTTTCACCCAGACCGTGTTCGGTACTGAAGATGTTTCTTTTCTAAAGAAACTACTTTAGAAATGATGCCAATCTACTAAGTTGTGCATCTTTTTCGATTACATTAACAAGGAAAGTTTGACCTTGCTGCACTCAACCATCATTGTAGGAAAGCAAGTGATTCCTAGAACCGAATGGGCTTATTTCACACAGTACAATGTTCGGCAATGAAGATGTTAATTTTCTCAACAAACTACTTTACAAATGAGGTGAATCTGCTAACTTGGCCATCTTTTTAGATTACATTAACAAGGAAAGTTTGAACTTGCTGCACTCAAACATCTTCGTGGAAAGGAAACTGATTCCTATAACCGAATTAACTTAGTTAACACAGTACAGTGTACAGTACTGAAGATTTTTCTTTTCAAAAGGAACCACTTTAAAAATGACTAGAATCCACTAACATGTACATCTTGTTAGATTACACAAACTAGGACAGTTTGAACTTACTGCACTCAACCTTCTTCGTAGGAAAGCAAGTGATTCCTAGAACCGAACCAGCTTATTTCACATAGTACAGTGTCCGGTAATGAAGATGTTTGTTTTGTCAACAAAGTACTTTACAAATGATGCGAATCTTCTAACTTGGCCATCTTTTTAGATTATATTAACAAGGAAAGTTTGTACTTGATGCACTCTACCTTCTTCGTAGGAAATGAAGTGATTCCTAGAATCAAACCAGCTCATTTCACATAGTACAGTTTTCGGTACTGAAGATGTTTCTTTTCTAAAGAAACTACTTTAGAAATGAGGCCAATCTACTAAGTTCTGCATCTTTTTAGATTACATTTACAAGGAAAGTTTGTACTTGATGCACTCAACCGTCTTTGTAGGAAAGCAACTGAATTCTAGAACGAATGAGCTTTTTTCACACAGTACAATGTTCGGCCATAAAGATATTTGTTTTCTCAATGAACTACTTTACCAATCACGCAAATCTACTGACTAGGCCATCTTTTTAGATTACATTAACAAGGAAAGTTTGAACTTGCTAAACTCAACCATCTTCGTTGAAAGTAAACTGATTCCTAGAACCGAATTAGCTCATTTCACACAGTACAATGTTTGGCATTGAAGGTTTGTTTTCTAAAGAAAGTACTTTAGAAATGAGGCGAATCTACTAACTTGGACATCTCTTTAGATTGCATTAACAAGGAAAGTTTGAACTTGCAGCACTCAACCTTCTTCGTAAGAAAGCAAGTAATTCCTAGAACGGAACTAGCTTATTTCACATAGTATAGTGTTTGGTAATGAAGATGTTTTTTTTCTAAACAAACTACTTTAGAAAGGAGGCCAATCTACTAAGTTGTGCATCTTTTTAGATTACATTAACAAGGAAAGTTTGAACTTGCTTCACTCAACCTTCTTTGTAGGAAATCAAGTGATTCCTAGAACCGAATAAGCTTATTTCACACAGTACAATGTTCGGCAATGAACATGTTAATTTTCTCAAAAAACTACTTTATAAACGAGGTGAATCTGCTAACTTGGCCATCTTTTTAGATTACATTAACAAGGAAAGTTTGAACTTGCTGCACTCAACCATCTAAATAGAAATGAAACTGATTCCTAGAACCGAATTAACTGGTTTCACACAGTACAGTGTTCAGTACTGAAGATGTTTGTTTTCTAAATGAACCACTTTAGAAACAATGCGAATCCACTAACTTGTACATCTTGTTAGATTACACAAACTAGGAAAGTTTGAACTTGCTGCACTCAACCTTCTTCATAGGAAAGCAACTGTTTCCTAGAACCGAATGAGCTTATTTCGCACAGTACAATGTTCGGCAATGAAGATGTTTGTTTTCTCTACAAAGGACTTTACAAATGAGGTGAATCTCCTAACTTGACCATCTTTTTAGATTACATTAACAAGGAAAGTTTGAACTTGCTGCACTCAACCATCTTCGTACAAATTAAACTGATTCCTAGAAGAAAATTAACATTTCACAAAGTACAGTGTTCGATACAGAAGATATTTCTTTTCTAAAGAAACTACTTTAGAAATGAGGCCAATCTACTACGTTGTGCATCTTTTTACATTACATTAACAAGGAAAGTTTGAACTTTCTGCACTCAGCCATCTTTGTAGGAAAGCAACTGAATTCTTGAACTAAATTAGCTTTTTTCACACAGTACAATGTTCGGCAATGAAGATGTTCGTTTTCTCAATAAACTACTTTACACATGAGTCAAATCTACTAACTTGGACATCTTTTTAGATTACATTAATAAGGAAAGTTTGAACTTGCTAAACTCAACCATCTTCGTAGAAAGTAAGCTGATTCTTAGAACCGAATTAGCTCATTTCACACAGTACAATGTTTGGCAATGAAGGTTTGTTTTATAAAGACACTACTTTAGTAATGAGGCAAATCTACTAACTTGGCCATCTTTTTATATTACATTAACAAGGAATGTTTGAAATTGCTGCCCTCAACCATCTTCGTAGAAATTAAACTGATTCCTAGAAGCGAATTAACTTATTTCACACAGTAGAGTGTTCGGTACTGAAGATGTTTATTTTCTATAGAAATTACTTTAGAAATGAGGCGAATCCACTAAGTTGTGCATCTTTAGAATACATTAACAAGGAATGTTGAACTACCTGCACTCAACCGTCTTTGTAGGAAAGCAACTGAATTCTAGATCCGAATTAGCTTTTTTCACACAGTACAATGTTCGGCAATGAAGATGTTTGTTTTCTCAACAAACTCCTTTACCAATGAGGCAAATCTACTAACTTGGACATCTTTTTAGATTACATTAACAAGGAAATATTGAACTTGCTAAACACAACGATCTTCATAGAAATTAAACTGATTCCTACAAGCGAATTAACTTATTTCACACAGTACAGTGTTTGGTACTGAAGATGTTTCTTCTCTAAAGGAACTACGTTAGAAAAGAGGCAAATCCACTAACTTGTACATCTTGTTAGATTACACAAACTAGGAAAATTTGACCTTGCTGCACTCAACCTTCTTCGTAGAAATTAAACTGATTCCTAGAAGCGAATTACCTTATTTCACACAGTACAATGTTCGGCATTGAAGATGTTTGTTTTCTCAACAAACTGCTTTACCAATGTGGCAAATCTACTAACTTGGACATCTTTTTAGATTACATTAACAAGGAAAGTTTGAACTTGCTGCACTCACCCGTCTTTGTACGAAAGCAACTGAATTCTAGAACCGAATGAGCTTTTTTCACACGATACAATGTTCGGCAATGAAGATGTTTGTTTTCTCAACGAACTACTTTACCAATGAGGCAAATCTACTAACTTGGACATCTTTTTCAGATTAGATTTACAAGTAATGTTTGAACTTGCTGCACTCACCCGTTTGTAGGAAAGCAATGAATTCTAGAACCGAATGAACACAGTACAATGTTTGAAGATGTTTGTTTTCTCAGTGAACTACTTTACCAATGAGGCAAATCTACTAACTTGGACATCTTCTTAGATTACATTAACAAGGAAAGTTTGAACTTGCTAAACTCAACCATCTTCATAGAAAGTAAACTGATTCCTAGAACCGAATTAGCTCATTTCACACAGTACAATGTTTGGCAATGAAGGTTTGTTTTCTTAAGAAACTACTTTAGAAATGAGGCAAATCTACTAAGTTGGACATCATTTTAGATTACATTAACAAGGAAAGTTTGAACTTGCTAAACTCAACCATCTTTGTAGAAGGGAAACTGATTCCTAGATTCGAATTAACTTATTTCACACAGTACAGTGTTCGGTACTGAAGATGTTTGTTTTCTAAAGAAACCAATTTAGAAATGACACGAGTCCACTAACTTGTACATCTTCTTAGATTACACAAACTAGGAAAGTTTGAACTTGCTGCCTTCAACCTTCTTCGTAAGAAAGCAAGTGATTCCTAGAACCAAACCAGCTTATTTCACATAGTACAGTGTTCGGTAATGAAGATGTTTGTTTTCTAAACAAACTACTTTAGAAATGAGGCAGTTTTACTCAGTTGTGCATCTTTTTAGATTATATTAAAAAGTAAAGTTTTAACTTGCTGCACTCAACCTTCTTTGTAGGAAAGCAACTGTTTCCTAGAACGGAATGGGCTTTTTTCGCACATTACATTGTTCGGCATGGAAGATGTTTGTTTTCTCAACAAAGTACTTTACAAATGAGGTGAATCTGCTAACTCGGCCATCTTTTTAGATTACATTAACAAGGAACGTTTCAACTTGCTGCACTCAACCATCTTCGTGGAAAGGAAACTGATTCCTGGAACCGAATTCGCTTATTTCACAGAGTACAGTGTTCGGAGCTGAAGATGTCTCTTTTCTAAAGAAACTACTTTAGAAATGAGGCGAATCCACTAACTTGTACATCTTGTTAGATTACACAAACTAGGAACGTTTGAACTTGCTGCACTCAACCTTCTTCGTAGAAATTAAACTGATTCCTAGAAGCGAATTAACTTATTTCACACCGTACAGTGTTCGGTACTGAAGATGTTTGTTTTCTAAACAAACTACTTTAGAAATGAGGCCAATCTACTAAGTTGTGCATCTTTTCAAATTACATTAACAAGGAAAGTTTGAACTTGCTGCACTCAACCTTCTTTGTAGGAAAGGAACAGATTCCTAGAACCGAATGAGCTTATTTCACACAGTACAATGTTCGGCAATGAAGATGTTTGTTTTCTCGACAAAGTACTTTACAAATGAGGCGAATCTCCTAACTTGGCCATCGTTTTAAATTAAATTAACAAGGAAAGCTTGAACTTCCTGCACTCAACCATCTTTGTAGAAATTAAACTGATTCCTAGAAGCGAATTAACATTTCACACAGTACAGTGTTCGGTACTAAAGATGTTTCTTTTCTAACGAAACTACTTTAGAAATGAGGCCAATCTAATAAGTTGTGCATCTTTTTAGATTACATTAACAAAGAAAGTTTGAACTTGCTGCACTCAACCGTCTTTGTAAGAAAGCCACTGAATTCTAGATCCGAATTAGCTTTCTTCACACAGTACAATGTTCGGCAATGAAGATGTTTGTTTTCTCAACAAACTCCTTTACCAATGAGTCAAATCTACTAACTTGGACATCTTTTTAGATTACATTAACAAGGAAAGATTGAACTTGCTAAACTCAACCATCTTCGTAGAAATTAAACTGATTCCTAGAAGCGAAATAACTCATTTCACACAGTACAGTGTTTGGTACTGAAGATGTTTCTTCTCTAAAGGAACTACGTTAGAAATGAGGCGAATCCACTAACTTGTACATCTTGTTAGATTACACAAACTAGGAAAATTTGACCTTGCTGCACTCAACCTTCTTCGTAGAAATTAAACTGATTCCTAGAAGCGAATTAAGTTTTTTCACACAGTACAGTGTTCAGTACTGAAGATGTTTCTTTTCTAAAGAAACTACTTTATAAATGAGGCCAATCTACTACGTTGTGCATCTTTTTACATTACATTGACAAGCAAATTTTGAACTTCCTGCCCTCAACCGTCTTTGTAGGAAAGCAACTGAATTCTAGAGCTATACTAGCTTTTTTCACACAGTACAATGTTCGGCATTGAAGATGTTTGTTTTCTCAACAAACTACTTTACCAATGAGGCAAATCTACTAACTTGGACATCTTTTTAGATTACATTAACAAGGAATGTTTGAACTTGCTGCACTCACCCGTCTTTGTAGGAAAGCAACAGAATTCTAGAACCGAATGAGCTTTTTTCACACAATAAAATGTTTGGCAATGAAGATGTTTGTTTTCTCAACGAACTATTTACCAGTGAGGCATATCTACTAACTTGGACATCTTTTTAGATTAGATTTACAAGGAATGTTTGAACTTGCTGCAGTCACCCGTCTTTGTAGGAAAGCAACTGAATTCTAGAACCGAATGAGCTTTTTTCACACAGTACAATGTTCGGCAATGAAGATGTTTGTTTTCTCAGTGAACTACTTTACCAATGAGGCAAATCTACTAACTTGGACATCTTTTTAGATTACATTAACAAGGAAAGTTTGAACTAGCTAAACTCAACCATCTTCATAGAAAGTAAACTGATTCCTAGAACCGAGTTAGCTCATTTCACACAGTACAATGTTTGGCAATGAAGGTTTGTTTTCTAAAGAAACTACTTTAGAAATGAGGTGAATCTACTAAGATGGACATCTTTTTAGATTACATTAACAAGGAAAGTTTGAACTTGCTAAACTCAACCATCTTCTCGTAGAAAGGAAACTGATTCCTAGATTTGAATTAACTTATTTCACACAGTACAGTGTTCGGTACTGAAGATGTTTGTTTTCTAAAGAAACTAATTTAGAAATGACACGAATCCACTAACTTGTACATCTTGTTAGATTACAGAAACTAGGAAAGTTTGAACTTGCTGCATTCAACCTTCTTCGTAGGAAAGCAAGTGATTCCTAGAAGCGAACCAGCTTATTTCACATAGTACAGTGTTCGGTAATGAAGATGTTTGTTTTCTAAAGAAACTACTTTAGAAATGAGGCAGTTCTACTCAGTTGTGCATCTTTTTGGATTATATTAAAAAGGAAAGTTTGAACTTGCTGCACTCAACCTTCTTTGTAGGAAAGCAACTGTTTCCTAGAACCGAATGAGCTTTTTTCACACATTACATTCTTCGGCATGGAAGATATTTGTTTTCTCAACAAAGTACTTTACAAATGAGGTGAATCTGCTAACTCGGCCATCTTTTTAGATTTCATTAACAAGGAAAGTTTCAACATGCTGCACTCAACCATCTTCGTGGAAAGGAAACTGATTCCTAGAACCGAATTCACTTATTTCACACAGTACAGTGGTCGGTGTTGAAGATGTTTCTTTTCTAAAGAAACTACTTTAGAAATGAGGCGAATCCACTAACTTGTAAATCTTGTTAGATTACACAAACTAGGAAAGTTTGAACTTGCTGCACTCAACCTTCTTCGTAGAAATTAAACTGATTCCTAGTAGCGAATTAACTTATTTCACACAGTACAGTGTTCGGTACTGAAGATGTTTGTTTTCTAAACAAACTACTTTAGAAATGTGGCCAATCTACTAAGTTGTGCATCTTTTCAGATTACATTAACAAGGAAAGTTTGAACTTGCTGCACTCAACCTTCTTTGTAGGAAAGCAACTGATTCCGTGAACCGAATGAGCTTATTTCACACAGTACAATGTTCGGCAATGAAGATGTTTGTTTTCTCGACAAAGTACTTTACAAATGAGGCGAATCTCCTAACTTGGCCATCGTTTTAGATTAAATTAACAAGGAAAGCTTGAACTTCCTGCACTCAACCATCTTTGTAGAAATTAAACTGATTCCTAGAAGCGAATTAACATTTCACACAGTACAGTGTTCGGTACTGAAGATGTTTCTTTTGTAATGAAACTACTTTAGAAATGAGGCCAATCTAATAAGTTGTGCATCTTTTTAGATTACATTAACAAAGAAAGTTTGAACTTGCTGCACTCAACCGTCTTTGTAGGAAAGCAACTGAATTCTAGAACCGAATGAGCTTTTTTCACACAGTACAATGTTCGGCAATGAAGATGTTTGTTTTCTCAATGAACTACTTTACCAATGAGTCAAATCTACTAACTTGGACATCATTTTGGATTACATTAACAAGGAAAGTTTGAACTTGCTAAACTCAACCATCTTCGTAGAAATTAAACTGATTCCCAGAAGCGAATTAACTTATTTCACACAGTACAGTGTTTGGTACTGAAGATGTTTCTTTTCTAAAGGAACTACGTTAGAAATGAGGAGAATCCACTTACTTGTACATCTTGTTAGATTAAACAAACCAGGAAAATTTGAACTTGCTGCACTCAACCTTCTTCGTAGAAATTAAACTTATTCCTAGAAGTGAATTAACTTATTTCACACAGTACAGTGCTAGGTACTGAAGATGTTTCTTTTCTAAAGAAAGTACTTTAGAAATGAGGCCAATCAACTACTTTGTGCATCTTTATACATTACATTGACAAGCAAAGTTTGAACTTGCTGCACTCAACCGTCTTTGTAGGAAAGCAACTGAATTCTAGAACTAAATTAGCTTTTTTCACACAGTACAATGTTCGGCCTTGAAGATGTTTGTTTTCTCAACGAACTACTTTACCAATGAGGCAAATCTACTAACTTGGACATCTTTTTAGATTACATTAAGAAGGAATGTTTGAACTTGCTGAACTCACCCGTCTTTGTAGGAAAACAACTGAATTCTAGAACCGAATGAGCTTTTTTCACACAGTACAATGTTCGGCAATGAAGATGTTTGTTTTCTCAACAATATACTTTACCAATGAGGCAAATCTACTAACTTGGACATCTTTTTAGATTACATTAACAAGGAAAGTTTGAACTTGCTAAACTCAACCATCTTCGTAGAAATTAAACTGATTCCTAGAAAGCGAATTAACTTATTTCACACAGTACAGTGGTACTGAAGATATTTCTTTTCTAAAGGAACGACGTTAGAAATGAGGCGAATCCACTAACTTATACGTCTTGTTATATTACACAAACTAGGAAAATATGAACTTGCTGCACTCAACCTTCTTCGAAGAAATTAAACTGATTCCTAGAAGCGAATTAACTTATTTCACACAGTACAGTGTTCGGTTCTGAAGATGTTTCTTTTCTGAAGAAACTACTTTAGAAATGAGGCCAATCTACTACGTTGTGTATCTTTTTAGATTACATTAACAAGGAAAGTTTGAACTTGCTGCACTCAACAATCTTTGTAGGAAAGCAAGAGAATTCTAGAACTAAATTAGCTTTTTTCACACAGTACAATGTTCGGCAATGAAGATGTTGGCTTTCTCAACAAACTACTTTACCAATGAGGCAAATCTACTCACTTGGACATCTTTTTAGATTACATTAACAAGGAAAGTTTGAACTTGCTAAACTCAACCATCTTCATAGAAAGTAAACTGATTCCTAGAACTGAATTAGCTCATTTCACACAGTACAATGTTTGGCAATGAAGGTTTGTTTTCTAAAGAAACTACTTTAGAAATGAGGCGAATCTACTAACTTGGACATCTTTTTACATTACATTAATAAGGAACGTTTGAACTTGATAATCTCAAACATCTTCGTAGAAAGGCAACTGATTCCTAGATTCGAATTAACTTATTTCAGACAGTACAGTGTTCGGTACTGAAGATGTTTGTTTTCTAAAGAAACTAATTTAGAAATGACGCGAATCCACTAACTTGTACATCTTTTTAGATTACACAAACAAGGAAAGTTTGAACTTGCTGCATTCAACCTTCTTCGTGGAAAGCAAGTGATTCCTAGAACCAAACTAGCTTATTTCACATAGTACAGTGTTCGGTAATGAAGATGTTTGTTTTCTAAACAAACTACTTTAGAAATGAGGAAAATCTACTCAGTTATGCATCTTTTTAGATTAAATTAACAAGGAAAGATTGAACTTGCTGCATTCAACCTTCTTTGTAGGAAAGCAACTGATTACTAGAACCGAATGGGCTTTTTCACACAGTACAATGTTCGGCAATGAAGATGTTTGTTTTCTAAACAAACTACTTTACAAATGAAGCCAATCTTCCAACTTGGCCATCTTTTTTAGATTACATTAACAAGGAAAGTTTGAACTTGCTGAACTCAACCTTCTTCGTAGAAATTAAAATGATTACTAGAACCGAATAACTTATTTCACACAGTACAATGTTCGGTGCTGAAGATGTTTGTTTTCTAAAGAAACTACTTTAGAAATGAGGCCAATCTACTAACTTGTGCATCTTTTTAGATTACATTAACAAGGAAAGTTTGAACTTGCTGCACTCAACCATCTTTGTAGGTAATTAAGCTGATTCCTAGAACTAAATTAACTTTTTCACACTGTACAATGTTAAATAATGAAGATGTTTGTTTTCTAAACAAACTACTTTACAAATGAGGCAAATCTACTACCTTGGATATCTTTTAGATTACATTAACAAGGAAAGTTTGAACTTGCTGCACTCAACCCTCTTTGTAGAAAGCAACTGATTCCTAGAACCGAATTAGCTTTCTTCACACAGTACAATGTTTGGCAATGAAGATGTTTGTTTTCTCAAGAAACTACTTTAGAAATGAGTCAAATCTACTAACTTGGATATCTTTTAGATTACATTAACAAGGAAAGTTTGAACTTGCTAAACTCAACCATCTTCTGTAGAAAGGAAACTGATTCCTAGAACCGAATTAAATTATTTCACACAGTACAGTGTTCAGTGCTGAAGATGTTTGTTTTGTAAAGAAACTAATTTAGAAATGACCAGAATCCACTAACTTGTACATCTTGTTAGATTACACAAACTAGGAAAGTTTGAACTTGCTGCACTCAACCTCCTTTGTAGAAATCAACTGATTCCTAGAATCGAATTAAGCTTATTTCACACAGTATAATGTTTGGTAATGAAGATGTTTGTTTTCTCAACAAACTACTTTACAAATGAGGCCAATCTACTAACTTGGCCATCTTTTAGATTACATTAACAAGGAAAGTTTGAACTTGCTGCACTCAACCTTCTTCTTAGAAATTAAACTGATTCCTAGAAGCGAATTAATTTATTTCACACTGTACAATGTTTGGTACTGAAGCTGTTTGTTTTCTAAAGAAACTACTTTAGAAATGAGGCGAATCTAGTAACTTGTACATCTTTTTAGATTACATTAACTAGGAAAGTTTGAACTTGCTGCACTCAACCTTCTTCGTAGAAATTAAACTGATTCCTAGAAGCCAATTAACTTATTTCACACAGTACAGTGTTTGGTACTGAAGATGTTTCTTTTCTAAACAAACTACTTTAGAAATGAGGCAAATCTACTAACTTGGACATCTTTTTGAATTACATTAACAAGGAAGGTTTGAACTTGCTGCACTCAACCTCTTTGTCACCTGAGTTCTAGAACCGAATGAGCTTTTCTCACACAAACAATGTCGGCAATAAGATGTTTGTTTTCTCAACACACTGCTTTACCATTGAGGCAAATCTACTAACAGATTACATTAACAAGGAAAGTTTGAACTTGGTAAACTCAACCATCTTCCTAGAAATTAAACTGTTTGTTTTTTCACACAACAGTGTTTGGTATTAAAGATGTTTCTTTTCTAAAGAAACTACATTAGAAATGAGGCAAATCTACTAACTTGTACATCTTTTTAGATTACATTAACAGGAAAATTTGAACTTGCTGCACTCAACCTTCTTTGTAGAAATTAAACTGATTCCTAGAACCGAATTAACTTATTTCACACAGTACAATGTTTTGTACTGAAGATGTTTGTTTTCTAAAGAAACTACTTTACCAATGAGGCAAACTACTAACTTGTGCATCTTTTAGATTACATTAACAAGGAAAGTTTGACCTTGATGCACTCAACCATCTTCATAGAAAGTAAACTGATTCCTAAACAAATTAGCTTATTTCACACAGTACAATGTTTGGCAATGAAGATTTTGTTTTCTAAACAAACTACTTTAGAAATGAGGCAAATCTACTAACTTGGACATCTTTTTAGATTACATTAACAAGGAAAGTTTGAACTTGCTAAACTCAACCATCTTCTTAGAAATTAAACTGATTCCTAGAACCGAATTAACTTTATTTCACACAGTACACTGTTCAGTACTGAAGATGTTTGTTTTCTAAAGAAACTAATTTAGAAATGACACGAATCCACTAACTTGTACATCTTGTTAGATTACACAAACTAGGAAAGTTTGAACTTGCTGCACTCAACCTTCTTCATAGGAAAGCAAGTGATTCCTAGAACCAAACCAGCTTATTTCACATAGTACAGTGTTCGGGCATGAAGATGTTTGTTTTCTAAAAAACTACTTTAGAAATGAGGCAAATCTACTAAGTTGTGCATCTTTTTAGATTATATTAACAAGGAAAGTTTGAACTTGCTGCACTCAACCTTCTTTGTAGGAAAGCAACTGATTCCTAGAACCGAATGAGCTTTTTCACACAGTACAATGTTTGGCAATGAAGATGTTTGTTTTCTCAACAAAGTACTTTACAAATGAGGTGAATCTTCTAACTTGGCCATCTTTTTAGATTACATTAACAAGGAAAGTTTGAACTTGCTGCACTCAACCATCTTCGTAGAAAGGAAACTGATTCCTAGAACCGAATTCACTTATTTCACACAGTACAGTGTTCGGTACTGAAGATGTTTCTTTTCTAAAGAAACTACTTTAGAAATGAGGCGAATCCACTAAGTTGTGCATCTTTTTAGATTACACAAACTAGGAAAGTTTGAACTTGCTGCACTCAACCTTCTTTGTAGAAATTAAACTGATTCCTAGAACCGAATGAGGTTATTTCACACAGTACAATGTTTGGCATTAATGAAGATGTTTGTTTTCTAAACAAACTACTTTAGAAATGAGGCCAATCTACTAAGTTGTGCATCTTTTCAGATTACATTAACAAGGAAAGTTTGAACTTGCTGCACTCAACCTTCTTTGTAGGAAAGGAACTGATTCCTAGAACCGAATGAGCTTATTTCACACAGTACAATGTTTTATAATGAAGATGTTTGTTTTCTCAACAAAGTACTTTACAAATGAGGCGAATCTCCTAACTTGGCCATCTTTTTAGATTAAATTAACAAGGAAAGCTTGAACTTCCTGCACTCAACCATCTTTGTAGAAATTAAACTGATTCCTAGAACTGAATTAACATTTCACACAGTACAGTGTTCGGTACTGAAGATGTTTCTTTTCTAAACAAACTACTTTAGAAATGAGGCCAATCTAATAAGTTGTGCATCTTTTTAGATTACATTAACAAAGAAAGTTTGAACTTGCTGCACTCAACCGTCTTTGTAGGAAAGCAACTGATTCTAGAACCGAATGAGCTTTTTCACACAGTACAATGTTCGCAATGAAGATGTTTGTTTTCTCAATGAACTACTTTACCAATGAGTCAAATCTACTAACTTGGACATCATTTTGGATTACATTAACAAGGAAAGTTTGAACTTGCCTGCACTCAACCATCTTTGTAGAAATTAAACTGATTCCTAGAAGCGAATTAACTTATTTCACACAGTACAGTGTTTGGTACTGAAGATGTTTCTTTTCTAAAGGAACTACTTTAGAAATGAGGCCAATCTACTAACTTGTACATCTTGTTAGATTAAACAAACTAGGAAAATTTGAACTTGCTGCACTCAACCTTCTTTGTAGAAATTAAACTGATTCCTAGAAGTGAATTAACTTTCTTTCACACAGTACAGTGTTAGGTACTGAAGATGTTTTGTTTTCTAAAGAAACTACTTTAGAAATGAGGCCAATCTACTAACTTGTGCATCTTTTTACATTACATTGACAAGGAAAGTTTGAACTTGCTGCACTCAACCGTCTTTGTAGGAAAGCAACTGAATTCTAGAACTAAATTAGCTTTTTCACACAGTACAATGTTCGGCCTTGAAGATGTTTGTTTTTCTCAACAAACTACTTTACCAATGAGGCAAATCTACTAACTTGGACATCTTTTTAGATTACATTAACAAGGAATGTTTGAACTTGCTGAACTCAACCATCTTTGTAGAAAAACAACTGATTCCTAGAAACCGAATGAAGTTTTTCACACAGTACAGTGTTCAGTAATGAAGATGTTTCTTTTCTCAAGAAACTACTTTACCAATGAGGCAAATCTACTAACTTGGACATCTTTTTAGATTACATTAACAAGGAAAGTTTGAACTTGCTGCACTCAACCATCTTTGTAGAAATTAAACTGATTCTAGAAGCGAATTAGCTTTTTCACACAGTACAGTGTTACTGATGTTTCTTTTCTAAAGGAACTACGTTAGAAATGAGGCAAATCTACTAACTTGGACATCTTTTTATATTACATTAACAAGGAAAATTTGAACTTGCTGCACTCAACCTTCTTTGTAGAAATTAAACTGATTCTAGAACTAATTAGCTTATTTCACACAGTACAATGTTAGGTTCTGAAGATGTTTGTTTTCTCAACAAACTACTTTACCAATGAGGCAAATCTACTAACTTGGACATCTTTTTAGATTACATTAACAAGGAAAGTTTGAACTTGCTGCACTCAACCATCTTTGTAGGAAAGCAACTGAATTCTAGAACTAAATTAGCTTTTTCACACAGTACAATGTTCGCAATGAAGATGTTTGTTTTCTCAACAAACTACTTTACCAATGAGGCAAATCTACTAACTTGGACATCTTTTAGATTACATTAACAAGGAAAGTTTGAACTTGCTAAACTCAACCATCTTCATAGAAAGTAAACTGATTCCTAGAACTGAATTAGCTCATTTCACACAGTACAATGTTTGGCAATGAAGGTTTGTTTTCTAAAGAAACTACTTTAGAAATGAGGCGAATCTACTAACTTGGACATCTTTTTACATTACATTAATAAGGAACGTTTGAACTTGATAATCTCAACCATCTTCATAGAAAGGCAACTGATTCCTAGATTCGAATTAACTTATTTCAGACAGTACAGTGTTGGTAATGAAGATGTTTGTTTTCTAAGAAACTAATTTAGAAATGACGCGAATCCACTAACTTGTACATCTTGTTAGATTACACAAACTAGGAAAGTTTGAACTTGCTGCATTCAACCTTCTTCGTAGGAAAGCAAGTGATTCCTTGAACCGAACTAGCTTATTTCACATAGTACAGTGTTCGGTAATGAAGATGTTTGTTTTCTAAACAAACTACTTTAGAAATGAGGAAAATCTACTCAGTTATGCATCTTTTTAGATTAAATTAACAAGGAAAGATTGAACTTGCTGCATTCAACCTTCTTTGTAGGAAAGCAACTGATTACTAGAACCGAATGGGCTTTTTTCACACAGTACAATGTTCGGCAATGAAGATGTTTGTTTTCTCAACAAAGGACATTACAAATGAAGCGAATCTTCCAACTTGGCCATCTTTTTAGATTACATTAACAAGGAAAGTTTGAGCTTGCTGAACTCAACCTTCTTCGTAGAAATTAAAATGATTACTAGAAGCGAATTAACTTATTTCACACAGTACATTGTTCGGTGCTGAAGATGTTTCTTTTCTAAAGAAACTACTTTAGAAATGAGGCCAATCTACTACATTGTGCATCTTTTTGCATTACATTAACAAGGAAAGTTTGAACTTGCTGCACTCAACCGTCTTTGTAGGTAAGCAGCTGAGTTCTAGAACTAAATTACCTTTTTTCACACTGTACAATGTTCGGCAATGAAGACGATTGTTTTCTCAACAAACTACTTTACAAATGAGGCAAATCTACTACCTTGGATATCTTTTTACATTACATTAACAAGGAAAGTTTGAACTTGCTAAACTCAACCCTCTTCTTAGAAAGTAAACTGATTCCTAGAACCGAATTAGCTCATTTCACACAGTACAATGTTTGGCAATGAAGGTTTGTTTTCTAAAGAAACTACTTTAGAAATGAGGCGAATCTACTAACTTGGATATCTTTTTAGATTACATTAACAAGGAAAGTTTGAACTTGCTAAACTCAACCATCTTCGTAGAAAGGAAACTGATTCCTAGAACCGAATTAAATTATTTCACACCGTACAGTGTTCAGTGCTGAAGATGTTTGTTTTGTAAAGAAACTAATTTAGAAATGACCAGAATCCACTAACTTGTACATCTTGTTAGATTACACTAACTAGGAAAGTTTCAACTTGCTGCACTCAACCTCCTTTGTAGGAAATCAACTGATTCCTAGAATCGAATGAGCTTATTTCACACAGTATAATGTTTGGCAATGAAGATGTTTGTTTTGTCAACAAACTACTTTACAAATGAGGCGAATCTACTAACTTGGCCATCTTTTTAGATTACATTAACAAGGAAAGTTTGAACTTGCTGCACTCAACCTTCTTCTTAGAAATTAAACTGATTCCTAGAAGCGAATTAATTTATTTCACACTGTACAGTGTTCGGTACTGAAGCTGTTTCTTTTCTAAAGAAACTACTTTAGAAATGAGGCGAATCCAGTAACTTGTACATCTCGTTAGATTACGCAAACTAGGAAAGTTTGAACTTGCTGCACTCAACCTTCTTCGTAGAAATTAAACTGATTCCTAGAAGCCAATTAACTTATTTCACACAGTACAGTGTTTGGTACTGAAGATGTTTCTTTCCTAAGAAACTACTTTAGAAATGAGGCCAATCTACTAAGTTGTGCACCTTTTTAGATTACATTAACAAGGAAGGTTTGAACTTGTTGCACTCAACCGTCTTTGTAGGAAAGCACCTGAGTTCTAGAACCGAATGAGCTTTTCTCACACAGTACAATGTTCGGCAATGAAGATGTTTGTTTTCTCAACACACTGCTTTACCATTGAGGCAAATCTACTAACTTGCATATCTTTTTAGATTACATTAACAAGGAAAGTTTGAACTTGGTAAACTCAACCATCTTCCTAGAAATTAAACTGATTCCTAGAAGCGAATTCACTTATTTCACACAGTACAGTGTTTGGTACTAAAGATGTTTCTTTTCTAAAGAAACTACATTAGAAATGAGGCTTATCCACTAACTTGTACATCTTGTTAGATTACACAAACTAGGAAAATTTGAACTTGCTGCACTCAACCTTCTTCGTAGAAATTAAACTGATTCCTAAAAGCGAATTAACTTATTTCACACAGTACAGTGTTTTGTACTGAAGATGTTTCTTTTCTAAAGAAACTACTTTAGAAATGAGGCCAAACTACTACGTTGTGCATCTCATTAGATTACATTAACAAGGAAAGTTTGACCTTGATGCACTCAACTGTCTGTGTAGGAAACCAACTGAATTCTAGAAGCAAATTAGCTTATTTCACACAGTACAATGTTCGGCAATGAAGATTTTTGTTTTCTCAACAAAGTACTTTACAAAGGAGGCAAATCTTCTAACTTGACCATCTTTTCAGATTACATTAACAAGGAAAGTTTGAACTTGCTGCACTGAACCATCTTCTTAGAAATTAAACTGATTCCTAGAACCGATTTACCTTATTTCACACAGTACACTGTTCAGTACTGAAGATGTTTCTTTTCTAAAGAAACTACTTTAGAAATGAGGTGAATGCACTAACTTGTACATCTTGTTAGATTACACAAAGTAGGAAAGTTTGAACTTGCTGCACTCAACCTTCTTCGTAGGAAAGCAAGTGATTCCTAGAACGGAACTAGCTTATTACACATAGTACAGTGTTCGGGCATGAAGATGTTTGTTTTCTGAAAAAACTACTTTAGAAATGAGGCCAATCTACTAAGTTGTGCATCTTTTTAGATTACATTAACAAGGAAAGTTTGAACTTGCTGTACTCAACCTTCTTTATAGGAAAGCAACTGATTCCTAAGAACCGAATGAGCTTATTTCACACAGTACAATGTTTGGCAATGAAGATGTTTGTTTTCTCAACAAAGTACTTTACAAATGAGGCGAATCTTCTAACTTGGCAATCTTTTTAGATTACATTGACAAGGAAAGTTTGAACTTGCTGCACTCAACCTTCTTCGTAGAAATTAAACTGGTTCCTAGAAGCGAATTCACTTATTTCACACAGTACAGTGTTCGCTACTGAAGATGTTTCTTTTCTAAAGAAACTACTTTAGAAATGGGGCCAATCTACTAAGTTGTGCATCCTTTTAGATTACAATAACAAGGAAAGTTTGAACTTGCTGCACTCAACCTTCTTTGTAGGAAAGCAAGTGATTCCTAGAACCGAATGAGGTTATTTCACACAGTACAATGTTTGGCATTAATGATGTTAATTTTCTCAACAAACTACTTTGCTGCAGCGAACCTCCCGACCAGCAGGAAAGGAACGACCACAAACGAGGATTCTTCTTGTATCACACTTTATTGGAGAGCCCTTGGTTAACAGGAAAGCTGATGGCGAAGGTGCGGGGCCCAAATCTGCAGCTGCTTTTATAGAGTGTACTGCTACAAGGCATTTACTGATTGGTTGCGACCAGCTTGCCATCACCAGGCGCCACGGGATAGGCTTTGGACAGGTTGCGTCAAGCGCATAAGCATACCTTAGATGCGGTTGGCGCCAAGGCACTGCCTAATATGGAGGAGCCAGCGCCATCTTGTCATGGCGACTGCTTACAGCTCCCTGCACTTTGCAAATGAGGTGACTCTGCTAACTTGGCCATATTTTTAGATTACATTTACAAGGAAAGTTTGAACTTGTTTCACTCAACAATCTTCGTATAAAGGAAACTGATTCCTAGAACCGAATTAACTTATTTCACACAGTACAGTGTTCAGTACTGAAGATGTTTGTTTTCTAAAGAAACCACTTTAGAAACGAAGCGAATCCACTAACTCGTACATCTTTTTAGATTACACAAACGAGGAAAGTTTGAACTTGCTGCACTCAACCTTCTTCGTAGGAAAGCAAGTGATTCCTAGAACCGAACTAGCTCATATCACATAGTATAGTGTTCGGTAATGGAGATGTTTGTTTTCTAAACTAACTACTTTAGAAATGAGACTAATCTACTAAGTTGTGCATCTTTTCAGATTACATTAACAAGGAAAGTTTGAACTTGCTGCACTCAACCTTCTTTGTAGGAAAGCAACTGATTCCTAGAACTGAATGAGCTTATTTCACACAGTACAATATTTGACAATGAAGATGTTTGTTTTCTCAACAAACTACATTCCAATTGAGGCGAATCTACTAACTTGGCCATCTTTTTACATTACATTAACAAGGAAAGTTTGAACTTGCTGCACTCAACCATCTTCGTAGAAATTAAACTGATTCCTAGCACCGAATTCACTTATTTCACATAGTACAGTGTTCGGTATTGAAGATGTTTCTTTTCTAAAGAAACTACTTTAGAAATGAGGCGAATGCACTAACTTGTACATCTTGTTAGATTACAGAAACTAGGAAAGTTTCAACTTGCTGCACTCAACCGTCTTTGGAGGAAAGCAACTGAATTATAGATCCAACTCAGCTTTTTTCACACAGTACTATGTTCGGCAATGAAGATGTTTCTTTTCTCAACAAACTACGTTACAAAAGAGGCGAATCTACTAACTTGTACATCTTTTTAGATTACATTAACAAGGAAAGTTTGACGTTGCTAAACTCAACCATCTTCGTAGAAAGTAACTGATTCCTTGAACCGATTTAGGTCATTTCACACAGTACAATGTTTCGCAATGAAGGTTTGTTTTCTAAAGAAACTACTTTAGAAATGAGGCGAATCTACTAACTTGGACATCTTTTTAGATTACATTAACAAGGAAAGTTTGAACTTGCTAAACTCAACCATCTTCGTAGAAAGGAAACTGATTCCTAGAACCGAATTAACTTATTTCACACAGTACAGTGTTCGGTACTGAAGATGTTTGTTTTCTAAAAAAACTAATTTAGAAATGACGCGAATCCACTAACTTGTACACCTTGTTAGATTACACAAACTAGGAAAGTTTGAACTTGCTGCACTCAACCTTCTTCGTAGGAAAGCAAGTGATTCCTAGAGCAGAACTAGCTTATTTCACATAGTACAGTGTTCGGTAATGAAGATGTTTATTTTCTAAACAAACTACTTTAGAAATGAGGCCAATCTACTAAGTTGTGCATCTTTTTAGATTACATTAACAAGGGAAGTTTGAACTTGCTGCAGTCAACATTCTTTGTAGAAAAGCAACTGATTCCTAGAAGCGAATGAGGTTATTACACAGTACAATGTTCGGCAATGAAGATGTTTGTTTTCTCAACATAGTACTTTACAAAGGAGGTGAATCTTCTAACTTGAACATCTTTTCAGATTACATTAACAAGGACAGTTTGAACTTGCTAAACTCAACCATCTTCTTAGAAATTAAACTGATTCCTAGAACCGATTTACCTTATTTCACACAGTACAGTGTTCAGTACTGAAGATGTTACTTTTCTAAAGAAACTACTTTAGAAATGAGGTGAATGCACTAACTTGTACATCTTGTTAGATTACACAAACTAGGAAAGTTTGAACTTGCTGCACTCATTCTTTTTCGTAGGAAAGCAAGTGATTCCTAGATCCAAATGAGCTTATTTCACACAGTACAATGTTCGGCAATGAAGATGTTTGTTTTCTCAACAAAGTACTTTACAAATGAGGCGAATCTTCTAACTTGGCCATCTTTTTAGATTACATTGACAAGGAAAGTTTGAACTTGCTGCACTCAACCTTCTTCGTAGAAATTAAACTGATTCCTAGAAGCGAATTAACTTATTTCACACAGTACAGTGTTCGGTACTGAAGATGTTTCTTTTCTAAAATAAACTACTTTAGAAATGAGGCCAATCTACTAAGTTGTGCATCTTTTTATATTACATTAACAAGGAAAGTTTGAACTTGCTGCACTCAAACTTCTTCGTAGAAAGGAAACTGATTCCTAGAACCGAATTAACTTATTTCACACAGTACAGTGTTCAGTACTGAAGATGTTTGTTTTCTAAAGAAACCACTTTAGAAACAACCCGAATCCACTAACTTGTACATCTTGTTAGATTACAGAAACGAGGAAAGTTTGAACTTGCTGCACTCAACCTTCTTCGTAGGAAAGCAAGTGATTCCTAGAACCGAATGAGCTTATTTCACACGGTACAAGGTTCGGCAATATAGATGTTAATTTTCTCAACAAACTATTTTACAAATGAGGTGACTCTGCTAACTTGGCCATCTTTTTAGATTACATTAACAAGGAAAGTTTGAGCTTGCTGCACTCAACCATCTTCGTAGAAAGGAAACTGATTCCTAGAACCGAATTAACTTATTTCACACAGTACAGTGTTCAGTACTGAAGATGTTTGTTTTCTAAAGAAACCACTTTAGAAACAACGCGAATACACTAACTTGTACATCTTGTTAGATTACAAAAACGATGAAAGATTGAACTTGCTGCACTCAACCTTCTTCACAGGAAAACAAGTGAACTAGCTCATTTCACATAGTATAGTGTTCGGAAATGAAGATGTTTGTTTTGTAAACAAACTACTTTAGAAATGAGGCCAATCTACTAAGTTGTGCATCTTTTCAGATTACATTAACAAGGAAAGGTTGAACTTGCTGCACGCAAACTTCTTCGTAGAAATTAAACTGATTCCTAGAAGCTAATTAACTTATTTCACACTGTACAGTGTTCGGTAATGAAGATGTTTGTTTTATAAACAAACTACTTCAGAAATGAGGACAATCTACTAAGTTGTGCATCTATTCAGATTACACTAACAAGGAAAGTTTGAACTTCCTGCACTCAACCTTCTTTGTAGGAAAGCAACTGATTCCTAGAACCGAATGAGCTTATTTCACACAGTACAATGTTCGGCAATGAAGATGTTTGTTTTCTCAACAAAGTACTTTACAAATGAGGTGACTCTGCTAACTTGGCCATCTTTTTAGATTACATTAACAAGGAAAGTTTGAACTTGCTGCACTCAACCATCTTCGTAGAAATTAAACTGTTTCCTAGAAGCGAATTCACTTATTTCACACAGAACAGTGTTCGGTACTGAAGATGTTTCTTCTCTAAAGAAACTACTTTAGAAATGAGGCGAATACACTAACTTGTACATCTTGTTAGATTACACAAACTATGAAAGTTTGAACTTGCTGCACTCAACCTTCTTCGTAGGAAAGCAAGTGATTCCTAGAACGCATCTAGCTTATTTCACACAGTACAATGTTCGGCTATAAAGATGTTAATTTTCTCAACAAACTATTTTACAAATGAGATGACTCTGCTAACTTGGCCATCTTTTTAGATTACATTTACCAGGAAAGTTTGAACTTGCTACTCTCAACCATCTTCGTAGAAACTAACCTGATTCCTAGAACCGAATTAACTTATTTCATACAGTACAGTGTTCAGTACTGAAGATGTTTGTTTTCTAAAGAAACCACTTTAGAAATGACACGAATCCACTAACTTGTACATCTTGTTAGATTACACAAACGAGGAAAGTTTGAACTTGCTGCACTCATCCTTCTTCGTAGGAAAGCAAGTGATTCCTAGAACCGACCTAGCTCATTTCACATAGTATAGAGTTCGGAATTGAAGATGTTTGTTTTGTAAACAAACTACTTTAGAAATGAGGCCAATCTACAAAGTTGTGCATTTTTTTAGATTACATTAACAAGGAAAGTTTGAACTTGCTGCACTCAACCATCTTCATAGAAATTAAACTGATTCCTAGAACCGATTTACCTTATCTCACGCAGTACAGTGTTCAGTACTAAAGATGTTTCTTTTCTAAACAAACTACTTTAGAAATGAGAAGAATGCACTAACTTGTACATCTTGTTAGATTACACAAACTAGGAAAGTTTGAACTTGCTGCACTCAACCTTCTTCGTAGGAAAGCAAGTGATTCCTAGAACCGAACTAGCTCATTTCACATAGTATAGTCTTCGGTAATGGAGATATTTGTTTTCTAAACAAACTACTTTAGAAATGAGGCCAATCTACTAAGTTGTGCATCTTGTTAGATTACATTAACAAGGAAAGTTTGAACTTCCTGCACTCAACCTTATTTGTAGGAAAGCAACTGATTGCTAGAACCGAATGAGCTTATTTCACACAGTACAATGTTTGGCAATGAAGATGTTTGTTTTCTCAACAAACTACTTTACAAATGAGGCGAATCTACTAACTTGGCCATCTTTTTAGATTACATTAACAAGGAAAGTTTGAACTTGCTGCACTCAACCATCTTCGTAGAAAGTAAACTGTTTCCTAGAACCGAATTAACTTATTTCACACAGTACACTGTTCGGTACTGAAGATGTTTCTTTTCTAAAGAAACTACTTTAGAAATGAGGCCAATCTACAAAGTTGTGCATCTTTTTAGATTACATTAACAAGGTAAGTTTGAACTTGCTGCACTCAACCGTCTTTGGAGGAAAGCAACTGAATTATAGATCCAAATCAGCTTTTTTCACACAGTACAATGCTCGGCAATGAAGATGTTTCTTTTCTCAACAAACTACGTTACAAAAGAGGCGAATCTACTAACTTGTACATCTTTTTAGATTACATTAACAAGGAAAGTTTGACGTTGCTAAACTCAACCATCTTCGTAGAAAGTAACTGATTCCTTGAACCGATTTAGGTCATTTCACACAGTACAATGTTTCGCAATGAAGGTTTGTTTTCTAAAGAAACTACTTTAGAAATGAGGCGAATCTACTAACTTGGACATCTTTTTAGATTACATTAACAAGGAAAGTTTGAACTTGCTAAACTCAACCATTTTCGTAGAAAGGAAACTGATTCCTAGAACCGAATTAACTTATTTCGCACAGTACAGTGTTCGGTTCTGAAGACGTTTGTTTTCTAAAGAAACGAATTTAGAAATGACACGAATCCACTAACGTACATATTGTTAGATTACACAACGTAGGAAAGTTTGAACATGCTGCACTCAACCTTCTTCGTAGAAAGCAAGTGATTCCTAGAACCGAACTAGCTCATTTCACATAGTACAGTGTTCGGTAATGAAGATGTTTGTTTTCTAAACAAACTACTTTAGAAATGAGGCCAATCTACTAAGTTGTGCATCTTTATAGATTACATTAACAAGGAAAGTTTGAACTTGCTGCACTCAACCATCTTCATAGAAAGGAAACTGATTCCTAGAAGCGAATTAACTTATTTCACACAGTACAGTGTTCGGTACTAAAGATGTTTCTTTTCTAAAGAAACTAATTTAGAAATGAGGCCAATCTACTAAGTTGTGCATCTCTTTAGATTACATTAACAAGGAAAGTTTGAACTTGCTGCACTCAACCGTCTTTGTAGGAAAGCAATTGAATTCTAGAACCGAATGAGCATTTTTCACACAGTACAATGTTTGGCAATGAAGATATTGTTTTCTCAACAAACTGCTTTACAAATGAGGCAAATCTATTTACTTGGACATCTTTTTAGATTACATTAACAAGGAAAGTTTGAACATGCTAAAATCAACCATCTTTGTAGAAAGTAATCTGATTCCTAGAACCGAATTAGTTCATTTCACACAGTACAATGTTTGGCAATGAAGATGTTAATTTTCTAAACAAACTACTTTACAAATGAGGCGAATCTCCTAACTTGGCCATCTTTTTAGATTACTTTAACAAGGAAAGTTTGAACTTGCTGTACTCAACCTTCTTCGTAGAAATTAAACTGATTCCTAGAGGCAAATTAACTTATTTCACTCAGTACAGTGTTCGGTACTGGAGATGTTTCTTTTCTAAAGAATCTACTTTACAAATGAGGCCAATCTACTAAGTGGTGCATCTCTTTAGATTACATTAATAAAGAAAGTTTGAACTTGCTGCACTCATCCCTATTTGGAGGAAAGCAACTGAATTCTAGAACAGAATTAGCTTTGTTTACACAGTACAATGTTCGGAAATGAAGATGTTTGTTTTCTCAACAAACTACTTTACAAATGAGGCAAATCTTCTCACTTGGCCATCTTTTGAGATTACATTAACAAGGAAAGTTTGAACTTGCTGCACTCAACCTTTTTTGTAGGAAAGGAAGTGATTCCCAGAACCGAATGAGCTTATTTCACACAGTACAATGTTCGGCAATGAAGATGTTAAGTTTCTCAACAAACTACTTTACAAATGAGGTGAATGTGCTAACTTGGCCATCGTTTTAGATTACATTAACAACTAAAGTTTGAACTTGCTGCACTCATCCATCTACGTAGAAGGGAAACTGATTCCTAGAACCGAATGAACTTATATCACACAGTACCGTATTCAGTAGTGAAGATGTTTGTTTTCTAAAGAAACCACTTTAGAAATGACACGAAACCACTAACTTGTACATCTTGTTAGATTACACAAACTAGGAAAGTTTGAACTTGCTGCACTCAACCTTCTTCGTAGAAAGCAAGTGATTCCTAGAACCGAACTAGCTCATTTCACATAGTACAGTGTTCGGTAATGAAGATTTTTGTTTTCATAAAACTGATTCTACTAAGTTGTGCAAGAAGGGTTTGAATTACCTTTTTGATTCCTACACAGTACAGTGTTTGGTACTGAAGATGTTTATTTTCTAAAGAAACTACGTTAGAAATGAGGCCAATCCACTAACTTGTACATCTTGTTAGATTACACAAACTAGGAAATTTTGAAATGGCTGCACTCAACCTTCTTTGTAGAAATTAAACTGATTCCTAGAACCGAATTAACATATTTCACACAGTACAGTGTTTGGTACTGAAGATGTTTCCTTTCTAAAGAAACTACTTTAGAAATGAAGCCACTGTAGTTAGCTTTACATCTTTTTAGATGACATTAACAAGGAAAGCTTGAACTTGCTAAACTCAACCTTCTTTGTAGGAAAGCAATCTGATTCCTAGAACCGAATGAGCTTATTTCACACAGTACAATGTTTGGCAATGAAGATGTTAATTTTCTCAACAAACTACTTTACAAATGAGGTGAATCTGCTTACTTGGCCATCTTTTTAGATTACATTAACAAGGAAAGTTTGAACTTGCTGCACTCAACCATCTTCGTGGAAAGGAGACTGATTCCTAGAACCAAATTAAGTTATTTCACACAGTACTGTGTTCAGAACTGAAGATGTTTGTTTTCTAAAGAAACCACATTAGAAACGACACAATCCACTAACTTGTACATCTTGTTAGATTACACAAACTAAGAAAGTTTGAACTTGCTGCACTCAACCTTCTTTGGAGGAAAGCAAGTGATTCCTAGAACAGAATTAGCTTTGTTTAAATAGTACAATGTTCGAAATGAAGATGTTTGTTTTCTAAACAAACTACTTTACAAATGAGGCCAATCTTCTCACTTGGCCATCTTTGTAGATTACATTAACAAGGAAAGTTTGAACTTGTTGCACTCAACCTTTTTGTAGGAAAGAAAGTGATTCCTAGAACCGAATGAGCTTATTTCACACAGTACAATGTTCGGCAATGAAGATGTTAATTTTCTCAACAAACTACTTTAAAAATGAGGTGAATCTCCCAACTTGGCCATCGTTTTAGATTACATTAACAACTAAAGTTTGAACTTGCTGCACTCATCCATCTACGTAGAAGGGAAACTGATTCCTAGAACCGAATGAACTTATATCACACAGTACCGTATTCAGTAGTGAAGATGTTTGTTTTCTAAAGAAACCACTTTAGAAACGACACGAAACCACTAACTTGTACATCTTGTTAGATTACACAAACTAGGAAAGTTTGAACTTGCTGCACTCAACCTTCTTCGTAGGAAAGCAAGTGATTCCTAGAACCGAACTAGCTCATTTCACATAGTACAGTGTTCGGTAATGAAGATTTTTGTTTTCATAAACTGATTCGAAGAAGGGAATTACCTTTTTTCACACAGTACAGTGTTTGGTACTGAAGATGTTTATTTTCTAAAGAAACTACGTTAGAAATGAGGCGAATCCACTAACTTGTACATCTTGTTAGATTACACAAACTAGGAAATTTTGAAATGGCTGCACTCAACCTTCTTGGTAGAAATTAAACTGATTCCTAGAAGCGAATTAACTTATTTCACACAGTACAGTGTTCGGTACTGAAGATGTTTCCTTTCTAAAGAAACTACTTTAGAAATGAAGCCACTGTAGTAAGCTTTACATCTTTTTAGATGACATTAACAAGGAAAGCTTGAACTTGCTGCACTCAACCTTCTTTGTAGGAAAGCAAGGGATTCCTAGAACCGAATGAGCTTATTTCACACAGTACAATGTTCGGCAATGAAGTTGTTAATTTTCTCAACAAACTACTTTACAAATGAGGTGAATCTGCTTACTTGGCCATCTTTTTAGATTACATTAACAAGGAAAGTTTGAACTTGCTGCACTCAACCATCTTCGTGGAAAGGAGACTGATTCCTAGAACCGAATTAAGTTATTTCACACAGTACTGTGTTCAGAACTGAAGATGTTTGTTTTCTAAAGAAACCACATTAGAAACGACACGAATCCACTAACTTGTACATCTTGTTAGATTACACAAACTAGGAAAGTTTGAACTTGCTGCACTCAACCTTCTTCGTAGGAAAGCAAGTGATTCCTAGAATCGAACTAGCGCGTTTCAAATAGTACAGTGTTCAGTAATGAAGATGTTTGTTTTCTAAACAAACTACTTTAGAAATGAGGCCATTCTACTAAGTTGTGCATCTTTGTAGATTACATTAACAAGGAAAGTTTGAACTTGTTGCACTCAACCTTCTTTGTAGGAAAGAAAGTGATTCCTAGAAACGAATGAGCTTATTTCACACAGTGCAATGTTCGGCAATGAAGATGTTAATTTTCTCAACAAACTACTTTAAAAATGAGGTGAATCTCCCAACTTGGCCACCTTTTCAGATTACATTAACAAGGCAAGTTTGAACTTGCTGCACTCAACCATCTTCGTAGAAATTAAACCTATTCCTAGAAGCGAATTAACTTTTTTCACACAATACAGTGTTTGGTACTGGAGATGTTTATTTTCTAAAGAAACTACTTTAGAAATGAGGCGAATCCACTAACTTGTACATCTTGTTAGATTATACAAAGTAGGAAAGTTTGAAGTTGCTGCACTCAACCTTCTTCGTAGGAAAGCAAGTGATTCCTAGAACCGAACTAGCTCATTTCACATAGTACAGTGTTCGGTAATGAAGATGTTTGTTTTCTAAACAAACTACTTTAGAAATGAGGCCAATCTACTACGTTGTGCATCTCTTCAGATTACATTAACAAGGAAAGTTTGAACTTGCTAAACTCAACCATCTTCCTAGAAAGTAAACTGATTCCTAGAACCGAATTAGCTCATTTCACACAGTACAATGCTTGGCAATTAAAGTTTGGTTTCTAAAGACACTACTTTAGAAATGAGGAGACTCTACTAACTTGGACATCTTTTTAGATTACATTAACAAGGAAAGTTTGAACTTGCTAAACTCAACCATCTTCGTAGGAAGGAAACTCATTCCTAAAACCGAATTATCTTATTTCACGCAGTACAGCGTTAGGTACTGAAGATGTTTGTTTTCTAAAGAAACTACTTTAGAAATGACGTGAATCCACTTTCTTGTACATGTTGTTAGATTACACAAACTAGGCAAGTTTGAACTTGCTGCACTCAACCTTCTTCCTAGGAAAGCAAGTGATTCCTAGAACCGAACTATCTCATTTCACATAGTACAGTGTTCGGTAATGAAGATGTTTGTTTTCTAAACAAACTACTTTAGAAATGAGGCCAATTTACTAAGTTGTGCATCTTTTCAGGTTAAATGAACAAGGAAAGTTTCTACTTGCTGCACTCAACATTCTTTGTAGGAAAGGAACTGATTCTTAGAACCGAATGAGCTTATTTCACACAGTACAATGTTCGGCAATGAAGATGTTTATTTTCTCAACAAAGTACTTTACAAATGAGGCGAATCTCCTAACTTGGCCATCTTTTTAGATTACATTAACAAAGAAAGATTGAACTTGCTGCACTCAACCGTCTTTGTAGAAATTAAACTGATTCCTAGAAGCGAATTAACTTATTTCACACAGTACAGTTTTCGGTACTGAAGATGTTTCTTTTCTAAAGAAATTACTTTAGAAATGAGGCGAATCCACTAAGTTGTTCATCTTTTCAGATTACATTAACAAGGAATGTTTGAACTCAACCGTGTTTGTAGGAAAGCAACTGAATTCTAGATCCGAATGAGATTTTTTCACACAGTACGATGTTCGGCAATGAAGATGTTTGTTTTCTCAACAAACTACTTTACAAATGGGCAAATCTACTAACTTGGACATCTTTTTAGATTACATTAACAAGGAAAGTTTGAACTTGCTAAACTGAACCATCTTCGTAGCAAGTAAACTGATTCCTAGAACCGAATTAGCTCATTTCACACAGTACAATGTTTGGCAATGAAGGTTTGTTTTCTAAAGACCCTACTTTAGAAATGAGGCGAATCTACTAACTTGGACATCATTTTAGATTACATTAACAAGGAAAGTTTGAAATTGCTGCACTCAACCATCTTCGTAGAAATTAAACTGATTCCTAGAATTGCATTAACATTTCCCACAGTACAGTGTTCGTTACTGAAGATGTTTCTTTTCTAAAGAAACTACTGCAGAAATGAGGCCAATCTACTAAGTTGTGCATATTTTTAGATTACATTAACAAGGAAAGTTTGAACTTGATGCAGTCAACCTTCTTTGTGGGAAAGCAAGTGATTCCTAGAACCGAATGAGCTTATTTCACACAGTACACTGTTCGGCAATGAAGATGTTAATTTTCTCAATAAACTACTTTACAAATGAGGTGAATCTGCTAAGTTGGCCATATTTTTAGATTATATTAACAAGGAAAATTTGAACTTGCTGCACTCAACATTCTTCGTAAGAAAGCAAGTGATTCCTAGAACCGAACTAGTTCATTTCACATAGTACAGTGTGCGGTAATGAAGATGTTTGTTTTCTAAATAAACTACTTTAGAAATGAGGCCAATCTACTAAGTTGTGCATCTTTATAGGTTACATTAACAAGGAAAGTTTGAACTTGCTGCACTCAACCTTCTTTGTAGGAATGCAACTGTTTCCTAGAACCGAATGAGCTTATTTCACACAGTACAATCTTTGGCAATGAAGATGTTTGTTTTCTCAACAAACTACTTTACAAATGAGGCGAATCTACTAAGTTGGCCATCTTTTGAGATTACATTAACAAGGAAAGTTTAAACTTGCTGCACTCAACCGTCTTCATAAAAGTTAAACTGATTCCTAGAAGCGAATTAACTTCTTTCACACAGTACAGTGTACGGTACTGAAGATGTTTCTTTTCTAAAGAAACTACTTTAGAAATGAGGCCAATCTACGAAGTTGTGCATCTTTTTAGATTACATTAACAAGGAAAGTTTGAACTTGCTAAACTCAACCATCTTCGTAGAAAGTAAACTGATTCCTAGAACCGAATAAGCTTATTTCACACAGTACTATGTTTGGCAATGAAGGTTTGTTTTCTAAAGAAACTACTTTAGAAATGAGGCGAGTCTACTAACTTGGAAAACTTTTTAGATTACATTAACAAGGAAAGTTTGAACTTGCTAAACTCAACCATCTTCGTGGAAAGGAAACTGATTCCTAGTACCGAATTAACTTATTTCACACAGTACAGTGTTCGGTACTGAAGATGTGTGTTTTCTAAAGAAACTACTTTAGAAATAAGGCGAATCCACTACCTTATACATCTTGTTAGATTACACAAACTAGGAAAGTTTGAAGTTGCTGCACTCAACCTTCTTCGTAGGAAAGCAAGTTATTACTAGAACCAAACCAGCTTATTTCACACAGTACAGTGTTCGGTAATGAAGACGTTTGTTTTCTAAACAAACTACCTTAGAAATGAGGCCAATCGACTACGTTGTGCATCTTTCTGGTTACATTAACAAGGAAAGTTTGAACTTGCTGCACTCAACCTTCTTCGTAGGAAAGCAAGTTATTACTAGAACCAAACCAGCTTATTTCACACAGTACAGTGTTCGGTACTGAAGATGATTGTTTTCTCAACAAACTACTTTACAAATGAGGTGAATCTACTAACTTGGCCATCTTTTTAGATTACATTAACACGGAAAGATTGAACTTGCTGCCCTCAACCATCTTCGTAGAAATTAAACTGATTCCTAGAAGCAAATTAACTTATTCCACACAGTACAGTGTTCAGTACTGAGATGTTTCTTTTGTAAAGAAATTACTTTAGAAATGAGGCGATTCCACTAAGTTGTGCATCTTTTTAGAATACATTAATAAGGAATGGTTAAACTTGCTGCACTCAACCGTCTTTGTAGCAAAGCAATTGAATTCTAGATCCGAATTAGCTTTTTTCACACAATACAATGTTCGGCAATGAAGATATTTGTTTTCTCAACAAACTACTTTACAAATGAGGTGAATCTACTAACTTGGACACCAGTTGAGATTACATTAACAAGGAAAGTTTGAACTTGCTGCAGTCAACCATCTTCGTAGATATTAAACTGATTCCTAGAAGCAAATTTACGTATTTCACACAGTACAGTGTTCGGTAAAGAAGATGTTTCTTTTCTAAAGAAATTACTGTAGAAATGAGGCGAATCCACTAAGTTGTGCATCTTTTTAGATTACATTAACAAGGAATGCTTGAACTTGCTGCACTCAACCGCCTTTGTAGGAAAGCAACTTAATTCTAGATCCGAATTAGCTTTTTTCACACAGTACAATGTTCGGCAATGAAGATGTTTGTTTTCTCAAGAAACTACTTTACTAATGAGGGAAATCTACTAACTTGGACATCTTTTTAGATTACATTAACAAGGAAAGTTTGAACTTGCTAAACTCAACCTTCTTCGTAGAAAGTAAACTGATTCCTAGAACTGAAATAGGTCATTTCATACAATACAATGTTTGGCAATGAAGTTTGTTTTCTTAAGACACTACTTTAGATATGAGGCGAATCTACTAACTTGGACATCGTTTTAGATTACATTAACAAGGAAAGTTTGAACATGCAAAACTCAACAGTCTTCGTAGAAAGGAAACTGATTCCTAGAACCAAATTATCTTATTTCAAACAGTACAGTGTTCGGTAGTGAAGATGTTTGTTTTCTAAAGGAACCACTTTAGAAATGATGCGAATTCACTAACTTGTACATCTTGTTAGATAAATTACACAAACTAGTCAAGTTTGAACATGCTGCACTCAACCATCTTCGTAGGAAAGCAAGTGATTCCTAGAACCGAACTAGGTCATTTCACATAGTGCAATGTTCGGCAATGAAGATGTTAATTTTCTCAACAAAGTAGTTTACAAATGAGGTGAATCTGCTACCTTGGCCATCTTTTTAGATTACATTAACAAGGAAAGTTTGAACTTGCTGCTCTCAACCGTCTTTGTAGAAATTAAACTGATTCCTAGAAGCTAATTAACTTATTTCATAGAGTACAGTGTTCGGTACTGAAGATGTTTCTTTTCTAAACAAACTACTTTGGAAATGAGGCCAATCTACTCAGTTGTGCATTTTTTAGATTACATTAACAAGGAAAGTTTGAACTTGCTACACTCAAACTTCTTTGTAGGAAAGCAACTGATTCATAGAAAGCGAATGAGCTCATTTCACATAGTGCAATGTTCCCAATGAAGATATTTGTTTTCTCAACAAAGTACTTTACAAATGAGGCGAATTCCTGAAGTCTGCTGTAACTTGGTCATCTTTTTAGACTACATTAACAAGGAAAGTTTGAACTTGCTGCACTCAACCATCTTCGCAGAAATTAAACTGATTCCTAGAACTCAAATTAACATTTCACACAGTACAGTGTTCGTTACTGAATATGTTTCTTTTCTAAAGAAACTACTTTAGAAATGAGGCCAATCTACTAAGTTGTGCATCTTCTTAGATTACATTAACAAGGAAAGATTGAACTTGCTGCACTTAACCTTCTTTGTAGGAAAGCAAGTGATTCCTATAACCGAATGAGCTTATTTCACACAGTACAATGTTCGGCAATGAAGATGTTAATTTTCTCAACAAAGTACTTTACAAATGAGGTGAATCTGCTACCTTGGCCATCTTTTTAGATTACATTATCAAGGAAAGTTTGAACTTGCTGCACTCAACCATCTTCGTAGAAAGGAAACTCATTCCTAAAACCGAATTAACTTATTTCACACAGTACAGTGTTCAGTACTGAAGATGTTTGTTTTTTAAAGAACCACTATAGAAATGAAGCGAAGCCACTAACTTGTACATCTTGTTAGATTACACAAACTAGGAAAGTTTGAACTTGCTGCACTCAACCTTCTTCGTAGGAAAGCAAGTGATTCCTAGAACCAAACTAGCTCATTTCACATAGTACAGTGTTCGGTAATGAAGATGTTTGTTTCCTAAAGAAACTACTTTAGAAATGAGGCCAATCTACTAAGTTGTGCATCTTTTCAGATTACATGAACAAGGAAAGTTAAACTTGCTGCCCTCAACCGTCTTTGTAGGAAAGCAACTGAATTCTAGAACCGAATTAGCTTTTTGCACACAGTACAATGTTCGGCAATGAAGATGTTTGTTTTCTCAACAAACTACTTTACCAATGAGGCAAATCTACTAACTTGGACATCTTTTTAGACTACATTAACAAGTAAAGTCTGAACTTGCTAAACTAAACCATCTTCGTAGAAAGTAAACTGATTCCTAGAACCGAATAAGCTTATTTCGCACAGTACAATGTTAGGCAATGAAGGTTAGTTTTCTAAACTACTTTAGAAATGAGGCAAATCTGCTACCTTGGACATCTTTTTAGATTACATTAACAAGGAAAGTTTGAACTTGCTGCCTTCAACCATCTTCGTAGAAATTAAAATGATTCCTAGAAACGAATTAACTTATTTCACATAGTACAGTGTTCGGTAATGAAGATGTTTCTTTTCTAAAGAAATTAATTTAGAACTGAGGCGAATCCACTAAGTTGTGCATCTTTTTAGAATACATTAACAAGGAAAGTTTGAACTTGCTGCACTCAACCGTCTTTGTAGGAAAGCAACTGAATTCTAGATCCGAATTAGCTTTTTTCACACAGTACAATGTTTGGCGATAAAGATGTTTGTTTTCTCAACAAACTACTTTACAAATGAGGTGAATCTACTAACTTGGCCATCTTTTGAGATTACATTCACAAGGAAAGTTTGAACTTGCTGCACTCAACCATCTTCGTAGAAATTTAACTGATTCCTAGAAGAGAATTAACTTATTTCACACAATACAGTGTTTGGTACTGAAGATGTTTCTTTTCTAAAGAAATTACGTTAGAAATGAGGCGAGTCCACTAAGTTGTGCATCTTTTTAGATTACATTCACAAGGAATGTTTGAACTTGCTGCACTCAACCGTCTTTGTAGGAAAGCAACTGAATTCTAGAGCCGACTTAGCTTTTTTCATACAGTACAATGTTTGTCAATGAAGATGTTTGTTTTCTCAACAAACTACTTTACAAATGAGTCAAATCTACTAACTTGGACATCTTTTCAGATTACATTAACAAGGAAAGTTTGAACTTGCTAAACTCAACCATCTTCGTAGAATGTAAACTGATTCCTAGAACCGAATTAGCTCATTTCACACAGTACAATGTTTGGCAATGAAGGTTTGTTTTCTAAAGACATTACTTTAGGAATGAGGCGAATCTACTAACTTGGACATCGTTTTAGATTACATTAACATGGAAAGTTTGAAGTTGCTGCCCTCAACCATCTTCGTAGAAATTAAACTGATTCCTAGAACCGAATTATCTTATTTCACGCAGTACAGTGTTCAGTACTGAAGATGATTGTTTTCTAAAGAAACTACTTTAGAAATGAGTTGAATCCACTAACTTGTACATCTTGTTAGATTACACAAACTAGGCAAGTTGGAACATGCTGCACTCAACCTTCTTCGTAGGAAAGCAAGTGATTCCTAGAACCGAACTAGCTCATTTCACATAGGACAGTGTTCGGTAATGAAGGTGTTTGTTTTCTAAACAAACTACTTTGGAAATGAGGCCAATCTACTCAGTTGGGCATCTTTTTAGATTACATTAACAAGGAAAGTTTGAACTTGCTGCACTCAACCTTCTTTGTAGGAAAGCAAGTGATTCCTAGAACCGAATGAGCTTATTTCACACAGTACAATGTTCGGCAATGAAGATGTTAATTTTCTCAGAAAACTACTTTACAAATGAGGTGAGTCTGCTAACTTGGCCACCTTTTTAGATTAAATTAACAAGGAAAGTTTGAACTTGCTGCACTCAACCATCTTCGTGGAAAGGAAACTAATTCCTAGAACTGAATTAATTTATTTCACACAGTACAGTGTTCAGTACTGAAAATGTTTTTTTTCTAAAGAAACCACTTTAGAAACGACGCCAATCAACTAACTTGTACATCTTCTTAGATTACACAAACTAGGAAAGTTAGAACTTGCTGCACTCAACCTTCTTCGTAGGAAAGAAAGTGATTCCTAGAAACGAACTAGCTCATTTCACAAAGTACCGTGTTCGGTAATGAAGATGTTTGTTTTCTAAACAATCTACACTAGAAATGAGGCCAATCTACTAAGTTGTGCATCTTTTTAGATTACATTAGCACGGAAAGTTTGAACTTGCTGCAGTCAACCTTCTTTGTAGGAAACCAAGTGATTCCTAGAACCGAATGAGCTTATTTCACACAGTACAATGTTCGTCCATGAAGATGTTAATTTTGTCAACAAACTACTTTACAAATGAGGTGAATCTGCTAACTTGGCCATCTTTTTAGATTACATTAACAAGGAAAGTTTGAACTTGCTGCACTCAACCTTCTTTGTAGGAAAGCAACTGATTCCTAGAACCGAATGAGCTTATTTCACACAGTACAATGTTTGGCAATGAAGATGTTTGTTTTCTCAACAAACTACATTACAAATGAGGCGAATCTACTAACTTGGCCATCTTTTTAGATTACATTAACAAGGAAAGTTTGAACTTGTTGCACTCAACCGTCTTCGTAGAAATTAAACTGATTCCTAGAAGCGAATTAACTTATTTCACACAGTACAATGTTCGGTACTGAAGATGTTTCTTTTCTAAAGAAACTACTTTAGAAATGAGGCTAATCCACTAACTTGTACATCTTGTTAGATAACACAAACTAGGAAAGTTTGAACTTGCTGCACTCAACCTCCTTCGTAGAAATTAAACTGATTCCTAGAAGCGAATTAACTTATTTCAATCAGTACAGTGTTCGGTACTGAAGACGTTTCTTTTCTAAAGAAATTACTTTAGAAATGAGGTGAATCCACTAAGTTGTGCATCTTTTTAGATTACATTAACAAGGAATGTTTGAACTTGCTGCACTCAACCGTCTTAGTAGGAAAGCAACTGAATTCTAGATCCGAATTACCTTTTTTACATAGTACAATGTTCGGCAATGAAGATGTTTGTTTTCTCAACAAACTACTTTACAAATGAGGTGAACGTACTAAAGTGGCCATCTTTTTAGATTACATTAACAAGGAAAGTTTGAACTTGCTGCACTCAACCATCTTCGTAGAAAGTAAACTGATTCCTAGAACCGAATTAGCTCATTTCACACAGTATAATGTTTAGCAATGAAGGTTTGTTATCTAAAGAAACTACTTTAGAAATGAGGCGAACCTACTAACTTGGACAACTTTTTAGATTACATTAAGAAGGAAACTTTGAACCTGCTAAACTCAACCATCTTCGTAGAAAGGAAACTGATTCCTAGAACCGAAATAACTTATTTCACACAGTACAGTGTTCGGTACTGAAGATATTTCTTTTCTAAAGAAACTAATTTAGAAATGACGCGAATCCACTAACTTGTACATTCTTGTTCGATTACACAAACTAGGAAAGTTTGAACTTGCTGCACTCAACCTTCTTTGAAGGAAAGCAACTGATTCCTAGAACCGAATGAACTTATTTCACACAGTACAATGTTCGGCAATGAAGATGTTTGTTTTCTCAACAAAGTACTTTACAAATGAGGTGAATCTCCTAACTTGGCGATCTTTTTAGATTACATTAACAAGGAATGTTTGAACTTGCTGCACTCAACCATCTTCGTAGAAATTAAACTGATTCCTAGAAGCGAATTAACATTTCACACAGTACAGTATTCGGTACTGAAGATGTTTCTTTTCTAAAGAAACTACTTTAGAAATGAGGCCAATCTACTAAGTTGTGCACCTTTTTAGATTACATTAACAGGGAAAGTTTGAACTTTCTGCACTCAACCATCTTTGTAGGAAATCAAGTGATTCCTAGAACCTAATGAACTTATTTCACACAATACAATGTTCGGCAATGAAGATGTTAATTTTCTCAACAAACTACTTTACAAATGAGGTGAATCTGCTAACTTGGCCATCTTTTAGATTACATTAACAAGGAAAGGTTTGAACGTGCTGCACTCAACCGTCTTCGTAGAAATTAAACTGATTCCTAGAAGCGAATTAACTTATTTCACACAGTACATTGTTCGGTACTGACGATGTTTCTTTTCTAAAGAAATTACTTTAGAAATGAGGCGAATCCACTAAGTTGTGCATATTTTTAGATTACATTAACAAGTAATGTTTGAAATTGCTGCAATCAACCGTCTTTGTAGGAAAGCGACTGAATTCTAGATTCGAATTAACTTTTTCACACAGTACAATGTTGGGCAATGAAGATGTTTGTTTTCTCAACAAACTTCTTTACCAATGAGGCAAATCTACTGACTTGGACATCTTTTAAATTACATTAACAAGGAAAGTTTGAACTTGCTAAATTCAACTATCCTCGTGGAAAGTAAACTGATTCCTAGAACTGAATTAGCTCATTTCACACAGTACAATGTTTGGCAATGAAGGTTTGTTTTCTAAAGAAACTGCTTTAGAAATGAGGCGAATCTACTACCTTGGACATCTTTTTAGATTACATTAACAAGGAAAGTTTGAACTTGCTAAACTCAACCATCTTCGTAGAAAGGAAACTGATTCCTAGAACCGCATTAACTTATTTGACACAGTACAGTGTTCGGAACTGAAGATGTTTGCTTTCTAAAGAAACTACTTTAGAAATGAGGTGAATCTACTAACTTGGAGATCTTTTTGGATTACACAAACTAGGAAAGTTTGAACTTGCTGCACTTAACCTTCGTAGGAAAGCAAGTGATTCCTAAAACCGAAGTAACTTATTTCACACAGTACAGTGTTCGGTAATGAAGATGGTTGTTTTCTAAAGAAACTAATATAGAAATGACAACAATCCACTAACTTGTATATCTTGTTAGATTACACAAACTACGAAAGTTTGAACTTTCTGGACTCAACCTTCTTTGTAGGAAAGCAAGTGATTCCGAGAACCGAATTAGCTCATTTCACATAGTCCAGTGTTCGGTAATGAAGATGTTTGTTTTCTCAACAAAGTACTTTAGAAATGAGGCCAATCTGCTAAGTTGTGCATCTTTTTAGATTACATTAACAAGGAAAGTTTGAACTTGCTGCACTCAACCATCTTTGTAAGAAAGCAACTGGTTCCTAGAACCGAATGAGCTTATTTTACACAGTACAATGTTTGGCAATGAAGATGTTTGTTTTCCCAAAAAACTACTTTACAAATGAGGGGAATCTACTACCTTGGCCATGTTTTTAGATTACATTAACAAGGAAAGTTTGAACTTGCTGCACTCAACCATCTTCGTAGAAATTAAACTGATTCCTAGAAGCGAATTAACTTATTTCACACAGCACAGTGTTCGGTACTGAAGATGTTTCTTTTCTAAAGAAACTACTTTAGAAATGACACGAATCCACTAACTTGTACATCTTTTTAGATTAAACAAACTAGGAAAGTTTGAACATGCTGCACTCAACCTTCTTCGTAGAAATTAAAGTGATTCCTAGAAGCGAATTAACTTATTTCACACAGTACAGTGTTCGCTACTGAAGATGTTTCTTTTCTAAAGAAACTACTTTAGAAATGAGGCCAATCTACTAAATTGTGCATCTTTTTAGATTACATTAACAAGGAAAGTTTGAACTTGCTGCACTCAACCGTCTTTGTAGGAAAGCAACTGAATTCTAGAACCGAATGAGCTTTTCTCACACAATACAATGTTCGGCAATGAAGATGTTTGTTTTCTCAACAAACTACTTTACCAATGAGGCAAAACTACTAACTTGGCCATCTTTTTAGATTATATTAACAGGGAAAGTTTGAACTTGCTAAACTCAACCGTCTTCGTAGAAAGGAAACTGATTCCTAGATTTGAATTAACATTGCACACAATACAGTGTCCGGTACTGAAGATGTTTCTTTTCTAAAAAAACTACTTTAGAAATGAGGCCAATCTACTAAGTTGTGCACCTTTTTAGATTACATTAACTAGGAATGTTTGAACTTGCTGCACTCAACCTTCTTTTTAGGAAAGCAAGTGATTCCTAGAACCGAACTAGCTCATTTCATATAGTACAGTGTTCGGTAATGAAGATGTTTGTTTTCTAAACAGACTACATTAGATATGAGGCCAATCTACTAAGTTGTGCATCTTTTTAGATTACATTAACAAGGAAAGTTTGAACTTGCTGCACTCAACCTTCTATGTAGGAAAGCAACTGATTCCTAGAACCGAATGTGCTTATTTCACACAGTACAATGTTTGGCAATGAAGATGTTTGTTTTCTCAACACAGTACGTTACAAATGATGCTAATCTCCTAACTTGGCCATCTTTTTAGATTACATTAACAAGAAAAGTTTGAACTTGCTGCACTCAACCATCTTCGTAGAAATTAAACTGATTCCTAGAAGTGAATTAACATTGCACACAGTACAGTGTCCGGTACTGAAGATGTTTCTTTTCTAAAAAAACTACTTTAGAAATGAGGCCAATCTACTAAGTTGTGCACCTTTTTAGATTACATTAACTAGGAATGTTTGAACTTGCTGCACTCAACCTTCTTTTTAGGAAAGCAAGTGATTCCGAGAACAGAACGAGCTTATTTCACACAGTACAATGTTCGGCAATGAATACGTTAATGTTCTCAACAAATTACTTTACAAATGAGGTGAATCTGCTAACTTGGCCATCTTTTCAGATTACATTAACAAGGAAAGTTTGAACTTGCTGAACTGAACCATCTTCGTAGAAAGGAAACTGATTCCTAGAACCGAATTAACTTATGTCACACAGTACAGTGTTCAGTACTGAAGATTTTTGTTTTCTAAAGAAACCACTTTAGAAACGAATCGAATCCACTAACTTGTACATCTTGTTAGATTGCACAAACTAGGAAAGTTTGAACTTGCTGCATTCAACCTTCTTCGTAAGAAAGCAAGTGATTCCTAGAACCTAACTAGCTCATTTCCCATAGTACAGTGTTCAGTAATGAAGATGTTTGGTTTCTAAAAAAACTACTTTAGAAATGAGGCCAATCTACTAAGTTGTGCATCTTTTCAGATTACATTAACAAGGAAAGTTTGAACTTGCTGCACTCAACCATCTGTGTAGGAAAGCAACTGATTCCTAGAACCGAATGAGCTTATTTTACACAGTACAATGTTTGGCAATGAAGATGTTTGTTTTCCCAAAAAACTACTTTACAAATGAGGCGAATCTACTACCTTGGCCATGTTTTTAGATTACATTAACAAGGAAAGTTTGAACTTGCTGCACTCAACCATCTTCGTAGAAATTAAAATGATTCCTAGAAGCGTATTAACTTATTTCACACAGTACAGTGTTCGGTACTGAAGATGTTTCTTTTCTAAAGAAACTACTTTAGAAATGACGCAAATCCACTAACTTGTACATCTTGTTAGATTAAACAAACTAGGAAAGTTTGTACTTGCTGCACTCAACCTTCTTCGTAGAAATTAATCTGATTCCTAGAAGCGAATTAACTTATTTCACACAGTACAGTGTTCGGTACTGAAAATGTTTCCTTTCCAAAGAAACTACTTTAGAAATGAGGCCAATCTACTAAATTGTGCATCTTTTTAGATTACATTAACAAGGAAAGTTTGAACTTGCTGCACTCAACCGTCTTTGTAGGAAAGCAACTGAATTCTAGAACCGAATGAGCTTTTCTCACACAATACAATATTCGGCAATGAAGATGTTTGTCTTCTCAACAAACTACTTTACCAATGAGGCAAATCTACTAACTTGGACATCTTTTTAGAATACATTAACAAGGAAAGTTTGACGTTGATAAACTCAACCATCTTCATAGAAAGTAAACTGATTCCTAGAACTGAATTAGCTCATTTCACACAGTACAATGTTTGGCAATGAAGGTTTGTTTTCTTAAGAAACTACATTAGAAATGAGTCGAATCAACTAACTTGGATATCTTTTTAGATTACATTATCAAGGAAAGTTTGAACTTGCTGCCCTCAACCATCTTCGTAGAAATTAAACTGAATCCTAGAACCGAATTAACTTATTTCACACCATACAGTGTTCGGTACTGAAGATGTTTCTTTTCTAAAGAAATTACTTTAGAAATGAGGCGAATCCACTAATTTGTGCATCTTTTTAGAATACATTGACAAGGAATATTTGAACTTCCTGCACTCAACCGTGTATGTAGGAAAGGAACTGAATTCTAGATACGAATTAGCTTTTTTCACACAGTACAATGTTCGGCAATGAACATGTTTGTTTTCTCAACAAACTACTTTACAAAGGAGATGAATCTACTAACTTGGCCACCTTTTAGATTGCATTAAGAAGGAAAGTTTGAACTTGCTGCACTAAACCATCTTCGTAGAAAGGAAACTGATTCCTAGAAGCGAATTAACTCATTTCACACAGTACAGTGTTTGGTACTGAAGATGTTTGTTTTCTAAAGAAACTACTTTAGAAATGATGCGAATCCACTAACTTGTACATCTCGTTAGATTACACAAACTAGGAACGTTTGAACTTGCTGCACTCCACTTTCTTCATAGAAATTAAACTGATTCCTAGAAGCGAATTAACTTATTTCAGACAGTACCATGTTCGGTACTGAAGATGTTTCTTTTCTCAAGAAACTACTTCAGAAATGAGGCCAATCTACTAAGTTGTGCATCTTTTCAGATTACATTAACAAGGAAAGTTTGAACTTGCTGCACTCAACCTTCTTTTGAGGAAAGCAAGTGATTCCTAAAACCGTAAGAGCTCATTTCACACAGTACAATGTTCGGCAATGACGACGTTTGTTTTCTCAACATAGTACTTTACAAATGAGGAGAATATCCTAACTTTTCTATCGTTTTAGATGACATTAAGGGGAAAGTTTGAACTTGCTGCACTCAACCATCTTCGTAGAAATTAAACTGATTCCTACAAGCGAATTAACATTTCACACAGTACACTGTTCGGTACTGAAGATGTATCTTTTCTAAAGAAACTACTTTACAAATGAGTCCAATCTACTAAGTTGTGCATCTTTTTAGAATACATAAACAAGGAAAGTTTGAACTTGCTGCACTCAACCTTCTTTGTAGGAAAGCAACTGATTCCTAGAACCGAATGAGCTTATTTCACACAGTACAATGTTCGGCAATGAAGATGTTACTTTTCTCAACAAACTACTTTACAATTGAGTTGAATCTGCTAACTTGGCCATCTTTTTAGATTACATTAACAAGGAAAGTTTGAACTTGCTAAACTCAACCATCTTCGTAGAAAGGAAACTGATTCCTAGAACCGAATTACCTTATTTCACCCAGTACAGTGTTTGGAACTGAAGATGTTTGTTTTCTAAAGAAACCACTTTAGAAACGACGTGAAACCAATAACTTGTACATCTTGTTAGATTACACAAACTAGGAAAGTTTGAACTTGCTGCACTCAACCTTCTTCATAGGAAAGCAAGTGATACCTAGAACGGTACTAGCTTATTTCACACAGTACAATGTTAGGCTATAAAGATGTTAATTTTCTCAACAAGCTATTTTACAAATGAGGTGACTCTGCTAACTTGGCCATCTTTTTAGATGACATTAACACGGAATGATTGAACTTGCTGCACTCAACGATCTTCGTAGAAAGGAAACTGATTCCTAGAATGGAATCAACTTATTTCACACAGTACATTGCTCAGTACTGAAGATATTTGTTTTCTAAAGAAACTGATTTAGAAACGATGTGAACCATTAACTTGTACATCTTGTTAGATTACACAAACTAGGAAAGTTTGAACTTGCTGCACTCAATGCTCTTCGTAGGAAAGCAAGTGATTCCTACAACCGTACTTGCTCATTTCACATAGTACAGTGTTCGGTAATGAAGATGTTTGTTTTCTAAACAAACTACTTTAGAAATGAGCCCAATCTACTCAGTTGTGCATCATTTCAGATTACATTAACAAGGAAAGTTTGAACTTGCTGCACTCAACCTTCTTTATAGGAACGCAACTGATTCCTAGAATCGAATGAGCTTATTTCACACAGTACAATGTTCGGCAATGAAGATGTTTTTTTTTCTGAACAAAGTACTTTACAAATGAGGCGAATCTCCTAACTTGGCCATGTTTTTATATTACATTAACAAGGAAAGTTTGAACTTGCTGCACTCAACCTTCTGTGTAGGAAAACAAGTGATTCCTAGAACTGAATGAGCGTATTTCACACAGTACAATGTTTTGCAATGAAGATGTTTGTTTTGTCAACAAACTTCTTTACAAATGAGGCGAATCTGCTAACATGGCCATCATTTTAGATTACATTAACAAGGAAAGTTTGAACTTGCTAAACTCAACCATCTTCATAGAAATTAAACTGATTCTTAGAAGCGAATTATTAACTTATTTCACAGAGTACAGTGTTTGGTACTGAAGATGTTTCTTTTCTAAAGGAACTACGGAAGAAATGAGGCAAATCCACTAACTTGTACATCTTGTTAGATTACAGAAACTAGGAAAATTTGAACTTGCTGCACTAAACATTCTTCATAGAAATTAAACTGATTCCTAGAAGCCAATTAAATAATTTCACACAGTACAGTGTTCGGTGCTGAAGATGTTTGTTTTCTCAACAAATTACTTTACCAATGAGGCAAATCTACTAACTTGGACATCTTTTTAGATTACATTAACAAGGAAAGTTTGAACTTGCTAAACTCAACCATCTTCTTAGAAAGTAAACTGATTCCTAGAACCGAATTAGCTCATTTCACACAGTACAATGTTTGGCAGTGAAGGTTTGTTTTCTAAAGAAACTACTTTAGAAATGAGACGAATCTACTAACTTGGACATCTTTTTAGATTACATTAACAAGGAAAGTTTGAACTTGCTAAACTCAACCATCTTCGTAGAAAGGAAACTGATTCCTAGAACCGAATTAACTTATTTCACACAGTACAGTGTTTGGTACTGAAGATGTTTGTTTTCTATAGAGACTAATTTAGAAATGACGTAAATCCACTAACTTGTACATCTTGTTAGATTACACAAACTAGGAAAGTTTGAACTTGCTGCACTCAACCTTCTTTGTAGGGAAGCAAGTGATTCCTAGAACCGAACTAGCTCATTTCACATAGTACAGTGTTCGGTAATGAAGACGTTTGTTTTCTAAACAAACTACTTTAGAAATGAGGCCAATATACTAAGTTCTGCATCTTTTTAGATTACATTAAAAAGGAACGTTTGAACTTGCTGCACTCAACCTTTTTTGTAGAAAAGCAACTGATTCCAGAACCGAATGAGATTATTTCACACAGTACAAAGTTCGGTAATGAAGATGTTAGTTTTCTAAAGAAAGTACTTTACAAATAAGGCGAATCTCCTAACTTTGCCATCTTTTTAGATTACATTAACAAGGAAAGTTTGAACTTGCTGCACTCAACCATCTTCGTAGAAATTAAACTGATTCCTAGAGGCGAATTAACATTTCACATAGTACAGTGTTCGGTACTGAAGATGTTTCTTTTCTAAGGAAATTACTTTAGAAATGAGGCCAATCTACTAAGTTGTGCATCTTTTTAGATTACATTAACAAGGAAAGTTTGTACTTGCCGCACTCAACCTTCTTTGTAGAAAAGCAAGTGATTCCTAGAACCGAATGAACTTATTTCACACAGTACAATGTTCGGCAATGAAGATATTAATTTTTTCAACAAACTACTTTAAAAATGAGGTGAATCTGCTAACTTGGCCATCTTTTTAGATTACGTTAACAAGGGAAGTTTGAACTTGCTGCACTCAACAATCTTCGTGGAAAGTAAACTGATTCCGAGAAGCCAATTAACTTATTTCACACAGTACAGAGTTCAGTACTGAAGATATTTAGTTTCAAAAGGAACCACTTTAGAAATGATGCGAATCCACTAACGTGTACATCTTGTTAGATTACACAAACTAGGAACGTTTGAACTTGCTGCACTCAACCTTCTTCGTAGGAAAGCAAGTGATTCCTAGAACCGAACTAGCTCATTTCACATAGTACAGTGTTCGGTAATGAAGATGTTTGTTTTCTAAACAAAATACTTTAGAAATGAGGCCAATTTACTAAGTTGTGCATCTTTTCAGAATACATTAACAAGGAAAGTTTGAACTTGCTGCACTCAACCTTCTTTGTAGGAAAGCAACTGATTCCTAGAACCGAATGAGCTTATTTCACACAGTACAATATTGGGCAATGACGATGTTTGTTTTCTCAACAAACTACTTTACAAATGAGACGAATCTACTAACTTGTCCATCTTCTTAGATTACATTAACAAGGACAGTTTGAACTTGCTGCAATCAGCCGTCTTCGTAGACATTAAACTGATTCCCAGATGCGAATTAACTTATTTCACACAGTACAGTGTTCAGTACTGAAGATATTTCTTTTCTAAAGAAAGTATTTTGGAAATGAGGTCAATCTACTAAGTCGTGCATCTTTTTAGACTACATTAATAAGGAAAGTTTGAACTTCGTGAACTCAACCTTCTTGTAGGAAAGCAAGTGTTTCCTAGAACCGAATGAGCTTGTTTCACACTGTACAATGTTCGGGAATAAAGAAGTTAATTTTCTCAACAAACTACTTTACAAATGAGGTGATCCGCTAACTTGGCCATCTTTTTAGATTACATTAACAAGGAAAGTTTGAACTTGCTGCATTCAACCATCTTTGTAGAAAGGAAACTGATTCCTAAAACCGAATTAACTTATTTCACACAGTACAGTGTTCAGTACTGAAGATGTTTGTTTTCTAAAAAAACCACTTTAGAAACGACACGAATCCACAAAGTGTAAATCTTGTTAGATTACAAAAACTAGGGAAGTTTGAACTTGCTGCACTCAACCTTCTTCGTAGGAAAGCAAGTGATTCCTAGAACCAAAATAGCTCATTTCACATAGTACAGTGTTTGGTAATGAAGATGTTTGTTTTCTATACGAACTACTTTAGAAATGAAGCGAATCTACTAAGTTGTGCATCTTTTCAGATTACATTAACAAGGAAAGATTGAACTTGCTGCACTCAACCTTCTTTGTAGGAAAGCAACAAATTCCAAGAACCGAATGAGTTTATTTCACACAGTACAATGTTCGGCAATGAAGATGTTTGTTTTCTCAAGAAACTACTTTACAAATGAGGCGAATGTACTAAATTGGCCATTTTTCTAGATTACATTAACAAGGAAAGTTTGAACTTGCTGCACTCAACCATCTTCGTAGAAATTAAACTGATTCCTAGAAGCGAATTAACATTTCACACAGTACGGTGTTCGGTACTGAAGATGTTTCTTTTCTAAAGAAACTACTTTAGAAATGAGGCCAATCTACTCAGTTGTTCATATTTTCAGATTACATTAACAAGGAAAGTTTGAACTTGCTGCACTCAACCTTCCTTGTAAGAAAGCAAGTGATTCCTAGAACCGAAGTAGCTTATTTCACATAGTACAGTATTCGGTAATGAAGATGTGTGTTTTCGAAACAAACTACTTTAGAAATGAGGCCAATCTACTAAGTTGTGCATCCTTTTAGATTACATTAACAAGGAAAGTTTGAACTTGCTGCACTCAACCTCCTTTGTAGGAAAGCAAGTGATTCCTAGAACCTAATGAGCTTATTTCACACTCTACAATGTTCGGCAATAAAGATGTTAATTTTCTCAACAAACTACTTTACAAGTGAGTGAATATGCTAACTTGGCCATCTTTTTAGATTACATTAACACGGAAAGATGGAACTTGCTGCCCTCAACCATCTTCGTAGAAACGAAACTGATTCCTAGAACCGAATTAACTTATTTCACACAGTACAGTTTTCAGTACTGAAGATGTTTGCTTTCTAAAGAAAAAACTTTAGAAATGAAGCGAATCCAGTAACTTGTATATCTTGTTAGATTACACAAACTAGGAAAGTTTGAACTTGCTGCACTCAACCTTCTTCGTAGGAAAGCAAGTGATTCCTAGAATCGAACTAGCTCGTTTCACATAGTACAGTGTTCGGTAATGAAGATGTTTGTTTTCTAAACAAACTACTTTAGAAATGAGGCCAATCTTCTAAGTTGTGCATCTTCTCAGATTACATTAACAAGGAAAGTTTGAACTTGCTGCACTCAACCTTCTTTGTAGGAAAGCAACTGATTCCTAGAACCGAATGAGCTTATTTCCCACTGTACTATGTTCGGCAATGAGGATGTTTCTTTTCTCAACAAAGTACTTTACAAATGACGAGAATCTGCTAACTTGGCCATCTTTTTAGATTACATTAACACGGAAAGTTTGAACTTGCTGCACTCAACCTTCTTTGTAGGAAAGCAACTGATTCGTAGAACCGAATGAGCTTATTTCACCCAGTACAATGTTCGGCAATGAAGATGTTTGTTTTCTCAACAAAGTACTTTACAAATGAGACGAATCTCCTAACGTGGCCATCTTTTTAGATTACATTAACAGGGAAAGTTTGAACTTGCTGCACTCAACCGCCTTCGTAGAAATTAAACTGATTCCTAGAAGCGAATTAACATTTCACACAGTACAGTCTTTGGTACTGAAGATGTTCCTTTTCTAAAGAAACTGCTTTAGAAATGAGGCCAATCTACAAAGTTATGCATCGTTTTAGATTACATTAACACGGAAAGTTTGAACTTGCTGCACTCAACCTTCTTTGTAGGAAAGCAAGTGATACCTAGAACCGAATGAGCTTATTTCACACAGTACAATGTTCGGCAATGAAGATGTTAATTTTCTCAACAAACTACTTTACAAAAGAGGTGAATCTGCTAACTTGGCCTTCTTTTTAGATTATATTAACAAGGAAAGTTTGAACTTGCTGCATTCAACCATCTTCATGGAAAGGAAACTGATTCCTAGAACCGAACTAACTTATTTCACACAGTACAGTGTTCAGAACTGAATATGTTTGTTTTCTAAAGGAAGCACTTTAGAAATTACACGAATCCACTAACTTGTACATCTTGATAGATTACACAAACTAGAAAAGTTTGAACTTGCTGCACTCAACCTTCTTTGTTGGAAAACAAGTGTTTCCTAGAACCGAATGAGCTTATTTCACAGTACAATGTTCGGCAATGAATATGTTTGTTTTCTCAACAAAGTACTTTACAAATGAGGCGAATCTTCTAACTTGGCCATCTTTTGAGATTACATTAACAAGAAAAGTTTGAACTTGCTGCACTCAACCATCTTCGTAGAAATTAAACTAATTCCTAGAAGCGATTTAACTTATTTCACACAGTAGAGTTTACGGTACTGAAGATGTTTGTTTTCTAAAGAACCTACTTTAGAAATGAGGCCAATCTACTAAGTTGTGCATCTTTTTAGATTACATTAACAAGGAAAGTTTGAACTGGCTGCACTCAACCTTCTTTGTAGGAAAGCAACTGAATTCTAGAACTAAATTAGCATTTTTCACACAGTACAATGTTCGGCAATAAAGATGTTTGTTTTCGCAACAAACTACTTTACCAATGAGGCATATCTGCTACCTTGGACATCTTTTTAGAGCATAATAACAAGGAAAGTTTGAACTTGCTAAACTCAACCATCTTCGTAGAAAGTAAACTGATTCCTAGAACCGAATTAGCTCATTTCACACAGTACAAAGTTTGACAATTTAGGTTTGTTTTCTAAAGAAACTACTTTAGAAATGAGGCGAATCGACTAACTTGGACATCTTTTTAGATTATATTAACAAGGAAAGTTTGAACTTGCTGCCCTCAACCATCTTCGTAGAAATTGAACTGATTCCTAGAACCGAATTAACTTATTTCACACCATACAGTGTTCCGTACTGAAGATGTTTCTTTTCCAAAGAAATTACTTTAGAAATGAGGCGAATCCACTAAGTTGTGCATCTTCTTAGAATACATTAACAAGGAATGTTTGAACTTCCTGCACTCAACCGTCTTTGTAGGAAAGGAAATGAATTCTAGATACGAATTAGCTTTTTTCACACAGTACAATGTTCGGCAATGAAGATGTTTGTTTTCTGAACAAACTACTTTACAAAGGAGATGAATCTACTAACTTGGCCATCTATTTAGATTGCATTAACAAGGAAAGTTTGAACTTGCTGCACTGAACTATCTTCCTAGAAATTAAACTGTTTCCTAGAAGCGAATTAACTCATTTCACACAGTACAGTGTTCGGTACTGAAGATGTTCCTTTTCTAAAGAAATTACTTTAGAAATGAGGCGAATCCATTACGTTGTGTATCTTTTTAGATTACATTAACAAGGAATATTTGAATTTGCTGCACTCAATCGTCTTTGTAGGAAAGCAACTGAATTCTATATCCGAATTAGCTTTTTTCACACAGTACAATGTTCGGCAATGAAGATGTTAATTTTCTCAACAAACTACTTTACAAAAGAGGTGAATCTGCTAACTTGGCCTTCTTTTTAGATTATATTAACAAGGAAAGTTTGAACTTGCTGCACTCAACCATCTTCATGGAAAGGAAACTGATTCCTAGAACCGAACTAACTTATTTCACACAGTACAGTGTTCAGAACTGAATATGTTTGTTTTCTAAAGGAAGCACTTTAGAAATTGCATGAGTCCACTAACTTGTACATCTTGATAGATTACCCAAACTAGAAAAGTTTGAACTTGCTGCACTCAACCTTCTTTGTAGGAAAGCAAGTGTTTCCTAGAACCGAATGAGCTTATTTCACAGTACAATGTTCAGCAATGAAGATGTTTGTTTTCTCAAAAAAGTACTTTACAAATGAGGCGAATCTTCTAACTTGGCCATCTTTTGAGATTACATTAACAAGAAAAGTTTGAACTTGCTGCACTCAACCATCTTCGTAGAAATTAAACTAATTCCTAGAAGCGATTTAACTTATTTCACACAGTAGAGTTTACGGTACTGAAGATGTTTCTTTTTTAAAGAACCTACTTTAGAAATGAGGCCAATCTACTAAGTTGTGCATCTTTTTAGATTACATTAGCAAGGAAAGTTTGAACTGGCTGCACTCAACCTTCTTTGTAGAAAAGCAACTGAATTCTAGAACTAAATTACCATTTTTCACACAGTACAATGTTCGGCAATGAAGATGTTTGTTTTCGCAACAAACTACTTTACAAATGAGGCAAATCTGCTAACTTGGACATCTTTTTAGAGCACATTAACAAGGAAAGTTTGAACTTGCTAAACTCAACCATCTTCGTAGAAAGTAAACTGATTCCTAGAACCGAATTAGCTCATTTCACACAGTACAAAGTTTGGCAATTTAGGTTTGTTTTCTAAAGAAACTACTTTAGAAATGAGGCGAATCGACTAACTTGGACATCTTTTTAGATTATATTAACAAGGAAAGTTTGACCTTGCTGCCCTCAACCATCTTCGTAGAAATTAAACTGATTGCTAGAACCGAATTAACTTATTTCATACCATACAGTGTTCGGTACTGAAGATGTTTCTTTTCCAAAGAAATTACTTTAGAAATGAGGTGAATCCACTAAGTTGTGCATCTTTTTAGAATACATTAACAAGGAATGTTTGAACTTCCTGCACTCAACCGTCTTTGTAGGAAAGGAAATGAATTCTAGATACGAATTAGCTTTTTTCACACAGTACAATGTTCGGCAATGAAGATGTTTGTTTTCTGAACAAACTACTTTACAAAGGAGATGAATCTACTAACTTGGCCATCTATTTAGATTGCATTAACAAGGAAAGTTTGAACTTGCTGCACTGAACCATCTTCGTAGAAATTAAACTGTTTCCTAGAAGCGAATTAACTTATTTCACACAGTACAGTGTTGGGTACTAAGATGTTTCTTTTCTAAAGAAACTACTTTAGAAATGAGGCCAATCTACTACGTTGTGCATCTTTTTAGATTATATTAAAAAGGAAAGTTTGAACTTGCTGCACTCAAACTTCTTTTAGAAAAGGAAGTGATTCCTAGAACCGAATGAGCTTATTTCACACAGTACAATGTTCGGCAATAAAGATGTTAATTTTCTCAAAAAACTACTTTAAAAATGAGGTCACTCTGCTAAATTGGCCATCTTTTTAGATTACATTAATAAGGAAAGTTTGAACTTGCTGCACTCAAACATCTTCGTAGAAAGGAAACTGATTCCTAGAACCGAATAAACTTATTTCACACAGTACAGTGTTCAGTACTGAAGATGTTTGTTTTCTAAAGAAACCACTTTAAAAACGAAACGAATCCACTAACTTGGCCATCTTTTTAGATTACATTAACAAGGAAAGTTTGAACTTGCTGCACTCTACCATATTCGTAGAAATTAAACTGATTCCTAGAACCGAATTACCTTATTTCACACAGTACAGTGTTCAGTACTGAAGATGTTTGTTTTCTAAAGAAACCACTTTAGAAACGAAGCGAGTCCACTAACTTGTATATCTTGTTAGATTACATAAACTAGGAAAGTTTGAAGTTACTGCGCTCTACCATCTTCGTAGAAATTAAACTGATTCCTAGAAGAGAATTGACTCATTTCACACAGTACAGTGTTCGGTACAGAAGATGCTTCTTTTCTAAAGAAACTACTTTAGAAATGAGGCCAATCTACTAAGTTGTGCAACTATTCAGATTACATGAACAAGGAAAGTTTGAACTTGCTGCACTCAACCTTCTTTGTATGAAAGCAACTGATTCCTAGAACCGAATGAGCCAATTTCACACAGTACAATGTTCGGCAATGAAGATGTTTGTTTTCTCAACAAATTACTTTACAAATGAGACCATTCTACTAAGTTGTGCAACTTTTCCGATTACATTAACATGGAAAGTGTGAACCTACTGCACTCAACCTTCTTTGTAGGAAAGCAACTGATTCCTAGACCCGAATGAGCTTATTTCACAGAGTAAAATGTTCGGCAGTGAAGATGTTTGTTTGCTCAACAAACTACTTTACTAATGAGGCGAATCTATTAACTTAGCCATCTTTTTAGATTACATTATCAAGGAAAGTTTGAACTTGCTGCACTCAACCATCTTCACAGAAATTAAACTGATTCCTAGAATCGATTTACCTTATTTCACACAGTACAGTGTTCAGTACTGAAGATGTTTCTTTTCTAAAGAAACTATGTTAGAAATGAGGCGAATGCACTAACTTGTACATCTTGTTAGATTACACAAACTAGGAAAGTTTGAACTTGCTGCACTCATCCTTCTTCGTAGGAAAGCAAGTGATTCCTAGAACGGAACTAGCTTATTTCACATTGTACAGTGTTCGGTAATGAAGATGTTTGTTTTGTAAACAAACTACGTTAGAAATGAGGCCAATCTACTAAGTTGTGCATCTTTTTAGATTACATTAACAAGGAAAGTTTGAACTTGCTGCACTCAACCTTCTTTGTAGGAAAGCAACCAATTCCTAGAACCGAATGAACTTATTTCACACAGTACAATGTTCGGCAATGAAGATGTTTGTTTTCTCAACAAAGTACTTTACAAAAGAGGAGAATTTTCTAACTTGGCCATCTTTTTAGATTACATTTACAAGGAAAGTGTGAACTTGCTGCACTCAACCATGTTCGTAGAAATTAAACTGATTCCTAGAACCGAATTACCTTATTTCACACAGTACAGTGTTCGGTACTGAAGATGTTTCTTTTCTAAAGAAAATACTTTAGAAATGAGGCCAATCTATGAAGTTGTGCATCTTTTTAGATTACATTAACAAGGAAAGTTTGAACTGGCTGCACTCAACCTTCTTTGTAGGAAAGCAACTGAATTCTAGAACCGAATTAGCTTTTTACACACAGTACAATGTTCGGCAATGAAGATGTTTGTTTTCTCAACAAACTACTTTACCAATGAGGAAAATCTACTAACTTGGCCATCTTTTAGATTACATTAACAAGGAAAGTTTGAACTTGCTGCACTCAACCATCTTCGTAGAAAGGAAACTGATTCCTAGAACCGAATTAACTTATTTCACACATTACAGTGTTCACTACTGAAGATGTTTGTTTTATAAGGCAACCACTTTAGAAGCGACGCGAATCCACTAACTTGTAAATCTTGTTAGATTACACAAACGAGGAAAGTTTGAACTTGCTGCACTCAACCTTGTTCGTAGGAAAGCAAGTGATTCCTAGAACCGAACTAGCTCATTTCACATAGTATAGTGTTCGGTAATGAAGATGTTTGTTTTGTAAACAAACTACTTTAGAAATGAGGCCAATTTACTAAGTTGTGCAACTTTTCAGATTACATTAACGAGGAAAGTTTGAACTTGCTGCACACAACCTTCTTTGTAGGAAAGCAACTGATTCCTAGAACCGAATGAGCTTATTTCACACAGTACAATGTTTGTCAATGAAGATGTTTGTTTTATCAACAAACTACTTTACAAATGAGGCGAATCTACTTAGTTGGCCATCTTTTTAGATTACATTAACAAGGAAAGTTTGAACTTGCTGCACTCAACCATCTTCGTAGAAATTATACTGATTCCTAGAAGCGAATTCACTTATTTCACACAGTACAGTTTTCGGTACTGAAGATGTTTCTTTTCTAAAGAAACTATTTTAGAAATGAGGTGATACACTAACTTGTACATCTTGTTAGATTACACAAACTAGGAAAGTTTGAACTTGCTGCACTCAACCTTCTTCGTAGGAAAGCAAGTGATTCCTAGAACGGAACTAGCTTATTTCACATAGTAGTGTTCGGTAATGAAGTTGTTTGTTTTCTAAACAAACTACTTTAGAAATGAGGTCAATCTACTAAGTTGTGCATCTTTTTAGATTGCATTAACAAAGAAAGTTTGAACTTGCTGCACTCAACCTTCTTTGTAGGAAAGCAACTGATTCCTAGAACCGAATGAGCTTATTTCACACAGTACAATGTTTGGCAATGAAGATGTTTGTTTTCTCAACAAAGTCCTTTACAAATGAGGCGAATCGTCTAACTGGCCATCTTTTAGATTACATTAACAAGGGAAGTTTGAACTTGCTGCACTGAACCATCTTCGTATAATGGAAAAGGATTCCTAGAACTGAATTAACTTATTTCACGCAGTACAGTGTTCACAACTGAAGATGTTTGTTTCATAAGGAAACCACTTTACAAACCACAGGAATCCACTAACTTGTAAATCTTGTTAGATTACACAAACGAGGAAAGTTTGAACTTGCCGCACTCAACCTTCTTCGTAGGAAAGCAAGAGATTCCTAGAACCGAACTAGCTCATTTCACATAGTATAGTGTTCGGTAATGAAGATGTTTGTTTTCTAAACAAACTACTTTAGAAATGAGGCCAATCTACTCAGTTGTGCAACTTTTCAGATTACATTAACAAGGAAAGTTTGAACTTGCTGCACTCAACATTCTTTGTAGGAAAGCAACTGATTCCTAGAACCGAATCATCTTATTTCACACTGTACAATGTTTGGCAATGAAGATTTTTGTTTTCTCAACAAACTACTTTACAATTGAGGTGAATCTACTAACTTGGCCATCTTTGCAGATTACATTAACAAGGAAAGTATGAACTTGCTGCACTCAACCATCTTCGTAGAAATTAAACTGATTCCTGGAAGCGAATTAACTTATTTCATACAGTACAGTGTTCGGTACTGAAGATGTTTCTTTTCTAAAGAAATTACATTAGAAATGAGGTGAATCCACTAAGTTGTGCAACTTTTTAGATTACATTAACAAGGAATGTTTGAAATTGCTGCACTCAACCGTCTTTGTAGGAAAGGGAATATATTCTAGATTCGAATTAACTTTTTTCACAAAGTATAATATTCCGCAATGAAGATGTTTCTTTTCTCAACAAACTACCTTACAAATGAGTCAAATCTACTAACTTGGATATCTTTTTAGATTACATTAACAAGGAAAGTTTGAACTTGCTGCACTCCACCATCTTTGTAGAAGTTAAACTGATTCCAAGAAGCGAATTAATTTATTACACACAGTACAGTGTTCGGTTCCAAAGATGTTTCTTTTCTAAAGAAACTACTTTATAAATGAGGCGAATCCACTAACTTGTACATCTTGTTAGATTACACAAACTAGGAAAGTTTGAACTTGCTGCACTCAACCTTCTTGGTAGGAATTAAACTGATTCCTAGAAGCGAATTAACTTATTTCACACAGTACAGCGTTCGGTACTGAAGATGTTTCTTTTCTAAAGAAACTACTTTTGAAATGAGGCCAATCTACTCATTTGTGCATCTTTTTATATTACATTAACAAGGAAAGTTTGAACTTGCTGCACTCAACCTTCTTTGGAGGAAAGCAACTGAATTCTAGAACCGAATGAGCTTTGTTCACACAGCACAATGTTCGGCAATGAAGATGTTTCTTTTCTCAACAAAATACTTTACAAATGAGGAGAATCTCCTAACTTGGCAATCTTTTTAGATTACATTAACAAGGAAAGTTTGACCTTGCTGCACTCAACCATCTTCATAGAAATTAAACTGATTCATAGAAGTGAATTCACTTATTTCACAGAGTACAGTGTTTGGTACTGAAGATGTTTCTTTTCTAAAGGAACTACGTTAGAAATTAGGCGAATCTACTAACTAGGACATTTTGTTAGATTACACAAACTAGGAAACTTTGAACTTGCTGCACTCAACCTTGTTCGTCGAAATTAAACTGATTCCTAGAAGCGAATTAACTTATTTCACACAGTACAGTGTTCGGTAGTGAAGATGTTTCTTTTCTAAAGAAATTACTTTAGAAATGAGGCGAATCCACTAAGTTGTGCAACTTTTTAGAATACATTAACAAGGAATGTTTGAACTTCCTGCACTCAACCGTCTTTGTAGGAAAGGAACTGTATTCTAGATACGAAGTAGCTTTTTTCACACAGTACAATGTTCGGCAATGAAGATGTTTGTTTTTTCAACAAACTACTTTACAAAGGAGATTAATCTACTAACCTGGCTATCTTTTTAGATTGCATTAACAAGGAAAGTTTGAACTTGCTGCACTGAACCATCTTCGTAGAAATTAAACTGATTCCTAGATACGAATTAACTCATTCCACACAGTACAGTGTTCGGTACTGAAGATGGTTCTTTTCTAAAGAAATTACTTTAGAAATGAGGTGAATCCATTAAGTTGTGTATCTTTTTAGATTACATTAAGAAGGAATATTTGAATTTGCTGCACTCAATCGTCTTTGTAGGAAAGCAACTGAATTCTATATCCGAATTAGCTTTTTTCACACAGTACAATGTTCGTCAATGAATATGTTTGTTTTCTCAACAAACTACTTTACAAATGAGGCAAAACTACTAACTTGGACATCTTTTTAGATTATATTAACACGGAATGTTTGATCTTGCTAAACTCAACCGACTTCGTAGAAAATAAACTGATTCCTAGAACTGAAGTAGGTCATTTCACAGAGTACAATGTTTGGCAATGAAAATTTCTTTTCTAAAGACACTACTTTAGAAATGAGGCGAATCTACTAACTTGGACATCTTTTTAGATTACATTAACAAGAAAAGTTTTAACTTGCTGCACTCAACCATCTTCGTAGAAATTAAACTGATTCCTAGAAGCAAATTAACATTTCACACAGTACAGTGTTCGGTACTGAAGATGTTTCTTTTCTAAAGAAACTACTTTAGAAATGAGTCCAATCTACTAAGTTGTGCATCTTTTTAGATTACATTAACAAGGAAAGTTTGAACTTGCTGCACTCAACCTTCTTTGTAGGAAAACATGTGATTCCGAGAACAGAACGAGTTTATTTCACACAGTACAATGATCGGCAATGAAGACGTTAATGTTCTCAACAAACTACTTTACAAATGAGGTGAGTCTGCTATCTTGGCCATCTTTTTAGATTACATTAACAAGGAAAGTTTGAACTTGCTGCACTCAACCATCTTCGTGGAAAGGAAACTGATTCCTTGAACCGAATTAACTTATTTCAAACAGTACAGTGTTCAGTACTGAAGATGTTTGTTTTCTAAAGAAACCACTTTAGAAATGATGCGATTCCACTACCTTGTACATCTTGTTAGATTACACAAACTAGGAAAGTTTGAACTTGATGCACTCAACCTTCTTCGTAGGAAAGCAAGTGATTCGTAGAACTGAACTAGCTCATTTCACATAGTACAGTGTGCGGTAATGAAGATGTTTGTTTTCTAAACAAACTACTTTAGAAACAAGGCCAATCTACTAAGTTGTGCATCTTTTTAGATTACATTAACAGGAAAGATTGAACTTGCTGTACTCAACCTTCTTTGTAGGAAAGCAACTGATACCTAGAACTGAATGAGCTTATTTCCCATAGTACAATGTTTGGCAATGAAGATGTTTGTTTTCTCAACAAACTACTTTACAAATGAGGCGAATCTACTAACTTGGCCATCTATTTAGATTACATTAACAAGGAAAGTTTGAACTTGCTGCACTCAACCGTACTCGTAGAAATTAAACTGTTTCCTAGAAGCGAATTAACTTTTTTCACACAGTACAGTGTTCGGTAATGAAGATGTTTCTTTTCTAAAGACGCTACTTTAGAAATGAGGCGAATCCACTAACTTGTACATCTTTTTAGATTACATTAACAAGGAAAGTTTGAACTTGCTGCACTGAACCGTCTTTGTAGGAAAGCAACTGTATTCTAGAACCAAATGAGCTTGTTTCACACAGTACAATGTTCGGCAATGAAGATGTTTGTTTTCTCAACAAACTACTTTACAAATGACGCAAATGTTCTAACTTAGCCATCCATTGAGATTACATTAACAAGGAAAGTTTGAACTTGCTGCACTCAACCATCTTCGTAGAAATTAAACTGATTCCTAGAAGCGAATTAACTTATTTCACACAGAACAGTGTTAGGTAATGAAGATGTAAGTTTTCTAAACAAACTACTTTAGAAATGAGGCCAATCTACTAAGTTGTGAATCTTCTTAGATTACATTAACAAGGAAAGTTAGAACTTGCTGCACTCAACCTTCTTTGTAGCAAAGCAACTGAATTCTAGAACTAAATTAGCTTTTTTCACACAGTACAATGTTTGGCAATGAAGATGTTTGTTTTCTCAACAAACTACTTTACCAATGAGGCAAATCTACTAACTTGGACATCTTTTTAGATCACATTAACAAGGAAAGTTTGAACTTGCTAAACTCAACCATCTTCATAGAAAGTAGACTGATTCCTAGAACCGAATTAGCTCACTTCACACAGTACAAAATTTGGCAATGAAGGTTTGTTTTCTAAAGAATCTACTTTAGAAATGAGGGGAATCTACTAACATGGACATCTTTTTAGATTACCTTAACAAGGAAAGTTTGAACTTGCTAAAGTCCACCATCTTCCTAGAAAGGAAACTGATTCCTAGAACCGAATTAACTTATTTCACACAGTACAGTGTTGGGTACTGAAGATGTTTCTTTTATAAAGAAACTACTTTAGAAATGAGGCCAATCTACTAAGTTGTGCATCTTTTTAGATTATATTAACAAGGAAAGTTTAAACTTGCTGCACTCAACCGTCTTTGTAGGAACGCAACTGAAGTCTAGAACCGAATGAGCTTTTTTCACACAGTACAATGTTTGGCAATGAAGATGTTTGTTTTCTCAACGAACTACTTTACCAATGAGGCAAATCTACTAACTTGGACATCTTTTTAGATCACATTAACAAGGAAAGTTTGAACTTGCTAAACTCAACCATCTTCGTAGAAAGTAAACTGATTCCTAGAACCGAATTAGCTCATTTCACACAGTACAAAGTTTCTCAATGAAGGTTTGTTTTCTAAAGAAACTAATATAGAAATGAGGCGAATCTACTAATTTGGACATCTTTTTAGATTACATTAACAAGAAAAGGTTGAACTAGCTAAACTCAACGATCTTCGTAGAAAGGAAACTGATTCCTAGAACCGAATTAACGTACTTCACACAGTACAGTGCTCAGTACTGAAGATGTTTGTTTTCTAATGAAACCACTTCAGAAACGACTCGAAACCACTAATTTGTACATCTTGTTAGATTACACAAACTAGGAAAGTTTGACCTTGCTGCACTCAACCTTCTTCGTAGGAAAGCAAGTGATTCCTAGAACCGAACTAGCTTATTTCACATAGTACAGTAGTCGGTAATGAAGATGTTTGTTTTCTAAACAAACTACTTTAGAAATGAGGCCAATCTACTAAATTGTGCAACTTTTCAGATTACATTAACAAGGAAACTCTGAACTTGCTGCACACCACCTTCTTTATAAGAAAGAAACCGATTCCTAGAACCGAATGAGCTTATTTCACACAGTACAATGTTCGGCAATGAAGATGTTTGTTTTCTCAACAAAATACTTTACAAATGAGGAGAATCTATTAACTTGGCAATCTTTTTAGATTACATTAACAAGGAAAGTTTGAACTTGCTGCACTCAACAATCTTCGTAGAAATTAAACTGATTCCTAGAAGCGAATTCACTTATTTCACACAGTACAGTGTTCGGTACTGAAGATGTTTCTTTTCTAAAGAAACTACTTTAGAAATGAGGCGAATCCAGTATTTTGTACATCTTGTTAGATTACACAAACTGGGAAAGTATGAACTTGCTGCACTCAACCTTCATCGTAGGAAAGCAAGTGATTCCTAGAACCGAACTAGCTCATTTCACATAGTATAGTGTTCGGTGTTGAAGATGTTTGTTTTGTAAATAAACGACTTTAGAAATGAGGCCAATCTACTAAGTTGTGCAACTTTTCAGATTACATTAACAAGGTAAGTTTGAACTTGCTGCACTCAACCTTCTTTGTAGGAAAGCAACTGATTCCTAGAACCGAACTAGCTCATTTCCCAGAGTATAGTGTTCAGAAATGAAGATGTTTGTTTTGTCAACAAACTACTTTAGAAATGAGGCCAATCTACTAAGTTGTGCATCTTTTTAGATTACATTAACAAGGAAAGTTTGAACTTGCTGCACTCAACCTTCTTCGTAGAAATTAAACTGATTCCTAGAAGCGAATTAACTTATTTCACACTGTACAGTGTTCGGTACTGAAGATGTTTCTTTTCTAAAGAAACTACTTTAGAAATGAGGCCAAAGTACTAGGTTGTGCATCTTTTTAGGTTACATTAACAAGGAAAGTTTCAACTTGCTGCACTCAACCTTCTTTGTAGGAAAGCAAGTGATTCCTAGAACCGAATGAGCTTATTTCACACAGTACAATGTTCGGCAATAAAGATGTTAATTTTCTCAACAAACTGTTTTACAAATGAGGTGACTCTGCTAACTTGGCCATCTTTTCAGATTCCATTAACAAGGAAAGTTTGAACTTGCTGCACTCAACCATCTTCGTAGAAATTAAACTGATTCCTAGAACCGAATTAACTTATTTCACACAGTACAGTGTTTAGTACTGAAGATGTTTGTTTTCTACAGAAACCACTTCAGAAACGATGCGAATCCACTAACTTGTACATCTTGTTATATTACACAAACGAGGAAAGTTTGAACTTGCTGCAATCATCCTTCTTCGTAGGAAAGCAAGTGATTCCTAGAACCGAACTAGCTCATTTCACATAGTATAGTGTTCGGTAATGAAGATGTTTGTTTTGTAAACAAACTACTTTAGAAATGAGGCCAATCTACTAAGTTGTGCATCTTTTTAAATTACATTAACAAGGAAAGTTTGAACTTGCTGCACTCAACCATCTTCATAGAAATTAAACTGATTCCTAGATCCGATTTACCTTATTTCACACAGTACAGTGTTCAGCACTGAAGATGTTTCTTTTCTAAAGAAACTACTTTAGAAATGAGGCGAATGCACTAACTTGTACATCTTGTTAGATTCCACAAACTGGGAAAGTTTGAACTTGCTGCACTCAACCTTCTTCGTAGGAAAGCAAGTGATTCCTAGAACGGAACTAGCTTATTTCACATAGTACAGTGTTCGGTACTGAAGATGTTTCTTTTCTAAAGAAACTACTTTAGAAATGAGGCCAATCTACTAAGTTGTGCATCTTTTTAGATTACATTAACAAGGAAAGTTTGAACTGGCTGCACTCAACCATCTTCGTAGAAAGGAAACTGATTCCTAGAACCGAATTAACTTATTTCACACAGTACAGTGTTCGGTTGTCGCGTCCGCCTCGACCAGCAAGGAAGACGCAACGCTCAGACTCTTCTTGAAGCAGTTTATTCAGGAACCTTGAACAATCTTCTGACTGACTGACTGACTGACTGACTGACTGACTCACTCACTCACTCACTCACTCACTGACTCACTCACTGACTCACTCACTCACTCACTGACTCACTCACTCACTGACTGACTCACTCACTCAGTCACTCACTGACTCACTCACTCACTCACTCACTGACTCACTGACTGACTGACTCACTCACTCACTGAATGACTCACTGACTCACTGACTGACTGACTCACTCACTCACTGAATGACTCACTGACTCACTCACTGACTCACTCACTGACTCACTCACTCACTCACTCACTGACTCACTGACTCACTGACTCACTGACCCCGGACAAGCCCGCCCAAAGCTTAAGAAGCCTTTGAACAGCCAACCCTGATAAGCCACGTGGTGAATGCAGATAGGTCCACATATTCGGAAGCAAGCCTAGATCACGGCCCAAGCCAAATAAGGACTTGTTTATCCAGGAGAGCATTTGCCATCGGGAAGGCAGAAGGCGGAAGCCAGTGCCATCTTTAAGGCGTGGCACCTCGCAGCTCTCTACAGTTCCCCCTTTTATGTTTTAAAACAAGCCACAGGTAAGAGTAGAGGTCTGATCTCTGATGATGTGTATTTTTGCAACCCTGATGCCTTTTTCTCAGAGGCGGGATCTGGGGCATCAACCTGCATGCAATCAAACATGCTCTTCTCTGGAGTTTTAGGGCTAACCCAGAGTGCAGTGCTTAGCCTCGCAACCTGAGCAGAAAGAACATTAACTTTTAGTTGTAGCCAGCCAGACTTAGGGGGACTGTGCAGCCTCTATGGCAGTAAAGGCTTGAATGATCATAGCTGCATCCCGTCATTGCGTGACCCTGATTTTACACAGACACCACAAGCAAACCAGAGAGACCAGTAACAGAAGGCCTGCTAAAGAGCACCCAAACCCGACCATTCCTTCAGATGATTCATAGCGGAGATCAGCCAAGATGACAATCCAGAGGCAAAGGAGAGGTCCATGCAGGCCTAATTCACATTAACTACTGCCAGTCTCAGTTCTTTTAAGGTATCTTCAAATTCAAGCGACCAATTCTGTAATAGAAAACTAGACAAAAATCTGGATAAATTTGCAGCCCTAGTATAATTTATATATTTTGAGTTAACTGAGCCACGGCGGCTGCGAGGCTACCATTGGTCAAAACACTGGCAAGGGGAAGCTGGTTATAATACCCATAAGCCCGCCCCCAACAATACTGCCTCCAGGAGGTGTTAATTCCCAAATTGCCATCAGCTGGGAACATACTCTGCCTCCAGGAGGTGTTAATTCCCAAATTGCCATCAGCTGGGAACCTAGCATTTAGAACACTTGAAGTTTATGGGGGACACCTGAATCAAACCACCACATTTTGTCCCTGGCCCCCGTAAACTGATAACCGTATATGATGTAAAATCTAATGCATTCATGCAAATTTAAAGGTCCCAATAGTTTTAATCAATTACAATGATGTTCATACGTCCCCATAATCCAAGGTCTTCTCACTGTGTAGTCCTGGCTGCCCTGGACCTCACTATGTAGACCAGGCTGACTTTCAACTTGTGGCAGTACTGCTCTGCCTCCCATGTGCTGGGATGAAAGGCATGTGCCACCATGCCCGGCTCTTTTCCCGGGATTCCCCCTCCAAATAAGGACTTGTTTATCCAGGAGAGCACTCGCCATCAGGAAGGCATAAGGCGGAAGCCAGCGCCATCTTTAAGGCGCGGCACCTCGCAGCTCTCTACATTGGGTACTGAAGACGTTTGTTTTCTAAATAAACCAGTTTAGAAACGATGCGAACCCACTAACTTGTACATCTTGTTAGATTACACAAACTAGGAAAGTTTGAACTTGCTGCAATCAACCTTCTTCGTAGGAAAGCAAGTGATTCCTAGAACCGAACTAGCTCATTTCACATAGTATAGTGTTCGGTAAGGAAGATGTTTGTTTTGTAAACAAACTACTTTAGAAATGAGGCCAATCTACTGACTTGTGCATCTTTTTAGATTACATTAACAAGGAAAGTTTGAACTTGCTGCACTCAACCATCTTCGTAGAAATTAAACTGATTCCTAGAACCAAATTACCTTATTTCACACAGTTCAGTGTTCGGGACTGAAGATGTTTCTTTTCTAAAGAAACTACTTTAGAAATGAGGCAAATGCACTAACGTGTACATCTTGTTAGATTACACAAACTAGGAAAGTTTGAACTTGCTGCATTCAACCTTCTTCATAGAAATTAAACTGATTCCTAGAAGCGAATTAACTTATTTCACACAGTACAGTGTTCGGTACTGAAGATGTTTCTTTTCTAAAGAAACTACTTTAGAAATGAGGCCAATCTACTACGTTGTGCATCTTTTTAGATTACATTAACAAGGAAAGTTTGAATTGGCTGCACTCAACCTTCTTTGTAGGAAAGCAACTGAAATCTAGAACCGAATTACCTTTTTACCACAATACAATGTTCTGCAATGACGATTTTTGTTTTCTCAACAAACTACTTTACCAATGAGGCAAATCTACTAACTTGGATATCTTTGTAGAGCACATTAACAAGGAAAGTTTGAACTTGCTAAACTCAACCATCTTCTTAGAAAGTAAACTGATTCCTAGAACCGAATAAGCTCATTTCACACAGTACAACGTTTGGCAATTTAGGTTTGTTTTCTAAAGAAACTACTTTAGAAATGAGGCGAATCTACTAACTTGGACATCTTTTTAGATTACATTAACAAGGAAAGTTTGAACTTGCTAAACTCAACCATCTTCTTAGAAAGGAAACTGATTCATAGAACCGAATTAACTTATTTCACACAGTACAGTGTTTAATACTGAAGATGTTTGTTTTCTAAAGAAACCACTTTAGAAATGACGCGAATCCACTAACTTGTACTTCTCGTTAGATTACACAAACTAGAAAAGTTTGAACTTGGTGCACTCAACCTTCTTCGTAGGAAAGCAAGTGATTCTGAGAACGGAACTAGCTTATTTCACATAGTACAGTGTTTGGTAATGAAGATGTTTGTTTTCTAAACAAACTACTTTAGAAATGACCTCAATCTACTAAGTTGTGAATCTTTTTAGATTACATTAACAAGGAAAGTTTGAACTTGCTGCACTCAACCTTCTTTGTAGGAAAGCAACTGATTCCTAGAACCGAATGAGATTATTTCACACAGTGCAATATTCGGCAATGAAGACGTTTGTTTTCTCAACAAAGTACTTTACAAATGAGGCAAATCTTCTGACTTGGCCATCTTTGGAGATTACATTAGCAAAGAAATTTTGAACTTGCTGCACTCAACCTTCTTCGTAGAAATTAAACTGAATCCTAGAAGTGAATTAACTTTTTTCACACAGTACAGTGGTCGGTATTGAAGATGTTTCTTTTCTAAAGAAACTACGTAAGAAATGAGGCCAATCTCCTAGGTTGTGCATCTTTTTAGATTACAAAAGCATGGAAAGTTTCAACTGTCTGCACTCAACCTTCTTTGTAGGAAAGCAACTGAATTCTAGAACCGAATGAGCTTTTTTCACACAGTACAATGTTCGGCAATGAAGATGTTTGTTTTCTCAACAAAGTACTTTACAAATGAGGCGAATCTTCTAACTTGGCCATCTTTTTAGATTACATTAACAAGGAAAGTTTGAACTTGCTGCACTCAACCTTCTTTGTAGGAAAGCAAATGATTCCTAGAACCAAATGAGATTATTTCACACAGTACCATGTTCGGCAATGAAGATGTTTGTTTTCTCAACAAAGTACTTTACAAATGAGGCGAATCTTCTAACTTGGCCATCTTTTTAGATTATATTAACAAGGAAAGTTTGAACTTGCTGCACTCAACCTTCTTCGTAGAAATTAAACTGATTCCTAGAAGCGAATTAACTTATTTCACACTGTACAGTGTTCGATACTGAAGATGTTTCTTTTCTAAAGAAACTACTTTAGAAATGAGGCCAATCTACTATGTTGTGCATCTTTTTAGATTACATTAACAAGGAAAGTTTGAACTTCCTGCACTCAACCATCTTTGTAGAAATTAAACTGATTCCTACAACCGAATTACCTTATTTCACACAGTACAGTGTTTGGTACTGATGATGTTTCTTTTCTAAAGAAACTACTTTAGAAATGAGGCCAATCTACTAATTTGTGCATCTTTTTAGATTACATTAACAAGGAAAGTTTGAACTTGCTGCACTCAACCTTCTTTATAGGAAAGCAAGTGATTCCTAGAACCGAATGAGGTTATTTTACACAGTACAATGTTCGGCAATACAGATGTTAATTTTCTCAACAAACTACCTTACAATTGAGGTGAGTCTGCTTAATTGGCCATCTTTTTAGATTACATTAACAAGGAAAGTTTGAACTTGCTGCACTCAACCATCTTCGTAGAAAGGAAACTGTTTCCTAGAACCGAATTAACTTATTTCACACAGTACAGTGCTCAGTACTGAAGATGTTTGTTTTCTAAAGAAACCACTTTAGAAACGACGCGAAACCACTAACTTGTACATCTTGTTAGATTACACAAACTAGGAAAGTTTGAACTTGCTGCACTCAACCTTCTTCGTAGGAAAGCAAGTGATTCCTACAACCGAACTGGCTCATTTCACATAGTACAGCGATCGGTAATGAAGATGTTTGTTTTCTAAACAAACTACTTTAGAAATGAGGCCAATCTACTGCGTTGTGCATCTTTTCAGATTACATTAACAAAGAAAGTTTGAACTTGGTACACTCAACCTTCTTTATAGGAAAGCAACTGATTCCTAGAATCGAATGAGCTTATTTCACACAGTACAATGTTCGGCAATGAAGATATTTGTTTTCTCAACAAAGTACTTTAAAAATGAGGCGAATCTTCTAACTTGGCCATCTTTTTAGATTACATGAACAAGGAAAGTTTGAACTTGCTGCACTCAACCTTCTTCATAGAAATTAAACTGATTTCTAGAAGCCAATTAACGTATTTCACACAGTACAGTTTTCGGTACTGAAGATGTTTCTTTTCTAAAGAAACTACTTTAGAAATGAGGCCAATCTACTAAGTTGTGCATCTTTTAGATTACATTAACAAGGAAAGTTTGAACTTGCTGCACTCAACCATCTTTTGTAGAAAGTCAACTGATTCCTAGAACCGAATTAGCTCATTTCACACAGTACAGTGTTTGGTAATGAAGGTTTGTTTTCTAAAGAAACTACTTTAGAAATGAGGCCAATCTACTAACTTGTGCATCTTTTTCAGATTACATTAACAAGGAAAGTTTGAACTTGCTGCACTCAACCATCTTCTTAGAAAGGAAACTGATTCATAGAACCGAATGAACTTATTTCACACAGTACAATGTTCGGTAATGAAGATGTTTTCTTTCTAAAGAAACTACTTTAGAAATGAGTCGAATCTGTTAATTGGCCATCTTTTAGATTACATTAACAAGGAAAAAGTTTGAACTTGCTGCACTCAACCATCTTCGTAGGAAAGCAAACTGATTCCTAGAACCGAATTAACTTATTTCACATAGTACAGTGTTCAGTACTGAAGATGTTTGTTTTCTAAAGAAACTACTTTAGAAATGAGGCCAAACTACTAACTTGTGCATCTTGTTAGATTACATTAACAAGGAAAGTTTGAACTTGCTGCACTCAACCTTCTTTGTAGGAAAGCAACTGATTCCTAGAACCGAACTGATTTCACATAGTACAATGTTCAGGAATGAAGATGTTTGTTTTCTCAACAAACTACTTTAGAAATGAGGCCAATCTTCTAACTTGACCATCTTTTCAGATTACATTAACAAAGAAAGTTTGAACTTGGTAAACTCAACCTTCTTTATAGAAATTAAACTGATTCCTAGAACCGAATGAGCTTATTTCACACAGTACAGTGTTCAGTAATGAAGATGTTTGTTTTCTCAACAAACTACTTTAGAAATGAGGCGAATCTTCTAACTTGTACATCTTGTTAGATTACATGAACAAGGAAAGTTTGAACTTGCTGCACTCAACCTTCTTCATAGAAAGCAAACTGATTCCTAGAACCAATTAACTCATTTCACACAGTACAGTGTTCAGTAATGAAGATGTTTCTTTTCTAAACAAACTACTTTAGAAATGAGGCCAATCTACTAAGTTGTGCATCTTTTAGATTACATTAACAAGGAAAGTTTGAACTTGCTGCACTCAACCATCTTTGTAGAAAGCAACTGATTCCTAGAACCGAATGAGCTTATTTCACACAGTAAAATGTTCGGCAATGAAGATGTTTGTTTTCTCAACAAACTACTTTAGAAATGAGGCGAATCTTCTAACTTGGCCATCTTTTCAGATTACATTAACAAGGAAAGTTTGAACTTGCTGCACTCAACCATCTTCTTAGAAAAATTAAACTGATTCCTAGAACCGAATTAACTTATTTCACACAGTACAGTGTTCGGTACTGAAGATGTTTCTTTTCTAAAGAAACTACTTTAGAAATGAGGCCAATCCACTATCTTGTACATCTTGTAAGATTACATTAACTAGGTAAGTTTGAACTTGCTGCACTCAACCTTTTTTGTAGGAAAGCAAGTGATTCCTAGAACCGGGACTAGCTTCTTTCACACAGTACAATGTTCTGCTAATGAAGATGTTTGTTTTCTAAACAAACTACTTTACAAATGAGGCCAATCTACTAAGTTGTGCATCTTTTTTAGATTACATTAACAAGGAAAGTTTGAACTTGCTGCACTCAACCATCTTTGTAGGAAAGAAACTGATTCCTAGAACCGAATTGCCTTTTTCACTTATTTCACTGAGTACAATGTTCAGGAATGAAGATACTTGTTTTCTCAACAAAGTACTTTACAAAGGAGGTGAATCTTCTAACCAACTAGCCATCTTTTTCAGGTTACATTAACAAGGAAAGTTTGAACTTGCTAAACTCAACTTGCTGCATCTTCTTCTTAGAAATTAAACTGATTCCTAGAACCGATATACCTTATTTCACAAAGTACAGTGTTCAGTACTGAAGATGTTACTTTTCTAAAGGAACTACTTTAGAAATGAGGCGAATGCACTAACTTGTACATCTTGTTAGATTACACAAACTAGGAAAGTTTGAACTTGCTGCACTCAACCTTCTTCGTAGGAAAGCAAGTGATTCCTAGAACCGAACTAGCTCATTTCACATAGTATAGTGTTCAGTAATGAAGATGTTTGTTTTGTAAACAAACTACTTTAGAAATGAGGCCAATCTACTAAGTTGTGCATCTTTTTAGATTACATTAACAAGGAAAGTTTGAACTTGCTGCACTCAAGCTTCTTTGTAGGAAAGCAACTGATTCCTAGAAGCGAATGAGCTTATTTCACACAGTAAAATGTTAGAAGCAATGAAGATGTTTGTTTTCTCAACAAAGTACTTTTTAAAATGAGGCTAATCTTCTAACTTGGCCATCTTTTTAGAATACAATAACAAGGAAAGTTTGAACTTGCTGCACTCAACCTTCTTTGTAGAAATTATACTGATTCCTAGAAGCTTAATTCACTTATTTCACACAGTACAGTGTTCGGTACTGAAGATGTTTCTTTTCTAAAGAAATTACTTAAGAAATGAGGCCAATCTACTATGTTGTGCATCTTTTTAGATTACATTAAGAAGGTAAGTTTGAACTTGCTGCACTCAACCTTCTTTGTAGGAAAGCAAGTGATTCCTAGAACCGAATGAAATTATTTCACACAGTACAATGTTCTGCTATAAAGATGTGAATTTTCTCAACAAACTCTTTTACAAATGAGGTGACTCTGCTAACTTCACCATCTTTTTAGATTACATTAACAAGGAAAGTTTGAACTTGCTGCACTCAACCATCTTCGTAGAAAGGAAACTGATTCCTAGAACCGAATTGCCTTTTTTCACACAGTACAGTGTTCAGTACTGAAGACGTTTGTTTTCTAAAGAAACCACTTTAGAAACAGTGCGAATCCACTAACTTGTACTTCTTGTTAGATTACACAAACGACGAAAGTTTGAACTTGCTGCACTCAACCTTTTTCTTAGGAAAGCAAGTGATTCCTAGAACCGAACTAGCTCTTTCACATAGTATAGTGTTCGGTAATGAAGATGTTTGTTTTGTATACAAACTACTTTAAAAATGAGGCCAATCTACTAAGTTGTGCATCTTTTTAAATTACATTAACAAGGAAAGTTTGAACTTGCTGCACTCAAACATCTTCGTAGAAATTAAACTGATTCCTAGAACCGATTTACCTTATTTGACACAGTACAGTGTTCACTACTGAAGATGTTGCTTTTCTAAAGAAACTACTTTAGAAATGAGGTGAATGCACTAAGTTGTACATCTTGTTAGATTCCACAAACTAGGAAAGTTTGAATTTGCTGCACTCAACCTTCTTCGTAGGAAAGCAAGTGATTCCTAGAACGGAACTAACTTATTTCACATAGTACAGTGTTCGGTAATGAAGATGTTTGTGTTCTAAACAAACTACTTTAGAAATGAGGCCAATCTACTAAGTTGGGCGTCTTTTCCGATTACATTAACAAGGAAAGTTTGAACTTGCTGCACTCAAACTTCTTTGTAGGAAAGCAAATGATTCCTAGAACCGAATGAGATTATTTCACACAGTACAATGTTCGGCAATGAAGATGTTTGTTTTCTCAACAAAGTACTTTACAAATGAGGCGAATCTTCTAACTTGGCCATCTTTTTAGATTACATTAACAAGGAAAGTTTGAACTTGCTGCACTCAACCTTCTTCGTAGAAATTAAACTGATTCCTAGAAGCGAATTAACTTATTTCACACTGTACAGTGTTCGATACTGAAGATGTTTCTTTTCTAAAGAAACTACTTTAGAAATGAGGCCAATCTACTATGTTGTGCATCTTTTTAGATTACATTAACAAGGAAAGTTTGAACTTCCTGCACTCAACCATCTTTGTAGATATTAAACTGATTCCTACAACCGAATTACCTTATTTCACACAGTACAGTGTTCGGTACTGATGATGTTTCTTTTCTAAAGAAACTACTTTAGAAATGAGGCCAATCTACTAATTTGTGCATCTTTTTAGATTACATTAACAAGGAAAGTTTGAACTTGCTGCACTCAACCTTCTTTATAGGAAAGCAAGTGATTCCTAGAACCGAATGAGGTTATTTCACACAGTACAATGTTCGGCAATAAAGATGTTTTTTTTCAAACAAACTACCTTACAATTGAGGTGAGTCTGCTTACTTGGCCATCTTTTTAGATTACATTAAGAAGGAAAGTTTGAACTTGCTGCACTCAACCATCTTCGTAGAAAGGAAACTGTTTCCTAGAACCGAATTAACTTATTTCACACAGTACAGTGCTCAGTACTGAAGATGTTTGTTTTCTAAGGAAACCACTTTAGAAATGATGCGAAACCACTAACTTGTACATCTTGTTAGATTACACAAACTAGGAAAGTTTGAACTTGCTGCACTCAACCTTCTTCGTAGGAAAGCAAGTGATTCCTACAACCGAACTTGCTCATTTCACATAGTACAGCGTTCGGTAATAAAGATGTTTGTTTTCTAAACAAACTACTTTAGAAATGAGGCCAATCTACTACGTTGTGCATCTTCTCAGATTACATTAACAAAGAAAGTTTGAACTTGGTACACTCAACCTTCTTTATAGGAAAGAAACTGATTCCTAGAATCGAATGAGCTTATTTCACACAGTACAATGTTTGGCAATGAAGATATTTGTTTTCTCAACAAAGTACTTTACAAATGAGGCGAATCTTCTAACTTGGCCATCTTTTTAGATTACATGAACAAGGAAAGTTTGAACTTGCTGCACTCAACCTTCTTCGTAGAAATTAAACTGATTTCGAGAAGCGAATTAACGTATTTCACACAGTACAGTTTTCGGTACTGAAGATGTTTCTTTTCTAAAGAAACTACTTTAGAAATGAGGCCATCTACTAAGTTGTGCATCTTTAGATTACATTAACAAGGAAAGTTTGAACTTGCTAAACTCAACCATCTTCGTAGAAAGTCAACTGATTCCTAGAACCGAATTAGCTCATTTCACGCAGTACAAATTTTGGCAATGAAGGTTTGTTTTCTAAAGAAACTACGTTAGAAATGAGGCGAATCTACTAACTTGGACATCTTTTTAGATTACATTAACAAGGAAAGTTTGAACTTGCTAAACTCAACCATCTTCTTAGAAAGGAAACTGATTCATAGAACCGAATTAACTTATTTCACACAGTACAGTGTTCGGTACTGAAGATGTTTCTTTTCTAAAGAAACTACTTTAGAAATGAGTCGAATCCACTATCTTGTACATCTTGTAAGATTACACAAACTAGGAAAGTTTGAACTTGCTGCACTCAGCCTTTTTCGTAGGAAAGCAAGTGATTCCTAGAACGGAATTAGCTTCTTTCACATAGTACAGTGTTCGGTAATGAAGATGTTTGTTTTCTAAACAAACTACTTTAGAAATGAGGCCAATCTACTAAGTTGTGCATCTTTTTAGATTACATTAACAAGGGAAGTTTGAACTTGCTGCACTCAACCTTCTTTGTAGGAAAGCAACTGATTCCTAGAACCGAATGAGCTTATTTCACACAGTACAATGTTCAGGAATGAAGATACTTGTTTTCTCAACAAAATACTTTACAAAGGAGGTGAATCTTCTAACTTGACCATCTTTTCAGGTTACATTAACAAGGAAAGTTTGAACTTGCTAAACTCAACCATCTTCTTAGAAATTAAACTGATTCCTAGAACTGATTTACCTTATTTCACAAAGTACAGTGTTCAGTACTGAAGATGTTACTTTTCTAAAGGAACTACTTTAGAAATGAGTCGAATGCACTAACTTGTACATCTTGTTAGATTACACAAACTAGGAAAGTTTGAACTTGCTGCACTCAATCTTTTTCGTAGGAAAGCAAGTGATTCCTAGATCCAAATGAGCTTATTTCACACAGTACAATGTTCGGCGATGAAGATGTTAATTTTCTCAACAAACTCTTTTACAAATGAGGTGACTCTGCTAACTTGGCCATCTTTTTAGATTACATTAACAAGGAAAGTTTGAACTTGCTGCACTCAACCATCTTCGTAGAAAGGAAACTGATTCCTAGAACCGAATTAACTTATTTCACACAGTATAGTGTTCAGTACTGAAGATGTTTGTTTTCTAAAGAAACCACTTTAGAAACAACGCGAATACACTAACTTGTACATCTTGTTAGATTACACAAACGACGAAAGATTGAACTTGCTGCACTCAACCTTCTTCATAGGAAAGCAAGTGATTCCTAGAACCGAACTAGCTCATTTCACATAGTATAGTGTTCGGAAATGAAGATGTTTGTTTTGTAAACAAACTACTTTAGAAATGAGGCCAATCTACTAAGTTGTGCATCTTTTCAGATTACATTAACAAGGAAAGTTTGAACTTGCTGCACTCAAACTTCTTCGTAGAAATTAAACTGATTCCTAGAAGCGAATTAACTTATTTCACACTGTACAGTGTTCGGTAATGAAGATGTTTGTTTTCTAAACAAACTACTTCAGAAATGAGGACAATCTACTAAGTTGTGCATCTTTTCAGATTACATTAAAAAGGAAAGTTTGAACTTGCTGCACTCAACCTTCTTTGTAGGAAAGCAACTGATTGCTAGAACCGAATGAGCTTATACCACACAGTACAATGTTCCGCAATGAAGATGTTTGTTTTCTCAACAAAGTACTTTACAAATGAGGAGACTCTGCTAACTTGGCCATCTTTTTAGATTACATTAACAAGGAAAGTTTGAACTTGCTGCACTCAACCATCTTCGTAGAAATTAAACTGTTTCCTAGAAGCGAATTCACTTATTTCACACAGAACAGTGTTCGGTACTGAAGATGTTTCTTCTCTAAAGAAACTACTTTAGAAATGAGGCGAATCCACTAACTTGTACATCTTGTTAGATTACACAAACTAGGAAAGTTTGAAGTTGTTGGACTCAACCTTCGTCTTAGAAATTAAACTGATTCCTAGAAGCGAATGAACATTTCACACAGTACAGTGTTTGGAACTGAAGATGTTTCTTTTCCAAAGAAACTACTTTATGAATGAGGCCAATCTACTAAGTTGTGCATCTTTTTAGATTACATTAAGAAGGAAAGTTTGAACTTCCTGCACTCAACCTTCCTTGTAGGAAAGCAAGTAATTCATAGAACCAAATGAGCTTATTTCACACAGTACAATGTTTGGAAATGAAGATGTTAATTTTCTAAACAAACTACTTTACAAATGAGGCGAATCTCCTAACTTGGCCATCTTTTTAGATTACTTTAACAAGGAAAGTTTGAACTTGCTGTACTCAACCTTCTTCGTAGAAATTAAACTGATTCCAAGAGGCGAATTAACTTATTTCACTCAGTACAGTGTTCGGTACTGAAGATGTTTCTTTTCTAAAGAATCTACTTTAGAAATGAGCCCAATCTACTAAGTTGTGCATCTCTTAAGATTACATTAATAAAGAAAGTTTGAACTTGCTGCACTCATCCCTATTTGGAGGAAAGCAACTGAATTCTAGAACAGAATTAGCTTTGTTTACACAGTACAATGTTCGGAAATGAAGATGTTTGTTTTCTCAACAAACTACTTTACAAATGAGGCGAATCTTCTACCTTGGCTATCTTTTGAGATTACATTAACAAAGAAAGTTTGAACTTGCTGCACTCAACCATCTTCGTAGAAATTAAACTGATTTCTAGAAGCGAATTAACTTATTTCACACAGTACAGTGTTCGGTACTGAAGATGTTTCTTTTCTAAAGAAACTACTTTAGAAATGAGGGCAATCTACTAAGTTCTGCATCTTTTTAGATTACATTAAAAAGGAAAGTTTGAAGTTGCTACACTCAACCTTCTTTGTAGGAAAGCAAGTGATTCCTAGAACCGAATGAGCTTATTTCACACAGTACAATGTTCGGCAATGAAGATGTTAATTTTCTCAACAAACTACTTTACAAATGAGGTGAATCTGCTAACTTGGCCATCATTTTAGATTACATTAACAACTAAAGTTTGAACTTGCTGCACTCAACCATCTACGTAGAAGGGAAAGTGATTCCTAGAACCGAATGAACTTATATCACACAGTACAGTGTTCAGGAGTGAAGATGTTTGTTTTCTAAAGAAACCACTTTAGAAACGACGCGAATCCACTACCTTGTACATCTTGTTAGATTACACAAACTAGGAAAGTTTGAACTTGCTGCACTGAACCTTCTTCGTAGGAAAGCAAGTGATTCCTAGAACCAAACTAGCTCATTTCACATAGTACAGGCATCTTTTTGATTACATTAACAAGGAAAGTTTGAAGATTTTATTTTCATAAACTGATTCCTAGAAGGGGAATTAACTTTTTCACACAGTACAGTGTTTGGTACTGAAGATGTTTATTTTCTAAAGAAACTACTTTAGAAATGAGGCTAATCCACTAATTTGTACATCTTGTTAGATTACACAAACTAGGAAAATTTGAACTGGCTGCACTCAACCTTCTTCTTAGAAATTAAACTGATTCCTAGAACTAAATTAACTTATTTCACACAGTACAGTGTTGAACTGAAGATGTTTCCTTTCTAAAGAAACTACTTTAGAAATGAGGCCAATCTACTAAGTTTTACATCTTTTTAGATGACATTAACAAGGAAAGCTTGAACTTGCTGCACTCAACCTTCTTTGTAGGAAAGCAAGTGATTCCTAGAACCGAATGAGCTTATTTCACACAGTACAATGTTCGGCAATGAAGATGTTAATTTTCTCAACAAACTACTTTACAAATGAGGTGAATCTGCTAACTTGGCCATCTTTTTAGATTACATTAACAAGGAAAGTTTGAACTTGCTGCACTCAACCATCTTCGTGGAAAGGAAACTGATTCCTAGAACCGAATTAAGTTATTTCACACAGTACTGTGTTCAGAACTGAAGATGTTTGTTTTCTAAAGAAACCACATTAGAAACATTAATAAAGACACCAATCCACTAACTTGTACATCTTGTTAGATTACACAAATTAGGAAAGTTTGAACTTGCTGCATTCAACCTTCTTCAGAGGAAAGCAAGTGATTCCTAGAACCGAACTAGCTCATTTCACATAGTACCGTGTTCGTGATGAAGATGTTTCTTTCTAAAGAAACTACTTTAGAAATCAGGCCAATCTACTAAGTTTTGCATCTTTTTAGATTACATTAACAAGGAAAGTTTGAACTTGCTGCACTCAACCTTCTTTGTAGGAAAGCAATTGATTCCTAGAACCGAATGAGCTTATTTCACACAGTACAATGTTCGGCAATGAAGATGTTAATTTTCTCAACAAACTACTTTACAAATGAGGTGAATCTGCTAACTTGGCCATCTTTTTAGATTACATTAACAAGGAAAGTTTGAACTTGCTGCACTCAACCATCTTCGTGGAAAGGAAACTGATTCCTAGAACCGAATTAACTTATTTCACACAGTACTGTGTTCAGAACTGAAGATGTTTGTTTTCTAAAGAAACCACATTAGAAACGACAAATCCACTAACTTGTACATCTTGTTAGATTACACAAATTAGGAAAGTTTGAACTTGCTGCACTCAACCTTCTTTGTAGGAAAGCAAGTGATTCAGAACCGAACTAGCTTTTCACATAGTACAAAGTTTGCAATGAAGAAGGTTTATTTTCAACACTGATTCCTAGAAAATTTATAGTGTTTGGTAGATTTTCCTAGAAATGAGGCTTAATCTCTTGTTAGATTACATTTGAACTTGCTGCATTAAACTGATTCCTAGAACCGAATTAACTTATTTCACACAGTACAGTGTTCAATAAGATGTTTCTTTTCTAAAGAAACTACTTTAGAAATGAGGCCAATCTACTAAGTTTTGCATCTTTTCAGATTACATTAACAAGGAAAGGTTGAACTTGCTGCACTCAACCTTCTTTGTAGGAAAGCAATTGATTCCTAGAACCGAATGAGCTTATTTCACACAGTACAATGTTCGGCAATGAAGATGTTAATTTTCTCAACAAACTACTTTACAAATGAGGTGAATCTGCTAACTTGGCCATCTTTTTAGATTACATTAACAAGGAAAGTTTGAACTTGCTGCACTCAACCATCTTCGTGGAAAGGAAACTGATTCCTAGAACCGAATTAAGTTATTTCACACAGTACTGTGTTCAGAACTGAAGATGTTTGTTTTCTAAAGAAACCACATTAGAAACGACACGAATCCACTAACTTGTACATCTTGTTAGATTACACAAATTAGGAAAGTTTGAACTTGCTGCATTCAACCTTCTTCGTAGGAAAGCAAGTGATTCCTAGAACCGAACTAGCTCATTTCACATAGTACCGTGTTCGGTGATGAAGATGTTTCTTTTCTAAAGAAACTACTTTAGAAATCAGGCCAATCTACTAAGTTTTGCATCTTTTCAGATTACATTAACAAGGAAAGGTTGAACTTGCTGCACTCAACCTTCTTTGTAGGAAAGCAATTGATTCCTAGAACCGAATGAGCTTATTTCACACAGTACAATGTTCGATGAAGATGTTTGTTTTCTCAACAAACTACTTTACAAATTAGGCGAATCTACTAACTTGGCTATCTTTTTAGATTACATTAACAAGGAAAGTTTGAACTTGAGAACTCAACCGTCTTTTGTAGAAATTAAACTGATTCCTAGAAGCGAATTAACTTATTTCACACAGTACAGTGTTTGGTACTGAAGATGTTTCTTTTCTAAAGAAACTACTTTAGAAATGCAGCGAATCCACTAACTTGTACATCTTGTTAGATTACACAAACTAGGAAAGTTTGAAAGTTCTGCTCTCAACCGTCTTTGTAGGAAAGCAACTGATTCCTAGAACCGAATTAGCTCATTTCACATACTACAATGTTTTTCAATGAAGGTTTGTTTTATAAAGACAATACGATAGAAATTAGGTAAATCTACTAACTTGACATCTTTTTAGATTACATTAACAAGGAAAGTTTGAACTTGCTAAACTCAACCATCTTCAAGAAACGAAAACTGATTCCTAGAACCGAATAAGCATATTTCACACAGTACAATGTTTGGCAGGAAGTTTTGTTTTCTAAAGAAACTATTTTAGAAATTAGGCAAGTCTACTAACTTGGATATCTTTTTAGATTACATTAACAAGGAAAGTTTGAACTTGCTAAACTCAACCATCTTCGTAGAAAGGAAACTGATTCCTAGAACCTAAATAACTTATTTCACACAGTACAGTGTTCAGTACTGAAGATGTTTGTTTTCTAAATAAACTACTTTAGAAATGACGTGAATCCACTAACTTGTACATCTTGTTAGATTACACAAACTAGGAAAGTTTGAACTTGCTACACTCAATCTTCTTCGTAGGAAAGCAAGTTATTACTAGAACCAAACTAGCTTATTTCACATAGTACAGTGTTCGGTAAAGTAGATGTTTGTTTTCTAAACAAACTACTTTAGAAATGAGGCCAATCTACTACGTTTTGCATCTTTTTAGGTTACATTAACAAGGAAAGTTTGAACTTGCTGCAGTCAACCTTCTTTGTACGAAGGCAACTGATTCCTAAAACCGAATGAGCTTATTTCACACAGTACATTGTTCGTCAATGAAGATGTTTATTTTCTCAACAAACTACTTTACAAATGAGGGGAATCTGATAACTTGGCCATCTTTTTAGATTACATTAAGAAGACAAGTTTGAACTTATTGCACTCAACCATCTTCGTGGAAAGGAAACTGATTCCTAGAACCGAATTAACTTATTTCACACAGTACAGTGTTCAGTACTGAAGATGTTTGTTTTCTAAAGGAACCACTTTAGAAATGATGCGAATCCACTAACTTGTATATCTTGTTAGATTACACAAACTAGGAAAGTTTGAACTTGCTGCTCAACCTTCTTCTTAGGAAAGCAAGTGATTCCGAGAACGGAAGTGGCTTTTTCACATAGTACAGTGTTCGGTAATGAAGATGTTTGTTTTATAAACAAACTACTTTAGAAATGAGGCCAATATAATAAGTTGTGCATCCTTTTAGATTACATTATCAAGGAAAGTTTGAACTTGCTGCACTCAACCTTCTTTGTAGGAAAGCAAGTGATTCCTAGAACCGAATGAGCTTATTTCACACAGTACAATGTTCGCAAATAAAGATGTTAATTTTCCCAACAAACTACCTTAAAAATGAGGTGAGTCTGCTAACTTGGCCATCTTTTTAGATTACATTAACAAGGAAAGTGTGAACTTGCTGCACTCAACCATCTTCGTAGAAAGGAAACTGATTCCTAGAACCGAATTAACTTATTTCACACAGTAAACTGCTCAATACTGAAGATGTTTGTTTTCTAAAGAAACCACTTTAGAAACGACGCGAAACCACTAACTTGTATATCTTGTTAGATTACACAAACTAGGAAAGTTTGAACTTGCTCCACTCAACCTTCTTCGTAGGAAAACAAGTGATTCCCAGAACCGAACTGGCTCATTTCACATAGTACAGTGTTCAGTAATGAAGATGTTTGTTTTCTAAACAAACTACTTTAGAAATGAGGCCAATCTACAAAGTTGTGCATCTTTTTAGATTACATTAACAAGGAAAGTTTGAACTTGCTGCACTCAACCTTCTTTATAGGAAAGCGACTGATTCCTAGAACCGAATGAGCTTATCTCACACAGTACAATGTTCTGCAATGAAGATGTTTGTTTTCTCAAGAAAGTACTTTACAAATGAGGCGAATCTTCTAACTTGGCCATCTTTTTAGATTACATGAACAAGGAAAGTTTGAACTTGCTGCACTCAACCTTCTTCGTAGAAAATAAACTGATTCCTAGAATCGAATTAACTCATTTCACACAGTACACTGTTCGGTACTGAAGATGTTTCTTTTCTAAAGAAACTACTTTAGAAATGAGGCCAATCTACTAAGTTGTGCATCTTTTTAGAATACATAAACAAGGAAAGTTTGAACTTGCTGCACTCAACCTTCTTTGTAGGAAAGCAAGTGATTCCTAGAACCGAATGAGCTTATTTCACACAGTACAATGTTCGGCAATGAAGATGTTAATTTTCTGAACAAACTACCTTACAAATGAGGTGAATCTGCTAACTTGGCCATCTTTTTACATTACATTAACAAGGAAAGTTTGAACTTGCTGCACTCAACCATCTTCGTAGAAAGGAAATTGATTCCTAGAACCCAATTAACTTATTTCACACAGTACAGTGCTCAGTACTGAAGATGTTTGTTTTCTAAAGAAACCACTTTAGAAAGGACTCGAACCAGTAACTTGTACATCTTGTTAGATTACACAAACTAGGAAAGTTTGAACTTGCTGCACTCAACCTACTTCGTAGGAAAGCAAGTGATTCCTAGAACCAACTAGCTCATTTCACATAGTGCAGTGTTCGGTAATGAAGATGTTTGTTTTCTAAACAAACTACTTTAGAAATGAGGCCAATCTACTAAGTTGTGCCTCTTTTCAGATTACATTAACAAGGAAAGTTCGAACTTGCTGCACTTAACCTTCTTTATAGGAAAGCAAACTGATTCCCAGAACCAATGAGCTTATTTCACACAGTACAATGTTCGGCAATGAAGATGTTTGTTTTCTCCACAAACTACTTTACAAATGAGGCGAATCTACTAACTTGGCCATCCTATTAGATAACATTAACAAGGAAAGTTTGAACTTGCTGCACTCAACCATCTTCGTAGAAATTAAACTGATTCCTAGAAGCGAATTCACTTAATTCACACAGTACAATGTCCGGTACTAAAGATGTTTCTTTTCTAAAGAAACTAATTTAGAAAGAGGCGAATGCACTAACTTGTATATCTTGTTAAATTACACAAACTAGGAAAGTTTGAACAAGCTGCACTCAACCTTCTTCGAGAAATTAAATTGATTCCTAGAAGCGAATTAACTTATTTCACACAGTACAGTGTTAAATACTGAAGATGTTTCTTTTCTAAAGAAATTGCTTTAGAAATGAGGCGAATAAACTAATTTGTGCATTTTTTTGATTACATTAACAAGGAATGTTTGAACTTGCTCCAATCAACCGTCTTTGTAGGAAAGCAACTGAATTCTAGATCCGAATTACCTTTTTCACAAGGTACAATGTTCGGCATTGAAGATGTTTGTTTTCTCAACAAACTACTTTACAAATGAGTCAAATCTACTAACTTGGACATCTTTTTAGATTACATTAACAAGGAAATTTTGAACTTGCTAATCTCAACCATCTTCGTAGAAAGGAAACTGATTCCTAGAACCGAATTAACTTATTTCACAGAGTACAGTGTTCTACTGAAGATGTTTGTTTTCTAAAGAAACGAATTTAGAAATGACGCCAATTCACTAACGCATATATTGTTAGATTACACAAAGCAGGAATGTTTGAACTTGCTGCACTCAACCTTCTTCGTAGGAAAGCAAGTGATTCCTAGAAGCGAATTAACTTATTTAACACAGTACATTGTTCGATACTGAAGTTGTTTCTTTATAAAGAAACTACTTTAGAAATGAGGCCAATCTACTACGTTGTGCATCTTTTACATTACATTAACAAGGAATGTTTGAACTTGCTGCACTTAACCGTCTTTGTAGGAAAGCAACTGAATTCTAGAACTAAATTAGCTTTTTCACACAGTACAATGTTCGGCAATGAAGATATTTGTTTTCTCAACAAAGTGCTTTACAAATGAGGCGAATCTTCTAACTTGGCCATCTTTTTAGATTATATTAACAAGGAAAGTTTGAACTTGCTGCACTCAACCATCTTCGTAGAAATTAAACTGATTCCTAGAAGCAAATTAACATTTCACACAGTACAGTGTTCGGTACTAAAGATGTTTCTTTTCTAAAGAAACTACTTTAGAAATGAGGCCAAACTACTAAGTTGTGCATCTTTTAGATTACAGAAACTAGGAAAGTTTGAACTTGCTGCACTCAACCTTCTTCGTAGGGAAAGCAAGTGATTCCTAGAACCGAACTAGCTCATTTCACATAGTACAGTGAGCGGTAATGAAGATGTTTGTTTTCTAAACAAACTATTTAGAAATGAGGCCAATCTACTAAGTTGTGCATCTTCTCAGATTACATTAACAAGGAAAGTTTGAACTTGCTAAACTCAACCATCTTCGTAGAAAGTAAACTGATTCCTAGAACCAAATGAGCTCATTTCACACAGTATAATGTTTGGCAATGAAGGTTTGTTTTCTAAAGACACTACTTTAGAAATTAGGCGACTCTCTAACTTGCACATCTTTTAGATTACATTAACAAGGAAAGTTTGAACTTGCTAAACTCAACCATCGAAAATTAACCTGATTCCTAGAACCGAATTATCTTATTTCACGCAGGACAGTGTTCGGTACTGAAGATGTTTGTTTTCTAAAGAAACTACTTTAGAAATGACGTGAAACCACTAACTTGTACATCTTGTTAGATTACACAAACTAGGTAAGCTTGAACTTGGTACACTCAATCTTCTTTGTAGGGAAAGCAAGTGATTCCTAGAATGGAACTAGCTCATTTAACATAGTACAGTGTTCGGAAATGAAGATGTTTGTTTTCTCAACAAAGTACTTTAAAAATGAGGCGAATATCCTAACTTGGCCATCTTTTTAGATTACATTAACAAGGAAAGTTTGAACTTGCTGCACTCAACCATCTTCGTAGAAATTAAACTTATTCCTAGAACTGAATTAAGTTATTTTACACAGTACAGTGTTCAGTACTGAAGATGTTTCTTTTCTAAAGAAATTACTTTAGAAATGAGACGAATCCACTAAGTTGTGCATCTTTTCAGATTACATTAACAAGGAATGTTTGAACTTGCTGCACTCAACTTTGTTTGTAGGAAAGGAACTGAATTCTAGATCCGAATGAGATTTTTTTCACACAGTACAATGTTAGCAATGAAGATATTTGTTTTCTCAACAAACTACTTTACAAATGGGCAAATCTACTAACTTGGACATCTTTTTAGATTACATTAACAAGGAAAGTTTGAACTTGGTAAACTCAACCATCTTCGTAGAAAATTAAACTGATTCCTAGAACCGAATTAGTTCATTTCACACAGTACAATGTTTGGCAATGAAGGTTTGTTTTCTAAAGAAACTACTTTAGAAAGGAGGCGAATCTGCTAACTTGGACATCATTTTTAGATTACATTAACAAGGAAAGTTTGAACTTGCTGCACTCAACCATCTTCGTAGAAATTAAATTGATTCCTAGAATCGCATTAGCATTTCCACAGTACAGTGTTTGGTAATGAAGATGTTTCTTTTCTAAAGAAACTACTGTTAGAAATGAGGCCAATCTACTAAGTTGTGCATATTTTACATTACATTAACAAGGAAAGTTTGAACTTGATGCAGTCAACCTTCTTTGTAGGAAACCAAACTGATTCCTAGAACCGAATTAGCTTATTTCACACTGTACAGTGTTCGGCAATGAAGATGTTAATTTTCTCAATAAACTACTTTACAAATGAGGTGAATCTGCTAATTTGGCCATATTTTTAGATTATATTAACAAGGAAAATTTGAACTTGCTGCACTCAACATTCTTCGTAAGAAAGCAAGTGATTCCTAGAACCTAGTTCATTTCACATAGTACAGTTTTCAGTAATGAAGATGTTTGTTTTCTAAACAAACTACTTTAGAAATGAGGCCAATCTACTAAGTTGTGCATCTTTTAGATTACATTAACAAGGAAAGTTTGAACTTGCTGCACTCAACCTTCTTTGTAGGAATGCAACTGTTTCCTAGAACCGAATGAGCTTATTTCACACAGTACAATGTTTGGCAATGAAGATGTTTGTTTTCTCAACAAACTACTTTACAAATGAGGTGAATCTACTAACTTGGCCATCTTTTTAGATTACATTAACAAGGAAAGTTTGAACTTGCTGCACTCAACCATCTTCTTAGAAATTAAACTGATTCCTAGAACTGAAATTAACTTATTTCACACAGTACAGTGTTCAGTACTGAAGATGTTTCTTTTTCTAAAGAAACTACTTTAGAAATGAGTCAATCTACGAAGTTGTGCATCTTTTTAGATTACATTAACAAGGAAAGTTTGAACTTGCTGCACTCAACCTTCTTAGGAAAGTAAACTGATTCCTAGAACCAAATGAGCTTATTTCACACAGTACAATGTTTGGCAATGAAGATTTAATTTTCTAAAGAAACTACTTTACAAATGAGGCGAGTCTACTAACTTGGCCATCTTTTTTAGATTACATTAACAAGGAAAGTTTGAACTTGCTGCACTCAACCATCTTTGTGAAAGGAAACTGATTCCTAGAACCGAATTAACTTATTTCACACAGTACAGTGTTCAGTACTGAAGATGTTTGTTTTCTAAAGAAACTACTTTAGAAATAAGCCGAATCCACTAACTTGTACATCTTGTTAGATTACACAAACTAGGAAAGTTTGAACTTGCAGCACTCAACCTTCTTTGTAGGAAAGCAAGTTATTATTCTAGAACAAACCAGCTTATTTCACACAGTACAGTGTTCGGTAATGAAGATGTTTGTTTTCTAAACAAACTACCTTAGAAATGAGGCCAATCTGCTACCTTGTGCATCTTTTGAGATTACATTAACAAGGAAAGTTTGAACTTGCTGCACTCAACCTTCTTCTCAGAGAAATTAAACTGATTACTAGAACTAAAATTAACTTATTTCACACAGTACAGTGTTCGGTACTGAAGATGTTTGTTTTCTAAACAAACTACTTTAGAAATGAGGTGAATCTACTAACTTGTGCATCTTTTTAGATTACATTAAAAGGAAAGTTTGAACTTGCTGCACTGAACCATCTTTTGTAGAAAAGCAAACTGATTGCTAGAACCGAATGAGCTTATTCCACACAGTACAATGTTCAGTAATGAAGATGTTTGTTTTCTCAACAAATTACTTTACAAATGAGGAGATTCTGCTAACTTGGCATCTTTTTAGATTACATTAACAAGGAAAGTTTGAACTTGCTGCACTCAACCATCTTTGTAGAAAAGCAACTGAATTCTAGAACCGAATTCACTTATTTCACACAGAACAGTGTTCGGGAGTGAAGATGTTTGTTTTCTAAAGAAACTACTTTAGAAATGAGGTGAATCCACTAACTTGTACATCTTGTTAGATTACATTAACTAGGAAAGTTTGAACTTGTTGACTCAACCTTCTTCTTAGAAATTATACTGATTCCTAGAAGCAAATTAAACATTTCACACAGTACAGTGTTTGGAACTGAAGATGTTTCTTTTCCAAAGAAACTACTTTAGAAATGAGGCCAATCTACTAAGTTGTGCATCTTTTTATTACATTAAGAAGGAAAGTTTGAACTTCCTGCACTCAACCTTCCTTGTAGGAAAGCAAGTAATTCATAGAACCAAATGAGCTTTTTCACACAGTACAATGTTTGGCAATGAAGATGTTAATTTTCTAAACAAACTACTTTACAAATGAGGCAAATCTACTAACTTGGCCATCTTTTTAGATTACATTAACAAGGAAAAGTTTGAACTTGCTGCACTCAACCTTCTTCGTAGAAATTAAACTGATTCCAAGAGGCGAATTAACTTATTTCACTCAGTACAGTGTTTGGCACTGAAGATGTTTCTTTTCTAAAGAATCTACTTTAGAAATGAGGTGAATCTACTAAGTTGTGCATCTCTTTAGATTACATTAATAAAGAAAGTTTGAACTTGCTGCACTCATCCCTATTTGGAGGAAAGCAAACTGAATTCTAGAACAAAATTAGCTTTGTTTACACAGTACAATGTTCGGAAATGAAGATGTTTGTTTTCTCAACAAACTACTTTACAAATGAGGCGAATCTTCTACCTTGGCTATCTTTTGAGATTACATTAACAAAGAAAGTTTGAACTTGCTGCACTCAACCATCTTCGTGAAATTAAACTGATTTCTAGAACCGAATTAACTTATTTCACACAGTACAGTGTTCAGAACTGAAGATGTTTCTTTCTAAAGAAACTACTTTAGAAATGAGGGCAATCTACTAAGTTCTGCATCTTTTAGATTACATTAAAAAGGAAAGTTTGAAGTTGCTGCATTCAACCTTCTTTGTAGGAAAGCAAGTGATTCCTAGAACCGAATGAGCTTATTTCACACAGTACAATGTTCAGCAATGAAGATGTTAATTTTCTCAACAAACTACTTTACAAATGAGGTGAATCTACTAAGTTGGCCATCATTTTAGATTACATTAACAAGGAAAGTTTGAACTTGCTGCACTCAACCATCTTTGTAGAAGGGAAACTGATTCCTAGAACCGAATGAACTTATATCACACAGTACAGTGTTCAGGAGTGAAGATGTTTGTTTTTCTAAAGAAACCACTTTAGAAACTACTTTAATCCACTACCTTGTACATCTTGTTATCTGGAAAGTTTGAACTTGCTGCACTGAACCTTCTTCGTTACATTAACAAGAACCGAACTAGCTCATTTCACATAGTACAGTGTTCGGTAATGAAGATTTTTATTTTCATAAACTGATTCCTAGAAGGGAATTAACTTTTTTCACACAGTACAGTGTTTGGTACTGAAGATGTTTATTTTCTAAAGAAACTACCGTAGAAATGAGGCGAATCCACTAATTTGTACATCTTGTTAGATTACACAAACTAGGAAAATTTGAACTGGCTGCATTCAACCTTCTTCGTAGAAATTAAACTGATTCCTAGAAGCGAATTAACTTATTTCACACAGTACAGTGTTCAATACTGAAGATGTTTCCTTTCTAAAGAAACTACTTTAGAAATGAGGCCAATCTACTAAGTTTTACATCTTTTTAGATGACATTAACAAGGAAAGCTTGAACTTGCTGCACTCAACCTTCTTTGTAGGAAAGCAAGTGATTCCTAGAACCGAATGAGCTTATTTCACACAGTACAATGTTCGGCAATGAAGATGTTAATTTTCTCAACAAACTACTTTACAAATGAGGTGAATCTGCTAACTTGGCCATCTTTTTAGATTACATTAACAAGGAAAGTTTGAACTTGCTGCACTCAACCATCTTCGTGGAAAGGAAACTGATTCCTAGAACCGAATTAAGTTATTTCACACAGTACTGTGTTCAGAACTGAAGATGTTTGTTTTCTAAAGAAACCACATTAGAAACGACACGAATCCACTAACTTGTACATCTTGTTAGATTACACAAATTAGGAAAGTTTGAACTTGCTGCATTCAACCTTCTTCGTAGGAAAGCAAGTGATTCCTAGAACCGAACTAGCTCATTTCACATAGTACCGTGTTCGGTGATGAAGATGTTTCTTTTCTAAAGAAACTACTTTAGAAATCAGGCCAATCTACTAAGTTTTGCATCTTTTCAGATTACATTAACAAGGAAAGGTTGAACTTGCTGCACTCAACCTTCTTTGTAGGAAAGCAATTGATTCCTAGAACCGAATGAGCTTATTTCACACAGTACAATGTTCGGCAATGAAGATGTTTGTTTTCTCAACAAACTACTTTACAAATTAGGCGAATCTACTAACTTGGCTATCTTTTTAGATTACATTAACAAGGAAAGTTTGAACTTGAGAACTCAACCGTCTTCGTAGAAATTAAACTGATTCCTAGAAGCGAATTAACTTATTTCACACAGTACAGTGTTTGGTACTGAAGATGTTTCTTTTCTAAAGAAACTACTTTAGAAATGCGGCGAATCCACTAACTTGTACATCTTGTTAGATTACACAAACTAGGAAAGTTTGAAAGTTCTGCTCTCAACCGTCTTTGTAGGAAAGCAACTGATTCCTAGAACCTAATTAGCTCATTTCACATACTACAATGTTTTTCAATGAAGGTTTGTTTTATAAAGACAATACGATAGAAATTAGGTAAATCTACTAACTTGGACATCTTTTTAGATTCCATTAACAAGGAAAGTTTGAACTTGCTAAACTCAACCATCTTCGAAGAAACGAAACTGATTCCTAGAACCGAATAAGCATATTTCACACAGTACAATGTTTGGCAGGGAAGTTTTGTTTTCTAAAGAAACTATTTTAGAAATTAGGCAAGTCTACTAACTTGGATATCTTTTTAGATTACATTAACAAGGAAAGTTTGAACTTGCTAAACTCAACCATCTTCGTAGAAAGGAAACTGATTCCTAGAACCTAAATAACTTATTTCACACAGTACAGTGTTCAGTACTGAAGATGTTTGTTTTCTAAATAAACTACTTTAGAAATGACGTGAATCCACTAACTTGTACATCTTGTTAGATTACACAAACTAGGAAAGTTTGAACTTGCTGCACTCAACCATCTTCGTGGAAAGGAAACTGATTCCTAGAACCGAATGAGCTCATTTCACACAGTACAATGTTCGGCAATGAAGATGTATGTTTTCTCAACAAAGTACTTTACAAATGAGGCGAATCTCCTATCTTGTCCATCTTTTTAGATTACATTAAAAAGGAAAGTTTGAACTTGCTGCACTCAACCATCTTCGTTGAAATTAAACTGATTCCTAGAGCTTAATTAATTTTTCACACAGTACAGTGTTCGGTACTGATGATGTTTCTTTTCTAAACAAACTACTTTAGAAATGAGGCCAATCTTCTAAGTTGTGCATCTTTTTAGATTACATTAACAAGGAAAGTTTGAACTTGCTGCACTCAACCTTCTTTGTAGGAAAGCAAGTGATTCCTAGAACCGAATTAGCTTATTTCACACAGTACAATGTTCGGCAATGAAGATGTTTGTTTTCTCAACAAACTACTTTACAAATGAGGCGAATCTACTAACTTGGCCATCTTCTAACGTTACATTAACAAGGACAGTTTGAACTTGCTGCACTCAACCGTCTTCGTAGAAATTAAACTTATTCCCAGAAGGGAATTAACTTATTTCACACAATACAGTGTTCGGTACTGAAGATGTTTCTCTTCTAAAGAAACTACTTTAGTAATGACGCAAATCCACTTACTTGTACATCTTGTTAGATTACACAAACTAGGAAAGTTTGAACTTGCTACACTCAATCTTCTTCGTAGGAAAAGCAAGTTATTACTAGAACCAAACTAGCTTATTTCACATAGTACAGTGTTCGGTAAAGTAGATGTTTGTTTTCTAAACAAACTACTTTAGAAATGAGGCCAATCTACTACGTTTTGCATCTTTTTAGGTTACATTAACAAGGAAAGTTTGAACTTGCTGCAGTCAACCTTCTTTGTACGAAGGCAACTGATTCCTAAAACCGAATGAGCTTATTTCACACAGTACATTGTTCACAATGAAGATGTTTATTTTCTCAACAAACTACTTTACAAATGAGGGGAATCTGATAACTTGGCCATCTTTTTAGATTACATTAAGAAGACAAGTTTGAACTTATTGCACTCAACCATCTTCGTGGAAAGGAAACTGATTCCTAGAACCGAATTAACTTATTTCACACAGTACAGTGTTCAGTACTGAAGATGTTTGTTTTCTAAAGGAACCACTTTAGAAATGATGCGAATCCACTAACTTGTATATCTTGTTAGATTACACAAACTAGGAAAGTTTGAACTTGCTGCTCTCAACCTTCTTCTTAGGAAAGCAAGTGATTCCGAGAACGGAAGTGGCTTTTTTCACATAGTACAGTGTTCGGTAATGAAGATGTTTGTTTTATAAACAAACTACTTTAGAAATGAGGCCAATATAATAAGTTGTGCATCCTTTTAGATTACATTATCAAGGAAAGTTTGAACTTGCTGCACTCAACCTTCTTTGTAGGAAAGCAAGTGATTCCTAGAACCGAATGAGCTTATTTCACACAGTACAATGTTCGCAAATAAAGATGTTAATTTTCCCAACAAACTACCTTAAAAATGAGGTGAGTCTGCTAACTTGGCCATCTTTTTAGATTACATTAACAAGGAAAGTGTGAACTTGCTGCACTCAACCATCTTCGTAGAAAGGAAACTGATTCCTAGAACCGAATTAACTTATTTCACACAGTAAACTGCTCAATACTGAAGATGTTTGTTTTCTAAAGAAACCACTTTAGAAACGACGAAACCACTAACTTGTATATCTTGTTAGATTACACAAACTAGGAAAGTTTGAACTTGCTCCACTCAACCTTCTTCGTAGGAAAACAAGTGATTCCCAGAACCGAACTGGCTCATTTCACATAGTACAGTGTTCAGTAATGAAGATGTTTGTTTTCTAAACAAACTACTTTAGAAATGAGGCCAATCTACAAAGTTGTGCATCTTTTCAGATTACATTAACAAGGAAAGTTTGAACTTGCTGCACTCAACCTTCTTTATAGGAAAGCGACTGATTCCTAGATTCGAATGAGCTTATCTCACACAGTACAATGTTCGGCAATGAAGATGTTTGTTTTCTCAAGAAAGTACTTTACAAATGAGGCGAATCTTCTAACTTGGCCATCTTTTTTAGATTACATGAACAAGGAAAGTTTGAACTTGCTGCACTCAACCTTCTTCAGTAGAAAATAAACTGATTCCTAGAATCGAATTAACTCATTTCACACAGTACACTGTTCGGTACTGAAGATGTTTCTTTTCTAAAGAAACTACTTTAGAAATGAGGCCAATCTACTAAGTTGTGCATCTTTTTACATTACATTAACAAGGAAAGTTTGAACTTGCTGCACTCAACCTTCTTTGTAGGAAAGCAAGTGATTCCTAGAACCGAATGAGCTTATTTCACACAGTACAATGTTCGCAATGAAGATGTTAATTTTCTGAACAAACTACCTTACAAATGAGGTGAATCTGCTAACTTGGCCATCTTTTTACATTACATTAACAAGGAAAGTTTGAACTTGCTGCACTCAACCATCTTCGTAGAAAGGAAATTGATTCCTAGAACCCAATTAACTTATTTCACACAGTACAGTGCTCAGTACTGAAGATGTTTGTTTTCTAAAGAAACCACTTTAGAAAGGACTCGAACCAGTAACTTGTACATCTTGTTAGATTACACAAACTAGGAAAGTTCGAACTTGCTGCACTCAACCTACTTCGTAGGAAAGCAAGTGATTCCTAGAACCGAACTAGCTCATTTCACATAGTGCAGTGTTCGGTAATGAAGATGTTTGTTTTCTAAACAAACTACTTTAGAAATGAGGCCAATCTACTAAGTTGTGCCTCTTTTCAGATTACATTAACAAGGAAAGTTCGAACTTGCTGCACTTAACCTTCTTTATAGGAAAGCAACTGATTCCCAGAACCGAATGAGCTTATTTCACACAGTACAATGTTCGGCAATGAAGATGTTTGTTTTCTCCACAAACTACTTTACAAATGAGGCGAATCTACTAACTTGGCCATCCTATTAGATAACATTAACAAGGAAAGTTTGAACTTGCTGCACTCAACCATCTTCGTAGAAATTAAACTGATTCCTAGAAGCGAATTCACTTAATTCACACAGTACAATGTCCGGTACTAAAGATGTTTCTTTTCTAAAGAAACTAATTTAGAAAGAGGCGAATGCACTAACTTGTATATCTTGTTAAATTACACAAACTAGGAAAGTTTGAACAAGCTGCACTCAACCTTCTTCGGAGAAATTAAATTGATTCCTAGAAGCGAATTAACTTATTTCACACAGTACAGTGTTCGGTACTGAAGATGTTTCTTTTCTAAAGAAATTGCTTTAGAAATGAGGCGAATAAACTAATTTGTGCATTTTTTTTGATTACATTAACAAGGAATGTTTGAACTTGCTCCAATCAACCGTCTTTGTAGGAAAGCAACTGAATTCTAGATCCGAATTACCTTTTTTCACAAGGTACAATGTTCGGCATTGAAGATGTTTGTTTTCTCAACAAACTACTTTACAAATGAGTCAAATCTACTAACTTGGACATCTTTTTAGATTACATTAACAAGGAAATTTTGAACTTGCTAATCTCAACCATCTTCGTAGAAAGGAAACTGATTCCTAGAACCGAATTAACTTATTTCACAGAGTACAGTGTTCGGTACTGAAGATGTTTGTTTTCTAAAGAAACGAATTTAGAAATGACGCGAATTCACTAACGTACATATTGTTAGATTACACAAAGCAGGAATGTTTGAACTTGCTGCACTCAACCTTCTTCGTAGGAAAGCAAGTGATTCCTAGAAGCGAATTAACTTATTTAACACAGTACATTGTTCGATACTGAAGTTGTTTCTTTATAAAGAAACTACTTTAGAAATGAGGCCAATCTACTACGTTGTGCATCTTTTTACATTACATTAACAAGGAATGTTTGAACTTGCTGCACTTAACCGTCTTTGTAGGAAAGCAACTGAATTCTAGAACTAAATTAGCTTTTTTCACACAGTACAATGTTCGGCAATGAAGATATTTGTTTTCTCAACAAAGTGCTTTACAAATGAGGCGAATCTTCTAACTTGGCCATCTTTTTAGATTATATTAACAAGGAAAGTTTGAACTTGCTGCACTCAACCATCTTCGTAGAAATTAAACTGATTCCTAGAAGCAAATTAACATTTCACACAGTACAGTGTTCGGTACTAAAGATGTTTCTTTTCTAAAGAAACTACTTTAGAAATGAGGCCAAACTACTAAGTTGTGCATCTTTTTAGATTACAGAAACTAGGAAAGTTTGAACTTGCTGCACTCAACCTTCTTCGTAGGAAAGCAAGTGATTCCTAGAACCGAACTAGCTCATTTCACATAGTACAGTGAGCGGTAATGAAGATGTTTGTTTTCTAAACAAACTATTTAGAAATGAGGCCAATCTACTAAGTTGTGCATCTTCTCAGATTACATTAACAAGGAAAGTTTGAACTTGCTAAACTCAACCATCTTCGTAGAAAGTAAACTGATTCCTAGAACCAAATGAGCTCATTTCACACAGTATAATGTTTGGCAATGAAGGTTTGTTTTCTAAAGACACTACTTTAGAAATTAGGCGACTCTCCTAACTTGCACATCTTTTTAGATTACATTAACAAGGAAAGTTTGAACTTGCTAAACTCAACCATCGTCGTAGAAATTAACCTGATTCCTAGAACCGAATTATCTTATTTCACGCAGGATAGTGTTCGGTACTGAAGATGTTTGTTTTCTAAAGAAACTACTTTAGAAATGACGTGAAACCACTAACTTGTACATCTTGTTAGATTACACAAACTAGGTAAGCTTGAACTTGGTACACTCAATCTTCTTCGTAGGAAAGCAAGTGATTCCTAGAATGGAACTAGCTCATTTAACATAGTACAGTGTTCGGAAATGAAGATGTTTGTTTTCTCAACAAAGTACTTTAAAAATGAGGCGAATATCCTAACTTGGCCATCTTTTTAGATTACATTAACAAGGAAAGTTTGAACTTGCTGCACTCAACCATCTTCGTAGAAATTAAACTTATTCCTAGAAGCGAATTAAGTTATTTTACACAGTACAGTGTTCGGTACTGAAGATGTTTCTTTTCTAAAGAAATTACTTTAGAAATGAGACGAATCCACTAAGTTGTGCATCTTTTCAGATTACATTAACAAGGAATGTTTGAACTTGCTGCACTCAACTTTGTTTGTAGGAAAGGAACTGAATTCTAGATCCGAATGAGATTTTTTCACACAGTACAATGTTCGGCAATGAAGATATTTGTTTTCTCAACAAACTACTTTACAAATGGGCAAATCTACTAACTTGGACATCTTTTTAGATTACATTAACAAGGAAAGTTTGAACTTGGTAAACTCAACCATCTTCGTAGAAAGTAAACTGATTCCTAGAACCGAATTAGTTCATTTCACACAGTACAATGTTTGGCAATGAAGGTTTGTTTTCTAAAGACCCTACTTTAGAAAGGAGGCGAATCTGCTAACTTGGACATCATTTTAGATTACATTAACAAGGAAAGTTTGAACTTGCTGCACTCAACCATCTTCGTAGAAATTAAATTGATTCCTAGAATCGCATTAGCATTTCCCACAGTACAGTGTTCGGTACTGAAGATGTTTCTTTTCCAAAGAAACTACTGTAGAAATGAGGCCAATCTACTAAGTTGTGCATATTTTTACATTACATTAACAAGGAAAGTTTGAACTTGATGCAGTCAACCTTCTTTGTAGGAAACCAAGTGATTCCTAGAACCGAATGAGCTTATTTCACACCGTACACTGTTCGGCAATGAAGATGTTAATTTTCTCAATAAACTACTTTACAAATGAGGTGAATCTGCTAATTTGGCCATATTTTTAGATTATATTAACAAGGAAAATTTGAACTTGCTGCACTCAACATTCTTCGTAAGAAAGCAAGTGATTCCTAGAACCGAACTAGTTCATTTCACATAGTACAGTTTGCAGTAATGAAGATGTTTGTTTTCTAAACAAACTACTTTAGAAATGAGGCCAATCTACTAAGTTGTGCATCTTTATAGGTTACATTAACAAGGAAAGTTTGAACTTGCTGCACTCAACCTTCTTTGTAGGAATGCAACTGTTTCCTAGAACCGAATGAGCTTATTTCACACAGTAAAATCTTTGGCAATGAAGATGTTTGTTTTCTCAACAAACTACTTTACAAATGAGGCAAATCTACTAAGTTGGCCATCTTTTTAGATTACATTAACAAGGAAAGTTTGAACTTGCTGCACTCAACCGTCTTCGTAAAAATTAAACTGATTCCTAGAAGCGAATTAACTTATTTCACACAGTACAGTGTTCGGTACTGAAGATGTTTCTTTTCTAAAGAAACTACTTTAGAAATGAGTCCAATCTACGAAGTTGTGCATCTTTTTAGATTACATTAACAAGGAAAGTTTGAACTTGCTAAACTCAACCATCTTCGCAGAAAGTAAACTGATTCCTAGAACCGAATAAGCTTATTTCACACAGTACTATGTTTGGCAATGAAGGTTTGTTTTCTAAAGAAACTACTTTAGAAATGAGGCGAGTCTACTAACTTGGAAATCTTTTTAGATTACATTAACAAGGAAAGTTTGAACTTGCTAAATTCAACCATCTTTGTGGAAAGGAAACTGATTCCTAGTACCGAATTAACTTATTTCACACAGTACAGTGTTCGGTACTGAAGATGTGTGTTTTCTAAAGAAACTACTTTAGGAATAAGGCGAATCCACTAACTTATACATCTTGTTAGATTACACAAACTAGGAAAGTTTGATCTTGCAGCACTCAACCTTCTTTGTAGGAAAGCAAGTTATTACTAGAACCAAACCAGCTTATTTCACACAGTACAGTGTTCGGTAATGAAGATGTTTGTTTTCTAAACAAACTACCTTAGAAATGAGGCCAATCTGCTACGTTGTGCATCTTTCTGGTTACATTAACAAGGAAAGTTTGAACTTGCTGCACTCAACCTTCTTCGTAGGAAAGCAGGTTATTACTAGAACCAAACCAGCTTATTTCACACAGTACAGTGTTCGGTACTGAAGATGTTTGTTTTCTCAACAAACTACTTTACAAATGAGGTGAATCTACTAACTTGGCCATCTTTTTAGATTACATTAACACGGAAAGATTGAACTTGCTGCCCTGAACCATCTTCGTAGAAATTAAACTGATTCCTAGAAGCGAATTAACTTATTCCACACAGTACAGTGTTCAGTACTGAGATGTTTCTTTTCTAAAGAAATTACTTTAGAAATGAGGCCATTCCAATAAGTTGTGCATCTTTTTAGAATATTAATAAGGAATGTTTAAACTTGCTGCACTCAACCGTCTTTGTAGCAAAGCAATTGAATTCTAGATCCGAATTAGCTTTTTTCACACAATACAATGTTCGGCAATGAAGATGTTTGTTTTCTCAACAAACTACTTTACAAATGAGGTGAATCTACTAACTTGGCCACCAATTGAGATTACATTAACAAGGAAAGTTTGAACTTGCTCCAGTCAACCATCTTCGTAGAAATTAAACTGATTCCTAGAAGCAAATTAACCTATTTCACACAGTACAGTGTTCGGTACTGAAGATGTTTCTTTTCTAAAGAAATTACTTTAGAAATGAGGTGAATCCACTAAGTTGTGCATCTTTTTAGATTACATTAACAAGGAATGCTTGAACTTGCTGCACTCAACCGTCTTTGTAGGAAAGCAACTTAATTCTAGATCCGAATTAGCTTTTTTCACACAGTACAATGTTCAGCAATGAAGATGTTTGTTTTCTCAACAAACTACTTTACTAATGAGGCAAATCTACTAACTTGGACATCTTTTTAGATTACATTAACAAGGAAAGTTTGAACTTGCTAAACTCAACCTTCTTCGTAGAAAGTAAACTGATTCCTAGAACCGAAATAGGTCATTTCATACAGTACAATGTTTGGCAATGAAGGTTTGTTTTCTAAAGACACTACTTTAGATATGAGGTGAATCTACTAACTTGGACATCGTTTTAGATTACATTGACAAGGAAAGTTTGAACATGCAAAACTCAACAGTCTTCGTAGAAAGGAAACTGATTCCTACAACCAAATTATCTTATTTCAAACAGTACAGTGTTCGGTACTGAAGATGTTTGTTTTCTAAAGGAACCACTTTAGAAATGATGCGAATTCACTAACTTGTACATCTTGTTAGATTACACAAACTAGTCAAGTTTGAACATGCTGCATTCAACCATCTTCGTAGGAAAGCAAGTGATTCCTAGAACCGAACTAGGTCATTTCACAAAGTACAGTGTTCGGAAAGGAAGATGTTTGTTTTCTAAACAAACTACTTTGGAAATGAGGCCAATCTACTCAGTTGTGCATTTTTTAGATTACATTAACAAGGAAAGTTTGAACTTGCTACACTCAAACTTCTTTGTAGGAAAGCAACTGATTCATAGAAACGAATGAGCTCATTTCACATAGTGCAATGTTCGGCAATGAAGATATTTGTTTTCTCAACAAAGTACTTTACAAATGAGGCGAATCTCCTAACTTGGTCATCTTTTTAGACTACATTAACAAGGAAAGTTTGAACTTGCTGCACTCAACCATCTTCGTAGAAATTAAACTGGTTCCTAGAAGCGAATTAACATTTCACACAGTACAGTGTTCGTTACTGAGTATGTTTCTTTTTTAAAGAAACTACTTTAGAAATGAGGCCAATCTACTAAGTTGTGCATCTTTTTAGATTACATTAACAAGGAAAGTTTGAACTTGCTGCACTCAACCTTCTTTATAGGAAAGCAAGTGATTCCTAGAACCGAATGAGCTTATTTCACACAGTACAATGTTCGGCAATGAAGATGTTAATTTTCTCAACAAACTACTTTACAAATGAGGTGAATCTGCTACCTTGGCCATCTTTTTAGATTACATTAACAAGGAAAGTTTGAACTTGCTGCACTCAACCATCTTCTTGGAAAGGAAACTGATTCCTAGAACCGAATTAACTTATTTCACACAGTACAGTGTTCAGTACTGAAGATGTTTGTTTTTTACGGAACCACTTTAGAAATGAAGCGAATCCACTAACTTGTACATCTTGTTAGTTTACACAAACTAGGAAAGTTTGAACTTGCTGCACTCAACCTTCTTCGTAGGAAAGCAAGTGATTCCTAGAACCAAACTAGCTCATTTCACATAGTACAGTGTTCGGTAATGAAGATGTTTGTTTTCTAAAGAAACTACTTTAGAAATGAGGCCAATCTACTAAGTTGTGCATCATTTCAGATTACATGAACAAGGAAAGTTAAACTTGCTGCGCTCAACAGTCTTTGTAGGAAAGCAACTGAATTCTAGAACCGAATTAGCTTTTTGCACACAGTACAATGTTCGGCAATGAAGATGTTTGTTTTCTCAACAAACTACTTTACCAATGAGGCAAATCTACTAACATGGACATCTTTTTAGATTACATTAACAAGTAAAGTCTGAACTTGCTAAACTAAACCATCTTCGTAGAAAGTAAACTGATTCCTAGAACCGAATAAGCTTATTTCGCACAGTACAATGTTAGGCAATGAAGGTTAGTTTTCTAAACTACTTTAGAAATGAGGCGAATCTGCTACCTTCGACATCTTTTTAGATTACATTAACAAGGAAAGTTTGAACTTGCTGCCTTCAACCATCTTCGTAGAAATTAAACTGATTCCTAGAAGCAAATTAACTTATTTTACATAGTACAGTGTTCGGTAATGAAGATGTTTCTTTTCTAAAGAAATTAATTTAGAACTGAGGCGAATCCACTAAGTTATGCTGCCCCAGCCGGCGGGGTTCAACAGGGGCTCGAGGGGAGGCTGTTAACCTGGATGAGGGACAAGCAGACACAAAGAATGGAGCCAAGACAAAATGCTGATCAAGGCTCAAAGTTTATTGCAAAAGTCTCAGTTTATATATTAGTAAGCAAAACAAAGAAGCTCCTGAGTGCGGAGACCTTGATCCAGTTACACAGCTGCACAGGGAGGGAACCTTAGATAAATGTCTATCAATGATATTCCTTGTGGTTAAACACCCTGCTCTAAGAGCAGCAGGGTTGCTAGGATACCCAGCTGAGGAATGTGCCTTGCACAAGGTCATAGGGGGGTTACAGCAGTCCTATATATCTTTAAGTTACTCATTTTTCTTATCTACAGGTCAGGGTAGGGTCTCTGGGAAGGCTTAGTTATGTAGTTGCTCACAGACACTCAGGAAGCTGAAATCTAACTTAGAAGATGCAGTTTTTTCTTCCAAATGGCTGCAGTTTGGCTCAGTGGTCTCCAACATCTCCTCCCTTCTTTTATACAAGACAGGGGGAGGCCCTCAGTCAAGCGGTGGGCTTTAACCAAGTGGGGGAGAAGTGACCTGGCTCCTCCCGTGGGTCATTTTTATCGCCCACAGATTTGGCCCTTGGTACCTTTTGGGGAGGGGAGGCAGGGCCTATATAATTATTATGTATGGTACCAACCTTCATGCAAGTCAGGTTTTCTCTCAGGGAATTCAGATGTGGTCAGTAAGACCTTCCCTTGTGTTTTTTTTTTTTTTTTCACACCCACATTGGTACCCATCCCCCTAGGGGGTGCATAAGTCTGAATGCTTATGCGGTTCCCAGAGGCTTGGAGTATTAAACCTTGGCCAACATGTCTAGAATGATTAAAAAAGGTAAACAAATCTACAGGGTTTACAGTGGCTATAGGGTTTACAGAAACTATAAGTTTTACAGACATTAGGTTTTACAGAAATTATAAGTTTTACGGACATTAAGTTTTACAGAAACTATAGGTTTTAAAAGGTAAACAAATTTACAGGGCTTACAGTGGCTATAGGGTTTACAGAGAATATATGTTTTACAGACATTAGGTTTTACAGAGACTATAAGTTTTAAAAAGAAAACAAATTTACAGGGTTTACAGTGGCTATAGTTGTGCATCTTTTTAGATTACATTAACAAGGAAAGTTTGAACTTGCTACACTCAACCGTCTTTGTAGGAAAGGAACTGAATTCTAGAACCAAATTAGCGTTTTTCACACAGTACAATGTACGGCAATGAAGATCTTTGTTTTCTCAAGAAACTACTTTACCAATGAGGCAAATCTACTAACTTGGACATCTTTTGAGATTACATTAACAAGGAAAGTTTGACGTTGCTAAACTCAACCATCTTCATAAAAAGTAAACAGATTCCGAGAACCCAATTAGCTCATTTCACACAGTACAATGTTTGGCAATGAAGGTTTGTTTTCTAAAGAAACTACTTTAGAAATGAGGCAAATCTACTAACTTGGACATCTTTTTAGATTACATTAACAAGGAATGTTTGAACTTGCTAAACTCAACCATCTTCGTAGAAAGGAAAATGATTCCTAGAACCGAAGTAACTTATTTCACACAGTACAGTGTTTGGTACTGAAGATGATTGTTTTCTAAAGAAACTAATTTAAAAATGAAGAGAATCCACTAACTTGTACATATTGTTAGATTACACAAACTAGGAAAGTTTGAACTTGCTGCACTCAACCTTCTTTGTAGGAAAGTAACTGATTCCTAGAACCGAATGAGCTTATTTCACACAGTACAATGTTCGGCAATGAAGATGTTTGTTTCCTCAACAAAGTACTTTAAAAATGATGCGAATCTTCTAACTTGGCCATCTTTTGAGATTGCATTAACAAGGAAAGTTTGAACTTGCTGCACTCAACCTTCTTCGTAGAAATTAAAATAATTCCTAGAAGCGATTTAACTTATTTCACACAGTACGGTGTTCGGTACTGAAGATGTTTCTTTTCTAAAGAAACTACTTTAGAAATGAGGCCAATCTAACAAGTTGTGCATCTTTTTAGATTACATTAACAAGGAAAGTTTGAACTGGCTGCACTCAACTTTCTTTGTAGGAAAGCAACTGAATTCTAGAACTAAATTAGCATTTTTGACACAGTACAATGTTCGGCAATGAAGATGTTTGTTTTCTCAACAAACTACTTTACCAATAAGGCAAATCAACTAACTTGGAAATCTTTTTAGAGCACATTAACAAGGAAAGTTTGAACTTGCTAAACTCAACCATCTTTGTAGAAAGTAAACTGATTCCTAGAACCGAATTAGCTCATTTCACACAGTACAAAGTTTGGCAATTTAGGTTTGTTTTCTAAAGAAACTACTTTAGAAATGAGGCGAATCGACTAACTTGGACATCTTTTTAGATTATATTAACAAGGAAAGTTTGAACTTGCTGCCCTCAACCATCTTCGTAGAAATTAAACTGATTCCTAGAACTTAATTAACTTATTTCACACCATACAGTGTTCGGCGATGAAGATGTTTCTTTTCCAAAGAAATTACTTTAGAAATGAGGCGAATCCACTAAGTTGTGCATCTTCTTAGAATACATTAACAAGGAATGTTTGAACTTCCTGCACTCAACCGTCTTTGTAGGAAAGGAAATGAATTCTAGATACGAATTAGCTTTTTTCACACAGTACAATCTTCGGCAATGAAGATGTTTGTTTTCTCAACAAACTACTTTACAAAGGAGATGAATCTACTAACTTGGCCATCTATTTAGATTGCATTAACAAGGAAAGTTTGAACTTGCTGCACTGAACCATCTTCGTAGAAATGAAAATGTTTCCTAGAAGCGAATTAACTCATTTCACACAGTACAGTGTTCGGTACTGAAGATGTTTCTTTTCTAAAGAAATTACTTTAGAAATGAGGTGAATCCATTAAGTTGTGCGTCTTTTTAGATTACATTAACAAGGAATGTTTGAATTTGCTGCACTCAATCGTCTTTGTAGGAAAGCAACTGAATTCTATATCCGAATTAGCTTTTTTCACACAGTACAATGTTCGGCAATGAAGATGTTTGTTTTCTCAAAAAACTACTTTACAAATGAGGCAAACCTACTAACTAGGACATATTTTTAGATTATATTAACAGGGAAAGTTTGAACTTGCTAAACTCAACCGTCTTCGTAGAAAATAAACTGATTCCTAGAACTGAATTAGCTCATTTCACACAGTACAATGCTTGGCAATGAAGGTTTGTTTTCTAAAGACCCTACTTTAGAAAGGAGGCGAATCTACTAACTTGGACATCTTTTTAGATTACATTAACAAGGAAAGTTTGAACTTGCTAAACTCAACCATCTTCGTAGAAAGGAAACTAATTCCTAGAAACGAATTATCTTATTTCACGCTGTACAGTGTTTGGTACTGAAGATATTTGTTTTCCAAAGAAACTACTTTAGAAATGACGTGAATCCACTAACTTGTACATCTTGTTAGATTACACAAACTAGGAATGTTTGAACTTGCTGCACTCAACCTTCTTCGTAGGAAAGCAAGTGATTCCTAGAACCGAATGAGCTTATTTCACACAGTACAGTGTTCGGACCTGAAGATGTTCTTTTCTAAAGAAACTATTTTTGAAATGAGGCAAATGCACTAACTTGTACATCTTTTTCGAATACACAAACTAGGAAAGTTTGAACTTGCTGCACTCAACCTTTTTCGTAGAAATTAAACTGATTGCTAGAAGCGAATTAACTTATTGCACACAGTACAGTGTTCGGTGCTGAAGATGTTTCTTTTCTAAAGAAACTACTTTATAAATGAGGCCAATCTACTACGTTGTGCATCTTTTTAGATTACATTAAAAAGGAATGTTTGAACTTGCTGCACACCACCTTCCTCGTAGGATAGCAAGTGATTCCTAGAATGGAACTAGCTTATTTCACATAGTACAGTGTTCGGTACTGAAGATGTTTCTTTTCTAAAGAAACTACTTTAGAAATGAGGCCAATCTACTACGTTGTGCATCTTTTTAGATTACATTAACAAGGAAAGTTTGAACTGGCTCCACTCAACCTTCTTTGTAGGAAAGCAACTGAATTCTAGAACTAAATTAGCTTTTTTCCCACAGTACAATGTTCGGCATTGAAGGTGTTTAATTTTCTCAACAAACTACTTTACCAATGAGGCAAATCTACTAACTTGGACATCTTTTCAGATCACATTAACAAGGAAAGTTTGAAATTGCTAAACTCAACCATCTTCGTAGAAAGTAAACTAATTCCTAGAACCGAATTAGCTCATTTCACACAATACAAAGTTTGGCAATGAAGGTTTGTTTTCTAAAGAAACTACTTTAGAAATGAGGTGAATCTACTAACTTGGACATCTTTTTAGATTACATTAACAAGGAAAGTTTGAACTTGCTAAACTTAACCATCTTCGTAGAAAGGAAACTGATTCCTAGACCGAATTAACTTATTTCACACAGTACAGTGTTCGATACTGAAGATGTTTGTTTTCTAAAGAAACTAATTTAGAAATGACGCGAATCCACTAACTTGTACATCTTGTTAGATTACACAAACTAGGAAAGTTTGAACTTGCTGCACTCAACCTTCTTTGTAGGAAAGCAACTGATTCCTAGAAGAGAATGAGCTTATTTCACACAGTACAGTGTTCAGCAATGAAGATGTTTGTTTTCTCAACAAAGTACTTTACAAATGAGGCAAATCTTCTAACTTGGCCATCTTTTTAGATTACATTAACAAGGAAAGGTTGAAATTAAACAGATTCAACCATCTTTAACTTATTTCACAACTGAATTATACAAAAGAAACTACTTTAGAAATGAGCTATTTAAGTTGTGCATCTTTTTAGATTACATTAACAAGGAAAGTAACTTGCTGCACTCAAAAGCAACTTTATACAATCGAATGAGCTTTTTAATGAAGATGTTTGTTTTGTTTTCTCAACGAACTACTTTATCAATGAGGCAAATCTACTAACTTGGACATCTTTTTAGATTATATTAACAAGGAATGTTTGAACTTGCTAAATTCAACCATCTTCGTAGAAATGAAACTGTTTCCTAGAAGCGAATTAACTTATTTCACACAGTACAGTGTTGGAATTGAAGATGCTTCTTTTCTGAAGGAACTACGTTAGAAATGAGGCGAATCCACTAACTTGTACATCTTGTTAGATTACACAAACTAGGAAAATTTGAACTTGCTGCACTCAACCTTCTTCGTAGAAAGTAAACTGATTCCTACAACCGAATGAGCTTATTTCACACAGTACAGTGTTCGGTACTGAAGTTGTTTCTTTTATAAAGAAACCACTTTACAAATGAGGCCAATCTACTAACTTGGCCAACTTTTTAGATTACATTAACAAGGAAAGTTTGAACTTGCTGCACTCAACCATCTTCGGAGAAATTAAACTGATTCCTAGAAGCGAATTCACTTATTTCACACAGTGCAGTGTTCGGTACTGAAGATGTTTCTTTTCTAAAGAAACTACTTTAGAAATGAGGCGAATGCACTAACTTGTACATCTTGTTAGATTACACAAACTAGGAAAGTTTGAACTTGCTGCACTCAACCTTCTTCGTAGGAAAGCAAGTGATTCCTAGAACGGAACTAGCTTATTTCACATAGTACAGTGTTCGGTAATGAAGATGTTTGTATTCTAAACAAACTACTTTAGAAATGAGGCGAATCTTCTAACTTGGCCATCTTTTTAGATTACATTAACAAGGAAAGTTTGAACTTGCTGCACTCAAACTTCTTCGTAGAAATTAAACGGATTCCTAGAAGCGAATTAACTTATTTCACACAGTACACTGTTCGGTACTGAAGATGTTTTTTTTCTAAAGAAACTACTTTAGAAATGAGGCCAATCTACTAAGTTGTGCAACTTTTCAGATTACATTAACAAGGAAAGTTTGAACTTGCTGCACTCAACCTTCTTTATAGGAAAGCAACTGATTCCTAGAACCGAATGAGCTGATTTCACACAGTACAATATTTGGCAATGAAGATGTTTGTTTTCTCAACAAACTACTTTACAAATGAGGTGACTCTGCTAACTTGGCCATCTTTTTAGATTACATTAACAAGGAAAGTTTGAACTTGCTGCACTCAACCATCTTCGTACGAAAGCAAGTGATTCCTAGAACCGAACTAGCTCATTTCACATAGTATAGTGTTCGGTAATGAAGATGTTTGTTTTGTAAACACACTACTTTAGAAATGAGGCCAATCTACTAAGTTGTGCATCTTTTCAGATTACATTAACAAGGGAAGTTTGAACTTGCTGCATTCAACCATCTTCTTAGAAATTAAACTGATTCCTAAAACCGATTTACCTTATTTCACACAGTACATTGTTCAGTACTGAAGATGTTTGTTTTCTAAAGAAACTACTTTAGAAATGAGGCGAATGCACTAACTTGGACATCTTGTTAGATTACACAAACTAGGAAAGTTTCAACTTGCTGCACTCAACCTTCTTCGTAGGAAAGCAAGTGATTCCTAGAACCGAACTACCTCATTTCACATAGTATAGTGTTCGGTAATGAAGATGTTTGTTTTGTAAACAAACTACGTTAGAAATGAGGCCAATCTACTAAGTTGTGCATCTTTTCAGATTACATTAACAAGGAAAGTTTGAACGTGCTGCACTCAACCTTCTTTGTAGGAAAGCAACTGATTCCTAGAATCGAATGAGCTTATTTCACACAGTACAATGTTCGGCAATGAAGATGTTTGTTTCCTCAACAAAGTACTTTACAAATGAGGCGAATCATCTAACTTGGCCATCTTTTTAGATTACATTAACAAGGAAAGTTTAAACTTGCTGCACTCCACCTTCTCCGTAGAAATTAAACTGATTCCTAGAAGCGAATTCACTTATTTTACACAGTACAGTGTTCGGTACTGAAGATGTTTCTTTTCTAAAGAAACTACTTTAGAAATGAGGCCAATCTACTAAGTTGTGCATCTTTTTAGTTTACATTAATAAGGTAAGTTTGAACTTGCTGCACTCAACCTTCCTTGTAGGAAAGCAAGTGATTCCTAGAACCGAATGAGCTTATTTCACACAATACAATGTTCGGCTATAAAGATGTTAATTTTCTCAACAAAGTATTTTACAAATTAGGTGACTCTGCTAACTTGGCCATCTTTTTCGATTACATTAACAAGGAAAGTTTGAACTTGCTGCACGCAACCATCTTCGTAGAAAGGAAACTGATTCCTAGAACCGAATTAACTTATTTCACACAGTACAGTGTTCAGTTCTGAAGATGTTTGTTTTCTAAAGAAACCACTTTAGAAACAACGCGAATTCCACAACTTGTAAATTTGTTAGATTACACAAACGAGGAAAATTTGAATTTGCTGCACTCATCCTTCTTCGTAGGAAAGCAAGTGATTCCTAGAACCGAACTAGCTCATTTCACATAGTATAGTGTTCGGTAATGACGATCTTTGTTTTGTAAACAAACTACGTTAGAAATGATGGCAATCTACTAAGTTGTGCATCTTTTTAGATTACATTAACAAGGAAATTTTGAACTTGCTGCACTCAACCATCTTCGTAGAAATTAAACTGATTCCTAGAACCGATTTACCTTATTTCACACAGTACAGTGTTCTGTACTGAAGATGTTTCTTTTCTGAAGAAACTACTTTAGAAATGAGGCGAATGCCCTAACTTGTACATCTTGTTAGATTACACAAACTGGGAAAGCTTGAACTTGCTGCACTCAACCTTCTTCGTAGGAAAGCAAGTGATTCCTAGAACCGAACTAGCACATTTCACACAGTACAAAGTTTGGCAATGAACGTTTGTTTTCTAAAGAAACTACATTAGAAATGAGGCGAATCTACTAACTTGGACATCTTCTTAGATTACATTAACAAGGAAAGTTTGAACTTCCTAAACTCAAACATCTTCGTAGAAAGGAAACTGATTGCTAGAACCGAATTGACTTATTTCACACAGTACAGTGTTCGGTACTGAAGATGTTTGTTTTCTAAAGAAACTAATTTAGAAATGACGCGAATCCACTAACTTGTACATCTTATTAGATTACACAAACTAGGAAAGTTTGAACTTGCTGCACTCAACCTTCTTCGTAGGAAAGCAAGTGATTCCTAGAATGGAACTAGCTTATTTCACATAGTACAGTGTTCGGTAATGAAGATGTTTGTTTTCTAAACAAACTACTTTAGAAATGAGGCCAATCTACTAAGTTGTGCATCTTTTTAGATTACATTAACAAGGAAAGTTTGAACTTGCTGCACTCAACCTTCTTTGTAGGAAATCAACTGATTCCTAGAACCGAAGGAACTTATTTCACACAGTACAATGTTCGAAATGAAGATGTTTCTTTTCAAAAGTACTTTAAAAAACTTCTAACATGGCCATCTTTTTAGATTGCAAATGGAGGAACCAAACCTCTACCAAGTTGTGCATCGTTTTAGATTACATTTCAAAAGAAACTAACAGGCCAATGTTTGAACTTGCTGCACTCAACCGTCTTTGTAGGAAAGCAAGTGAATTCTAGAACTGAATGAGCTTTTTCACACAGTACCATGTTCGGCAATAAAGATGTTTGTTTTCTCAACGAACTACTTTACCAATGAGGCAAATCTACTAACTTGGACATCTTTTTAGATTACATTAACAAGGAAAGTTTGAAATTGCTAAACTCAATCGTCTTCATAGAAATTAAACTGATTCCTAGAAGCCAATTAACTTATTTCACACAGTTCTGTGTTTGGAAATGAAGATGTTTCTTTTCTGAAGGAACTACGTTAGAAATGAGGCGAATGCACTAACTTGTACATCTTGTTAGATTACACAAACTAGGAAAATTTGAACTTGCTGCACTCAGCCTTCTTTGTAGTAATTAAACCGATTCCTAGAATCGAATTAATTCATTTCACACAGTACAGTGTTCGGTACTGAAGATGTTTCTTTTCTAAAGAAACTACTTTAGAAATGAGGCCAATCTACTAAGTTGTGCATATTTTTAAATTACATTAACAAGGAAAGTTTGAACTTGCTGCACTCAACCTTCTTTGTAGGAAAGCAAGTGATTCCTAGAACCGAATGAGCTTATTTCACACAGTACAGTGCTAGTACTGAAGATGTTTGGTTTCTAAACAAACCACTTTAGAAATGACGCGAAATCACTGACTTGTATATCTTGTTAGATTACACAAACAAGGAAAGTTTGAACTTGCTGTACTCAACCTTCTTCATAAGAAAGCTAGTGATTCCTAGAACGAACTAGCTTATTTCACATAGTACAGTGTTCGGTAATGAAGATTTTGTTTTCTAAACAAACTACTTTAGAAATGAGGCCAATCTACTAAGTTGTGCATCTTTTTGATTACATTAACAAGGAAAGTTTGAACTTGCTGCACTCAACCTTCTTTGTAGGAAAGCAACTGATTCCAAGAACCGGATGAGCTTATTTCACACAGTACAATGTTCGGCAATGAAGATGTTTGTTTTGTCAACAAAGTACTTTACAAATGAGGCTAATCTTCTAACTTAGCCATCTTTTTAGATTACATTAACAAGGAAAGTTTGAACTTGCTCCACTCAACCTTCTTTGTAGGAAAGCAACTGATTCCTAGAACCGAATGAGCTTATTTCACACACTACAATGTTCGGCAATGAAGATGTTTGTTTTCTCAACAAAGTACTTTACAAATGAGGCGAATCTTCCAACTTAGCCATCTTTTTAGATTACATTAACAAGGAAAGTTTGACCTTGCTGCACTCAACCTTGTTCGTAGAAATTAAACTGATTCCTAGAAGTGAATTAACTTATTTCACACAGTACAGTGTTCGGTACTGAAGATGTTTGTTTTCTAAGGAAACTACTTTAGAAATGAGGCCAATCTACTAAGTTGTGCATCTTTTTAGATTACATTAACAAGGAAAGTTTGAACTTGCTGCACTCAACCTTCCTTCTAGGAAAGCAAGTGATTCCTAGAAGCGAATTCACTTATTTTACACAGTACAATGTTCGGCAATAAAGATGTTAATTTTCTCAACAACCTACCTTACCAATGAGGTGAATCTGCTAACTTTGCCATCTTTTTAGATTACATTGACAGGGAAAGTTTGAACTTGCTGCACTCAACCATCTTCGTAGAAAGGAAACTGATTCCTAGAACCGATTTAACTTATTTCACACGGTACAGTGCTCAGTACTGAAGATGTTTGGTTTCTAAAGAATCCACTTTAGAAAGGATGCGAAACCACTAACTTGTACATCTGGTTTGATTACACAAACTAGAAAAGTTTGAACTTGCTGCACTCAACCTTCTTCGTAGGAGAGCAAGTGATTCCTAGAACCGAACTAGGTCATTTCACATAGTACAGTGTTCGGTAATGAAGATGTTTGTTTTCTAAACAAACTACTTTAGAAATGAGGCCAATCTACTACGTTGTGCATCTTTTTAGATTACATTAACAAGGAAAGTTTGAACTTCCTGCACTCAACCTTCTTCGTAGAAAGTAAACCGATTCCTAGAAGCGAATTAACTCATTTCACACAGTACAGTGTTCGGTACTGAACATGTTTCTTTTCTCAAGAAACTACTTTAGAAATGAGGCCAATCTACTAAGTTGTGCATCTTTTTAGATTACATTAACAAGGAAAGTTTGAACTTGCTGCACTCAACCTTCTTTCTAGGAACGCAAGTGTTTCCTAGAAGCGAATTCACTTATTTCACACAGTACAATGTTCGGCAATAAAGATGTTAATTTTCTCAACAAACTACCTTACCAATGAGGTGAATCTGCTAACTTTGCCATCTTTTTAGATTACATTGACAGGGAAAGTTTGAACTTGCTGCACTCAACCATCTTCGTAGAAAGGAAACTGATTCCTAGAACCGATTTAACTTATTTCACACAGTACAGTGCTCAGTACTGAAGATGTTTGGTTTCTAAAGAATCCACTTTAGAAAGGATGCAAAACCACTAACTTGTACATCTGGTTTGATTACACAAACTAGAAAAGTTTGAACTTGCTGCACTCAACCTTCTTCGTAGGAAAGCAAGTGATTCCTAGAACCGAACTAGCTCATTTCACATAGTACAGTGTTCGGTAATGAAGATGTTTGTTTTCTAAACAAACTACTTTAGAAATTAGGCCAATCTACTAAGTTGTGCATCTTTTTAGATTACATTAACAAGGAAAGTTTGAACTTCCTGCACTCAACCTTCTTTATAGGAAAGCAACTGATTCCTAGAACCGAATGAGCTTATTTCACACAGTACAATGTTTGGCAATGAAGATGTTTGTTTTCTCAACAAACTATTTTACAAATGAGGCGAATCTACTAACTTGGCCATCTTTTTAGATTACATTAACAAGGAAAGTTTGAACTTGCTGCACACAACCATCTTGGTAGAAATTGAACTGATTCCTAGAAGCGAATTCACTTATTTCACACAGTACATTGTTCGGTACTGAAGATGTTTCTTTTCTAAAGAAACTACTTTAGAAATTAGGCGAATCCACTAACTTGTACATCTTGTTAGATTACACAAACTAGGAAAGTTTGAACTTGCTGCACTCAACCTTCTTCTTAGGAAAGCCAGTGATTCCTAGAACAGAACTAGCTTATTTCACATAGTACAGTGTTCGGTAATGAAGATGTTTGTTTTCTAAGCAAACTACTTTAGAAATGAGCCCAATCTACTAAGTTGTGCATCTTTTTAGATTACATTAAGACGGAAAGTTTGAACTTGCTGCACTCAACCTTCTTTGTAGGAGAGCAACTGATTCCAAGAACCGAATGAGCTTATTTCACACAGTACAATGTTTGGCAATGAAGATGTTTGTTTTCTCAACAAACTACTTTACAAATGAGGCGAATCTACTAACTTGGCTATCTTTTTAGATTACATTAACAAGGAAAGTTTGAACTTGCTGCACACAACCATCTTCGTAGAAATTAAACTGATTCCTAGAAGCGAATTCACTTATTTCACACAGTACAGTGTTCGGTACTGAAGATGTTTCTTTTCTAAAGAAACTGCTTTAGAAATTAGGCGAATCCACTAACTTGTACATCTTGTTAGATTACACAAACTAGGAAAGTTTGAACTTGCTGCACTCAACCTTCTTCTTAGGAAAGCAAGTGATTCCCAGAACGGAACTAGCTTATTTCACATAGTACAGTGTTCGGTAATGAAGATATTTGTTTTCTAAACAAACTACTCTAGAAATGAGCCCAATCTATTTACTTGTGCATCTTTTCAGATTACATTAAGACAGAAAGTTTGAACTTGCTGCACTCAACCTACTTTGTAGGAAAGCAACTGATTCCTAGAACCGAATGAGCTTATTTCACACATTACAATGTTCGGCAATGAAGATGTTTGTTTTCTCAACAAAGTACTTTACAAATGAGGCGAATCTTCTAACTTTGCCATCTTTTTAGATTACATTACCAAGGAAAGTTTGAACTTACTAAACTCAACCATCTTCGTAGAAAGTAAACTGATTCCTAGAACCGAATTAGCTCATTTCACACAGTACAAAGTTTGGCAATGAAGGTTTGTTTTCTAAAGAAACTAAGTTAGAAATGACGCGAATCCACTAACTTGTACATATTGTTAGATTACACACACTAGGAAAGTTTGAACTTGCTGCACTCAACCGTCTTTGCAGGAGAGCAACTGAATTCTAGAACTAAATTAGCTTTTTTCACACAGTACAATGTTCGGCATTGAAGATGTTTGTTTTCTCAACAAACTACTTTAGCAATGAGGCAAATCTACTAACTTGGACATCTTTTTAGATTACATTAACAAGGAAAGTTTGAACTTGCTAAACTCAACCATCTTCGTAGAAAGGACACTGATTCCTAGAACCAAATTAACTTATTTCACACAGTACAGTGTTCAGTACTGAAGATGTTTGTTTTCTAAAGAAACTAATTTAGAAATGACACGAATCCAGTAACTTCTACAGATTGTTAGATTACACAAACTAGGAACGTTTGAACTTGCTGCACTAAACCATCTTCGTAGAAATTAAACTGATTCCTAGAAGCGAATTAACTCATTTCACACAATACAGTTTTCGGTACTGAAGATGTTTCCTTTCTAAAGAAACTACTTTAGAAATGAGGCCAATCTACTAAGTTGTGCATCGTTTTAGATTACATTAACAAGGAAAGTTTGAACTGGCTGTACTCAATCTTCTTTGTAGGAAAGCAACTGAATTCTAGAAATAAATTAGCTTTTTTCACACAGTACAATGTTCGGCAATGAAGATGTTTGTTTTCTCAATGAACTACTTTACCAATGAGGCAAATCTACTAACTTGGACATCTTTTTAGATTACATTAACAAGGAAAGTTTGAACTTGCTGCACTCACCCGTCTTTGTAGGAAAGCAACTGAATTCTATAAACGAATGAGCTTTTTTCACACAGTACAATGTTCAGCAATGAAGATGTTTGTTTTCTCAACAAACTACTTTACCAATGAGGCGAATCTACTAACTTGGACATCGTTTTAGATTACATTAACAAGGAAAGTTTGCACTTGCTAAACTCAACCATCTTCGTAGAAATGAAACTGATTCCTAGAAAGCGAATTAACTTATTTCACACAGTACAGTGTTTGGTACTGAAGATGTTTCTTATCTAAAGGAACTACGTGAGAAATGAGGCGAATCCACTAATTTATACATCTTGTTAGATTACACAAACTAGGAAAATATGAACTTGCTGCACTCAACCTTCTTCGTAGAAATTAAACTGATTCCAAGAAGCGAATTAACTTATTTCACACAGTACAGTGTTCGGTACTGAAGATGTTTCTTTTTTAAAGAAACTACTTTAGAAATGAGGCCAATCTACTACGTTGTGCATCTTTTTAGATTACATTTCCAAGGAAAGTTTGAACTTGCTCCACTCAACCATCTTTGTAGGAAAGCAACAGAATTCTAGAAATAAATTAGCTTTTTTCACACAGTACAATGTTCGGCAATTAAGATGTTTGTTTTCTCAAAAAACTACTTTACCAATGAGGCAAATCTACTAACTTGGACATCTTTTTAGATTACATTAACAAGGAAAGTTTGAACTTGCTAAACTTAACCATCTTCATAGAAAGTAAACTGATTCCTAGATCCGAATTAGCTCATTTCAAACAGTACAATGTTTGGCAATGAAGGCTTGTTTTCTAAAGAAACTACTTTAGAAATGAGGCGAATCTACTAACTTGGACATCTTTTTACATTACATTAACAAGGAAAGTTTGAACTTGCTAATCTCAACCATCTTCGTAGAAAGGAAACTGATTCCTAGATTAGATTTAACTTATTTCACACAGTACTGTGTTCGATACTGAAGATGTTTGAACTTGCTGCACTCAACATTCTTCGTAGGAAAGCAAGTGATTCCTAGAACCGAACTAGCTTATTTCACATAGTACAGTGTTCGGTAATGAAGATGTTTGTATTCTAAACAAACTACTTTAGAAATGAGGCCAATCTACTACGTTGTGCATCTTTTCAGATTACATTAACAAGGAAAGTTTGAACTTTCTAAACTCAAACATCTTCGTAGAAATTAAACTGATTCCTAGAAGCGAATTAACTTATTTCACAAAGTACAGTGTTTGGTACTGAAGATGTTTCTTTTTTAAAGAAACTACTTTAGAAATGAGGCCAAATTACTAAGTTGTGTATCTTTTTAGATTACATTAACAAGGAAAGTTTGAACTTGCTGCACTCAACCTTTTTTGTAGGAAAGCATGTGATTCCAAGAACAGAACGAGCTTATTTCACACAGTACAATGATCAGCAATGAAGACGTTAATGTTCTCAACAAACTACTCTACAAATGAGGTGAGTCGGCTATCTTGGCCATCTTTTTAGATTACATTAACAAGGAAAGTTTGAACTTGCTGCACTCAACCAACTTCGTGGAAAGGAAACTGATTCCTTGAACCGAATTAACGTATTTCACACAGTACATGTGTTCAGTACTGAAGATGTTTGTTTTCTAAAGGAACCACTTTAGAAATGACGCGATTCCACTAACCTGTACATCTTGTTAGATTAAACAAACTAGGAAAGTTTGAACTTGCTGCACTCAACCTTCTTCGTAGGAAACAAGTGATTCGTAGAACTGAACTAGCTCATTTCACATAGTACAGTGTGCGGTAATGAAGATGTTTGTTTTCTAAACAAACTACTTTAGAAATGAGGCCAATCTACTAACTTGTGCATCTTTTTAGATTACATTAACAGGAAAGTTTGAACTTGCTGTACTCAACCTTCTTTGAAGGAAAGCAACTGATTCCTAGAACTGAATGAGCTTATTTCCCACAGTACAATATTTGGCAATGAAGATGTTTGTTTTCTCAACAAACTACTTTACAAATGAGGCGAATCTACTAACTTGCCCATCTATTTAGATCACATTAACAAGGAAAGTTTGAACTAGCTGCACTCAACCGTACTCGTAGAAATTAAACTGATTCCTAGAAGCGAATTAACTTTTTTCACACAGTACAGTGTACGGTACTGAAGATGTTTCTTTTCTAAAGACGCTACTTTAGAAATGAGGCGAATCCACTAACTTGTACATCTTTTTAGATTACATTAACAAGGAAAGTTTGAACTTGCTGCACTCAACCGTCTTTGTAGGAAAGCAACTGTATTCTAGAACCGAATGAGCTTGTTTCACACAGTACAATGTTCGGCAATGAAGATGTTTGTTTTCTCAACAAACTACTTTACAAATGAGGCGAATGTTCTAACTTAGCCATCCATTGAGATTATATTAACAAGGAAAGTTTGAACTTGCTGCACTCAACCATCTTCGTAGAAATTAAACTGATTCCTAGAAGCGAATTAACTTATTTCACACAGAACAGTGTTAGGTAATGAAGATGTAAGTTTTCTAAACAAACTACTTTAGAAATGAGGCCAATCTACTAAGTAGTGAATCTTCTTAGATTACTTTAACAAGGAAAGTTAGAACTTGCTGCACTCAACCTTCTTTGTAGCAAAGCAACTGAATTCTAGAACTAAATTAGCTTTTTTCATACAGTACAATGTTCGGCAATGAAGATGTTTGTTTTCTCAACAAAGTACTTTACCAATGAGGCAAATCTACTAACTTGGACATCTTTTTAGATCACATTAACAAGGAAAGTTTGAACTTGCTAAACTCAACCATCTTCGTAGAAAGTAAACTGATTCCTAGAACCGAATTAGCTCACTTCACACAGTACAAAGTTTGGCAATGAAGGTTTGTTTTCTAAAGAATCTACTTTAGAAATGAGGGGAATCTACTAACATGGGCATCTTTTTAGATTACCTTAACAAGGAAAGTTTGAACTTGCTAAACTCCACCATCTTCCTAGAATGGAAACTGATTTTTAGAACCGAATTAACTTATTTCACACAGTATAGTGTTCGGTACTGAAGATGTTTCTTCTATAAAGAAACTACTTTAGAAATGAGGCCAATGTACTAAGTTGTGCATATTTTTAGATTGCATTAACAAGGAAAGTTTGAACTTGCTGCACTCAACCGTCTTTGTAGGAACGCAACTGAAGTCTAGAACCGAATGTGCTTTTTTCACACAGTACAATGTTCGGCAATGAAGATGTTTGTTTTCTCAACGAACTACTTTACCAATGATGCAAATCTACTACCTTGGACATCTTTTTAAATTACATTAACAAGGAAAGTTTGAACTTGCTAAACTCAACCATCTTCGTAGAAATTAAACTGATTCCTAGAAGCGAATTAACTTATTTCACAAAGTACAGTGTTTGGTACTGAAGATGTTTCTTTTCTAAAGAAACTACTTTAGAAATGAGGCCAATCTACTAAGTTGTGCATCTTTTTAGATTACATTAACAAGGAAAGTTTGAACTTGCTGCACTCAACCTACTTTGTAGGAAAGCAAGTGTTTCCTAGAACCGAATGAGCTTATTTCACACAGTACAATGTTTGGAAATAAATATGTAAATTTTCTCAACAATCTGATTTACAAATGAGGTGAATCTGCTAACTTGGCCATCTTTTTAGATTACATTAACAAGGAAAGTTTGAACTTGCTGCACTCAACCATCTTCGTGGAAAGGAAACTGTTTCCTAGAACCGAATTAACTTATTTCACATAGTACAGTGTTCAGAACTGAAGATGTTTGTTTTCCAAAGAAAGCACTTTAGAAATGACGCGAACCCACTAACTTGTACATCTTGTTAGATTACACAAACTAGGAAAGTTTGAACTTGCTGCACTCAACCTTCTTCGTAGGAAAGCAAGTGATTCCTAGAACCGAACTAGCTCATTTCACATAGTATAGTCTTCGGTAATGAAGATGTTTGTTTTCTAAACAAACTTCTTTAGAAATGAGGCCAATCTACTAAGTTGTGCATCTTGTCAGATTACATTAACAAGGAAAGTTTGAACTTGCTGCACTGAACCTTCTTTGTAGGAAAGCAACTGATTGCTAGAACCGAATGAGCTTATTTCACACAGTACAATGTTTGGCAATGAAGATGTTTGTTTGCTCAACAAACTACTTTACAAATGAGGCGAATCTACTAACTTGGCCATATTTTTAGATTACATTAACAAGGAAAGTTTGATCTTGCTGCACTCAACCATCTTCGTAGAAATTAAACTGATACCTAGAACCGAATTAACTTATTTCACACAGTACAGTGTTCAGTACTGAAGATGTTTCTTTTCTAAAGAAACTACTTTAGAAATGAGGCCAATCTACAACGTTGTGGATCTTTTTAGATTACATTAACAAGGTAAGTTTAACTTGCTGCACTCAAACGTCTTTGGAGGAAAGCAACTGAATTCCAGATCCAAATCAGCTTTTTTCACACAGTACAATGTTCGGCAATGAAGATGTTTGTTTTCTCAACAAACTACGTTACCAATGAGGTAAATGTACTAACTTGTACATCTTTTTAGATTGCATTAACAAGGAAAGTTTGACCTTGCTAAACTCAACCATCTTGGTAGAAAGTAAACTGATTTCTTGAACCGAATTAGGTCATTTCACACAGTACAATGTTTGGCAATGAAGGTTTGTTTTCTAAAGAAACTACTTTAGAAATGAGGCGAATCTACTAACTTGGACATCATTTTAGATAACATTAACAAGGAAAGTTTGAACTTGCTAAACTCAACCATTTTCGTAGAAAGGAAACTGATTCCTAGAACCCAATTAACTTATTTCGCACAGTACAGTGTTCAGTACTGAAGACGTTTGTTTTCTAAAGAAACGAATTTAGAAATGACGCGAATCCACTAACGTACATATTGTTAGATTACACAAAGTAGGAAAGTGTGAACTTGCTGCACTCAACCTTCTTCGTAGAAAGCAAGTGATTCCTAGAACCGAACTAGCTCATTTCACATAGTACATTAACAAGGAAAGATGGAACTTGCTGCACTCCACCATATTCGTAGAAAGGAAACTGATTCCTAGAAGCGAATTAACTTATTTCACACAGTTCAGTGTTCAGTTCTGAAGATGTTTGTTTTCTAAAGAAACCACTTTAGTAACAAGGCTAATCCCCTAACTCGTACATCTTGTTAGATTACACAAAGTACGAAAGTTTGAACTTGCTGCACTCAACCTTCTTCGTAGGAAACCAAGTGATTCCTAGAATCTAACTAGCTCATTTCACATAGTACAGTGTTCGGTAATGAAGATGTTTCTTTCCTAAACAAACTACTTTAGAAATGAGGCCAATCTACTAAGTTGTGCATCTTTTCAGATTACATTAACAAGGAAAGTTTGAACTTGCTGCAACTCAACTATCTTCATAGAAAGGAAACTGATTCCTAGAAGCAAATTAACTTATTTCACACAGTACAGTGTTCGGTACTAAAGATGTTTCTTTTCTATAGAAACTGCTTTAGAAATGATGCGAATCCACTAACTTGTACATCTTCTTAGAGTACACAAACTAGGAAAGTTTGAACTTGCCGCACTCAACCTTTTTCGTAGAAATTAAACTGATTCCTGGAAGCGAATTAACTTATTCACACAGTACAGTGTTCGGTACTGAAAATGTTTCTTTTCTAAAGAAACTACTTTAGAAATGTGGCCAATCTACTAAGTTGTGCATCTCTTTAGATTACATTAACAAGGAAAGTTTGAACTTGCTGCACTCAACCGTCTTTGTAGGAAAGCAACTGAATTCTAGAACCAAATGAGCATTTTTTACACAGTACAATGTTCGGCAATGAAGATATTGTTTTCTCAACAAACTGCTTTACAAATGAGGCAAATCTATTAACTTGGACATCTTTTTAGATTACATTAACCAGGAAAGTTTGAACATGCTAAAATCAACCATCTTCGTAGAAATTAAACTCATTCCTAGAAGGGAATTACCTTTTTTCACACAGTACAGTGTTTGGTACTGAAGATGTTTATTTTCTATAGAAACTGCGTTAGAAATGAGGCGAATCCACTAACTTGCACATCTTGTTAGATTACACAAACTAGGAAAATTTGAACTTGCTGCATTCAACCTTCTTCGTAGAAATTACACTGATTCCTAGAGGCGAATTAACTTATTTCACACAGTACAGTGTTCGGCACTGAAGATGTTTCCTTTCTAAAGAAACTACTTTAGAAATGAGGCCAATCTACTAAGTTGTACATCTTTTTAGACGACATTAACAAGGAAAGCTTGAACTTGCTGCACTCAACGTTCTTTGTAGGACAGCAAGTGATTCCTAGAACCGAATGAGCTTATTTCACACAGTACAATGTTCGGCAATGAAGATGTTAATTTTCTCAACAAACTACTTTACAAATGAGGTGAATCTGCTAACTTGGCTATCTTTTCAGATTACATTAACAAGGAAAGTTTGAAATTGCTTCACTCAACCTTCTTCGTGGAAAGGAAACAGATTCCTAGAACCAAATTAACTTATTTGACTCAGTACAGTGTTCAGTACTGAAGATGTTTGTTTTCTAAAGGAACCACTTTATAAATGACGCGAATCCACTAACTTGTACATCTTGTCAGATTGCACAAACTAGGAAAGTTTGAACTTGCTACACTCAGCCTTCTTCGTAGGAAAGCAAGTGATTCCTTGAACCGAACTAGCTCGTTTCACATAGTACAGTGTTCAGTAATGAAGATGTTTGTTTTCTAAACAAACTACTTTAGAAATGAGGCCAATCTACTAAGTTGTGCATCTTTTTAGATTACATTAACAAGGAAAGTTTGAACTTGCTGCACTGAACCTTCTTTGTAGGAAAGCAACTAATTCCTAGAACCGAATGAGCTGATTTCACACAGTACAATGTTTGGCAATGAAGATGTTTGTTTTCTCAACAAAATCCTTTAGAAATGAGGCGAATCCACTAACTTGTACATCTTCTTCGATTACACAAACTAGGAAAGTTTGACCTAGCTGCACTCAACCTTCTTCATAGAAATTAAACTGATTCCTAGAAGCGAATTAACTTATTTCACACATTACAGTCTTAGGTACTAAAGATGTTTCTTTTCTTAAGAAACTACTTTAGAAATGAGGCCAATCTACCAACTTGTGCATCTTCTTATATTACATTAAGAAAGAAAGTTTAAACTTGCTGCACTCATCCGTCTTTGTAGGAAAGCAACTGAATTCTAGAACCGAATTAGCTTTCTTCACACAGTACAATGTTAGGTAATGAAGATGGTTGTTTTCTCAACAAACTTCTTTACCAATGAGGCAAATCTACTAACATGGACATCTTTTTATATTACATTATCAAGGAAAGTTTGAACTTGCTAAACTAAACCATCTTCGTAGAAAGTAAACTGATTCCTAGAACCGAATTAGATCATTTCACACAGTACAATGTTTGGCAATGAAGGATTGTTTTCTAAAGACACTACATTGGAAATGAGGCAAATCTACTAAGTTGTGCATCTTTTTAGATTACATTAACAAGGAAAGTTTGAACTTACTGCACTCAACCTTCTTTGTATGAAAGCAAGTGATTCCTAGAACCGAATGAGCTTATTTCACACAGTACAATGTTCGCAATGATGATGTTAATTTTCTCAACAAACTACTTTACAAATGAGGCCAATCTGCTAACTTGTACATCTTTTGAGATTACATTAACAAGGAAAGTTTGAACTTGCTAAACTCAACCATCTTCGTGGAAAGGAAACTGATTCCTAGAACCGAATTAACTTATTTCACACAGTACAGTGTTCAGTACTGAAGATGTTTGTTTTCTAAAGAAACCACTTTAGAAATGAGGTGAATCCACTAACTTGGCTATCTTGTCAGATTACACAAACAAGGTAAGTTTGAACTTGCTGCACTCAACCTTCTTTGTAGAAAAGAAACTGATTCCTAGAACCGAATGAGCTTATTTCACACAGTACAATGTTTGGCAATGAAGATGTTTGTTTTCTCAAGAAACTACTTTACAAATGAGGCGAATCTAGTATCTTGGCCATTTTGTAGATTACATTAACATGGAAAGTTTGAACTTGCTGCACTCAACCTTCTTCGTAAAAATTAAACTGATTCCTAGAACCAAATTAACTTATTTCACATAGTACAGTGTTTGGTAATGAAGATGTTTCTTTTCTAAAGAAACTACTTTAGAAATGAGGCCAATCTACTAACTTGTACATCTTGTTAGATTACATTAACAAGGAAAGTTTGAACTTGTTGCACTCAACCTTCTTCTTAGAAATTAAACTGATTCCTAGAAGCAAATGAACATTTCACACAGTACAGTGTTTGGCACTGAAGATGTTTCTTTTCTCAAGAAAATACTTTAGAAATGAGGCCAATCTACTAAGTTGTGCATCTTTTTAGATTACATTAATAAGGAAAGTTTGAACTTGCTGCACTCAACCTTCTTTTCAGGAAATTAAACTGATTCATAGAACCGATGAACTTATTTCACACAGTACAGTGTTTGGTAATGAAGATGTTAATTTTCTAAACAAACTACTTTACAAATGAGGCCAATCTACTAACTTGTGCATCTTTTTAGATTACATTAACAAAGAAAGTTTAAACTTGCTGCACTCAACCTTCTTTGTAGAAATTAAACTGATTCTAGAACCGAATTAGCTTTTTCACACAGTACAGTGTTAGGTAATGAAGATGTTTGTTTTCTAAAGAAACTACTTTACCAATGAGGCAAATCTACTAACATGTGCATCTTTTTAGATTACATTAATAAAGGAAAGTTTGAACTTGCTGCACTAAACCATCTTTGGAGAAAAGCAAACTGATTCCTAGAACCGAATTAGATCATTTCACACAGTACAATGTTTGGAAATGAAGATGTTTGTTTTCTAAAGAAACTACTTTGGAAATGAGGCAAATCTTCTAACTTGTGCATCTTTTGAGATTACATTAACAAGGAAAGTTTGAACTTGCTGCACTCAACCATCTTTGTATGAAATTAAACTGATTTCTAGAACCGAATGAGCTTATTTCACACAGTACAATGTTCGGCAATGAAGATGTTTCTTTTCTCAACAAACTACTTTACAAATGAGGGCAATCTCTAAGTTGTGCATCTTTTTAGATTACATTAACAAGGAAAGTTTGAACTTGCTGCACTCAACCATCTTTGTGGAAAGGAAACTGATTCCTAGAACCGAATTAACTTATTTCACACAGTACAATGTTCAGTAATGAAGATGTTTGTTTTCTAAAGAAACTACTTTAGAAATGAGGTGAATCTGCTAACTTGTACATCTTTTCAGATTACATTAACAAGGTAAGTTTGAACTTGCTGCATTCAACCATCTTTGTAGAAAGGCAACTGATTCCTAGAACCGAATGAGCTTATTTCACACAGTACAATGTTCAGTAATGAAGATGTTTGTTTTTCAAGAAACTACTTTACAAATGAGGCACGTCTACACTAACTTGTACATCTTGTTAGATTACATTAACATGGAAAGTTTGAACTTGCTGCACTCAACCTTCTTCGTAAAAAAAACTGATTCCTAGAACCAAATTAGCTTATTTCACACAGTACAGTGTTTGGTAATGAAGATGTTTGTTTTCTAAAGAAACTACTTTAGAAATGAGGCTAATCCACTAACTTGTACATCTTTTTAGATTACATTAACTAGGAAAGTTTGAACTTGCTGCACTCAACCTTCTTTTAGAAATTAAACTGATTCCTAGAACCGAATGAGCTTATTTCACACAGTACAGTGTTTGCAAAGAAGATGTTTGTTTTCTCAAGAAACTACTTTAGGAATGAGGCCAATCTACTAACTTGTGCATCTTTTTAGATTACATTAATAAGGAAAGTTTGAACTTGCTGCACTCAACCATCTTTGTAGGAAAGCAAACTGATTCCTAGAACCAAATAAGCTTATTTCACACAGTACAGTGTTTGGCAATGAAGATGTTTCTTTTCTAAACAAACTACTTTACAAATGAGGCGAATCTCTAACTTGTACATCTTTTTAGATTACATTAACAAGGAAAGTTTGAACTTGCTGTACTCAACCTTCTTCATAGAAATTAAACTGATTCCTAGAAGTGAATTAACTTATTTCACACAGTACAGTGTTTGGTACTGAAGATGTTTCTTTTCTAAAGAAACTACTTTAGAAATGAGGCCAGTCTACTAAGTTGTGCATCTTGTTAGATTACATTAATAAAGAAAGTTTGAACTTGCTGCACTCATCCCTATTTGGAGAAAGCAAACTGAATTCTGGAAGAGAATTAGCTTTGTTCACACAGTACAATGTTCAGAAATGAAGATGTTTGTTTTCTCAACAAACTACTTTACAAATGAGGCGAATCTTCTAACTTGGCCATCTTTTGAGATTAGTTTAACAAGGAAAGTTTGAACTTGCTGCACTCAAGCATCTTCGTAGAAATTAAACTGATTTCTAGAAGCGAATTAACTTATTTCACACAGTACAGTGTTCGGTACTGAAGATGTTTCTTTTCTAAAGAAACTACTTTAGAAATGAGGGCAATCTCCTAAGTTGTGCATCTTTTTAGATTACATTAAAAAGGAAAGTTTGAACTTGCTGCACTCAACCTTCTTTGTAGGAAAGCAAGTGATTCCTAGAACCGAATGAGCTTATTTCACACAGTACAATGTTCAGCAATGAAGATGTTAATTTTCTCAACAAACTACTTTACAAATGAGGTGAATCTGCTAACTTGGCCATCTTTTTAGATTACATTAACAAGGAAAGTTTGAACTTGCTGCATTCAACCATCTTCGTAGAAAGGAAACTGATTCCTAGAACCGAATTAACTTATTTCACACAGTACAGTGTTCAGTAGTGAAGATGTTTGTTTTTTAAAGAAACCACTCTAGAAACGACACGTAACCACTAACTTGTACATCTTGTTAGATTACACAAACTAGGAAAGTTTGAACTTGCTGCACTCAACCTTCTTCGTAGGAAAGCAGGTGATTCCTAGAACCGAACTAGCTCATTTCACATAGTACAGTGTTCGGTAATGAAGATTTTTGTTTTCATAACAAACTACTTTAGAAATGAGGCTAATCTACTAAGTTGTGCATCTTTTTGAATTACATTAACAAGGAAAGTTTGAACTTGCTGCACTCAACCTTCTTTGTAGGAAAGCAACTGATTCCTAGAACCGAATGAGCTTATTTCACACCGTACAATCATTTGCAAAGAAGATGTTTGTTTTCTCAACAAACTACTTTACAAATGAGGCGAATCTACTAACTTGGCCGTCTTTTTAGAATACATTAACAAGGAAAGTTTGAACTTGCTTCACTCGACCATCTTTGTCGAAATTAAACTGATTCCTAGAAGCCAAATAACTTATTTCACACAGTACAGTGTTCGGTACTAAAGATGTTTCTTTTCTATAGAAACTACTTTAGAAATGACGGGAATCCACTAACTTGTACATCTTCTTAGAGTACACAAACTTTGAAAGTTTGAACTTGCTGCACTCAACATTTTTCGTAGAAATTAAACTGATTCCTAGAAGTGAATTAACTTATTTCACACAGTACAGTGTTCGGTACTGAAAACGTTTCTTTTCTAAAGAAACAATGTTAGAAATGAGGCGAATCCACTAACTTGTACATCTTGTTAGATTACACAAACTAGGAAAATTTGAACTGGCTGCACTCAACCTTCTTCTTAGAAATTAAACTGATTCCTAGAAGCGAATTAACTTATTTCACACAGTACAGTGTATGGCACTGAAGAAGTTTCCTTTATAAAGAAACTGCTTTAGAAATGAGGCCAATCTACTAAGTTGTACATCTTTTTAGATTACATTAACAAGGAAAGCTTGAACTTGCTGCACTCAACCTTCTTTGTAGGAAAGCAAGTGATTCCTAGAACCGAATGAGCTTATTTCACACAGTACAGTGTTCAGTACTGAATATGTTTGTTTTCTAAAGGAACCACTATAGAAATGACGCGAATCCACTAACTTGTACATCTTGTCAGATTGCACAAACTAGGAAAGTTTGAACTTGCTGCACTCAACCTTCTTCGTAGGAAAGCAAGTGATTCCTAGAACCGAACTAGCTCGTTTCACATAGTACAGTGTTCAGTAATGAAGATGTTTGTTTTCTAAACAAACTAATTTAGAAATGATGCGAATCCACTAACTTGTAAATCTTGTTAGATTACACAAACTAGGAAAGTTTGATCTAGCTGCACTCAACCTTCTTCCTAGAAATTAAACTGATTCCTAGAAGCGAATTAACTTATTTCACACAGTACAGTGTTCGGTACTGAAGATGTTTCTTTTCTAAAGAAACTACTTTAGAAATGAGGCCAATCTACCAAGTTGTGCATCTTTTTAGATTACATTAACAAAGAAAGTTTGAACTTTCTGCACTCATCCGTGTTTGTAGCAAAGCAACTGAACTCTAGAACCGAATTAGCTTTCTTCACACACTACAATGTTAGCAATGAAGATGGTTGTTTTCACAACAAACTGCTTTACCAATGAGGCAAATCTACTAACTTGGACATCTTTTTATATTACATTAGCAAGGAAAATTTGAACTTGCTAAACTCAACGATCTTCGTAGAAATTAAACTGATTCCTAGAACCAAAGTAGCTCATTTACACAGTACAATGTTTGGCAATGAAGGTTTGTTTTCTAAAGAAACTACTTTAGAAATGAGGCCAATCTACTAAGTTGTGCATCTTTTTAGATTACATTAACAAGGAAAGTTTGAACTTACTGCACTGTACCTTCTTTGTAGGAAAGCATGTGATTCCTAGAACCGAATGAGCATATTTCACACAGCACAGTGTTCGGCAATGAAGATGTTAATTTTCTCAACAAACTACTTTACAAATGAGGTGAATCTGCTAACTTGCCCATCTTTTTAGATTACATTAAAAGGAAAGTTTGAACTTGCTGCACTCAACCATCTTCGTGGAAAGGAAACTGATTCCTAGAACCGAATTAACTTATTTCACACAGTACAGTGTTCAGTACTGAAGATGTTTGTTTTCTAAAGGAACCACTTTAGAAATGACGCGAATCCACTAACTTGTACATCTTGTTAGATTACACAAACTAGGAAAGTTTGAACTTGCTGCCCTCAAACTTCTTCTTAGGAAAGCAAGTGATTCCGAGAACCGAACTAGCTCATTTCACAAAGTACAGTGTTCGGTAATGAAGATGTTTCTTTTCTAAAGAAACTACTTTAGAAATGAGGCTAATCTACTAAGTTGTGCATCTTTTCAGATTACATTAACAAGGAAAGTTTGAACTTGCTGCACTCAACCTTCTTTGTAAGAAAGCAACTGATTCTTAGAACCGAATGAGCTTATTTCACACAGTACAATATTCGGCAATGAAGATGTTTGTTTTCTCAACAAAGTGCTTTACAAATGAGGCAAATCTCCTAACTAGGCCATCTTTTTAGATTATATTAACAAGGAAAGTTTGAACTTGCTGCACTCAACCTTCTTCGTAGAAAAGCAAGTGAATCCTAGAACAGAAGTAGCTCACTTCACATAGTACAGTGTTCGGTAATGAAGATGTTTGTTTTCTAAAGAAACTAATTTACAAATGACGTGAATCTACTGACTTGGCCATCTTTTTAGATTACATTAACAAGGAAAGTTTGAACTTACTGCACTCAACAATCTACGTAGAAATTAAACTGATTCCTAGAAGCGAATTAATTTATTTCACACACTACAGTGTTCGGTACTGAAGATGTTTCTTTTCTAAAGAAACTACTTTAGAAATGAGGCCAATCTACTAAGTTGTGCAGCTTTTTAGATTACATTAACAAGGAAAGTTTGAATTTGCTGCATTGAACCCCTTTGTAGGAAAGCAACTGAATTCTAGAACCGAATTAGCTTTTTTCACACACTACGATGTGCAGCAATGAAGATGTTGGTTTTCTCAACAAACTACTTTACCAATGATGCAAATCTACTAACTTGGCCATCTTTTTAGATTACATTAACAAGGAAAGTTTGCACTTGCTAAACTCAACCATCTTCGTAGAAAGTAAACTGATTCCTAGAACCTAATTAGCTCATTTCACACAGTACAATGTTTTGCAATGAAGGTTTGTTTTCTAAAGAAACTACTTTACGAATGAGGTGAATCTACTAACTTCGACATCTTTTTAGACTACATTAAGAAGGATAGTTTGGACTTACTGCACTCAACCATCTTCGTAGAAATTAAACTGATTCCTACAAGGGAATTAACATTTCACACAGTATAGTGTTCGGGACTGAAGATGTTTCTTTTCTAACGAAACTACTTTAGAAATGAGGCCAATCTACTATGTTGTGCATCTTTTTAGATTACATTAGTAAGGAAAGTTTGAACTTGCTGCACTCAACCTTCTTTGTAGGAAAGCAAGTGATTCCTAGAACCCAATGAGATTATTTCACACAGTACAATGTTCGGCAATGAAGATGTTTGTTTTCTCAACAAAGTACTTTACAAATGAGGCGAATCTCCTAACTTGGCCATCTTTTTAGATTACATTAACAAGGAAAGTTTGAACTTGCTGCACTCAACTTTCTTCGTAGGAAGCAAGTGATTCCTAGAACCGGACTAGCTCATTTCAAATAGTACAATGTTCGGTAATGAATATGTTTGTTTTCTAAACAAACTACTTTAGAAATTAGGCCAATCAACAGAGTTGTGCATCTTTTCAGATTACATTAACAAGGAAAGTTTGAACTTGCTGCACTCAACCTTCTTGGTAGGAAAGCAACTGATTCATAGAACCGAATGAGCTTATTTCACACAGTACAATGTTTGGCAATGAAGGTGTTAATTTTCTCAACAAACTACTTTACAAATGAGGTGAATCTGCTAACTTGCCCATCTTTTTAGATTACATTAACAAGGAAAGATGGAACTTGCTGCACTCAAACATCTTCGTAGAAAGGAAACTGATTCCTAGAACCGAATTAACTTATTTCACACAGTACAGTGTTCAGTACTGAAGATGTTTGTTTTCTAAAGAAACCACTTTAGAAATGACACGAATCCACTAACTTGTACATCTTGTTAGATTACACAAACTAGGAAAGTTTGAACTTTCTGCACTCAACCTTCTTTGTAGGAAAGCAAGTGATTCCTAGTACCGAATGAGCTTATTTTACACAGTACAATGTTCGGCAATGAAGATGTTAATTTTCTCAACAAACTGCTTTACAAAAGAGGTGAATCTGCTAACTTGGCCATCTTTTTAGATTACATTAACAAGGAAAGTTTGAACTTCCTGCACTCAACTGTCTTCGTAGAAATTAAAATGATTCCTAGAAGCGAAATAATTTATTACACACAGTACAGTGTTCGGTACTGAAGATGTTTCTTTTCTAAAGAAACTACTTTAGAAATGAGGCGAATCCACTAACTTGTACATCTTGTTAGACTTCACAAACTAGAAAAGTTTGAACTTGCTGCACTCAACATTCTTCGTAGAAATTAAACTGATTCCTAGAAGCGAATTAACTTATGTCACACAGTACATTGTTCGGTACTGAAGATGTTCCTTTTCTAAAGAAAGCACTTTAGAAATGAGGCCAATCTACTAAGTTGTGCATCTTTTCAGATTACATTAACAAGGAAATTTTGAAGTTGCTGGACTCAACCGTCTTTGTAGGAAAGCAACTGAATTCTGGAACCGAATGAGCTTATTTCACACAGTACAATGTTCGGCAATGAAGACGTTTGTTTTCTCAACAAACCACTTTACAAATGAGGCAAATCGACTAACTTGGACATCTTTTTAGATTACATTAACAAGGAAAATTTGAACTTCCTAAACTCAACCATCTTCGTAGAAAGTAAACTGATTCCGAGAACCGAATTAGCTCATTTCACATACTACAATGTTTGACAATGAAGGTTTGTTTTCTAAAGACACTACTTTAGAAATGAGGCGAATCTACTAACTTAGACATCTTTTTAGATTACATTAACAAGGAAAGTTTGAACTTGCTAAACTCAACCATCTTCGTAGAAAGGAAACTGATTCCTAGAACCGAGTAAGCTTATTTCACACAGTACAATGTTTGGCCAGGAAGGTTTGTTTTCTAAAGAAACTACTTTAGAAATTAAGCTAGTCTACTCACTTGGATATCTTTTTAGATTACATTAACAAGGAAAGTTTGAACTTGCTAAACTCAACCATCTTCTTAGAAAGGAAACTGATTCCTAGAACCGAATTAACTTATTTCACACAGTACAGTGTTCGGTACTGAAGATGTTTGTTTTCTAAAGAAACTACTTTAGAAATGAGGCCAATCTACAAAGTTGTGCATCTTTTTAGATTACATTAACAAGAAAAGTTTGAACTTGCTGCACTCAACCTTCTTTGTAGGAAAGCAAGTGATTCCTAGAACTGAATGAGCTTATTTCACACAGTACAATGTTCGGCAATGAAGATGTTAATTTTCACAACAAACTACTTTACAAATGAGGTGAATCTCCTAACTTGGCCATCGTTTTATATTATATTAACAAGGAAAGTTTGATGTTGCTGCACTCAAACATCTTCTTGGAAAGGAAACTGAGTCCTAGAACCGAATTAACTTATTTCATACGGTACAGTGTTCAGTACTGAAGATGTTTGTTTTCTAAAGGAAGCACTTTAGAAATGACGCAAATCCACTATCTTGTACATTTTGTTAGATTACACAAACTAGGAAAGTTTGAACTTGCTGCACTCAACCTTCTTCGTAGAAATTAAACTGATTCCTAGAAGCGAATTAACTCATTTCACACAGTACAGTGTTCGGTACTGAAGATGTTTCTTTTCTAAAGAAACTACTTTAGAAATGAGCATAATCTACTAAGTTGTGCATCTTTTTACATTACATTAACAAGGAAAGTTTGAACTTGCTGCACTCAACCTTCATTGTAGGAAAGCAAGTGATTCCTAGAACCGAATGAGCTTATTTCACACAGTACAATGTTCGGCAATAAAGATGTTAATTTTCTGAACAAACTACCTTACAAATGAGGTGAATCTGCTAACTTGGCCATCTTTTTAGATTACATTAACAAGGAAAGTTTGAACTTGCTTCACTCAACCATCTTCGTAGAAAGGAAACTGATTCCTAGAACCGAATTAACTTATTTCACACAGTACAGTGCACGGTACTGAAGATGTTTGTTTTATAAATAAACCACTTTAGAAATGACGCGAATCCACTAACTTGTACATCTGGTTATATTACTCAAACTAGGAAAGTTTGAACTTGCTAAACTCAACCATCTTCGTAGAAATTAAACTGATTCCTAGCAGCGAATAAACTTATTTCACACATTACAGTGTTTGGAACTGAAGATGTTTCTTTTCTGAAGGAACAACGTTAGAAATGAGGCGAATTCACTAACTTGTACATCTCTTAGATTACACAATCTAGGAAAATTTCAACTTGCTGCACTCAACTTTTTGGTGAAAAGTAAACTGATTCCTAGAAGCCAATTAACTTATTTCACACAGTACAGTGCTCAGTACTGAAGATGTTTAGTTTCTAAAGAAACCACTTTAGAAATGACACGAATCCACTAACTTTTACATCTTGTTAGATTACACAAACGAGGAAAGTTTGAACTTGCTGCAGTCAAACTTCTTCATAGGAAAGCAAGTGATTCCTAGAACCGAACTAGCTCATTTCACATAGTATAGTGTTCGGTAATGAAGACGTTTGTTTTCTAAACAAACTACTTTAGAAATGAGGCCAATCTACTAAGTTGTGCATCTTTTTAGATTACATTACCAAGGAAAGTTTGAACTTGGTAAACTCAACCATCTTCGTAGAAAGTAAACTGATTCCTAGAACCGAATTAGCTCATTTCACACAGTACAATGTTTGGCAATGAAGGTTTGTTCTCTAAAGAAACTACTTTAGAAATGAGGCGAATGTACTAACTTGGCCATCTTTTTAAGTTACATTAACAAGGAAAGTTTGAACTTGCTAAATTCAACCATTTTCATGGAAAGGAAACTGATTCCTAGAACCGAATTAACTTATTTCACACAGTACAGTGTTCAGTATTGAAGATGTTTGTTTTCTAAAGAAACCACTTTAGAAATGACGCGAATCCACTAACTTGTACATCTTTTTAGATTACACAATCTAGGAAAGTTTCAACTTGCTGTACTCAACCTTCTTCGTAGAAATTAAACTGATTCCTAGAAGCAAATTAACTTATATCACACAGTACAGTGTTCGGTACTGAAGACGTTTCTTTTCTCAAGAAATTACTTTAGAAATGAGGTAAATCCACTAAGTTGTGCATCGTTTTAGATTACATTAACAAGGAATGTTTGAACTTGCTGCACTTTACCGTCTTTTTAGGAAAGCAACTGAATTTTTGAACCAAATTACCTTTTTTCACAAGGTACAATGTTCGGCAATGAAGATGTTTGTTTTCTCAACAAACTACTTTACAAATGAGTCAAATTTACTAACTTGGACATCTTTTTAGATTACATTAACCAGGAAAGTTTGAACTTACTAAACTCAACCATCTTCGTAGAAAGGAAACTGATTCCTAGAACGAATTAACTTATTTCACACAGTACAGTGTTCGGTACTGAAGATGTTTGTTTTCTAAAGAAACTAATTTAGAAATGACGCGAATCTACTAACTTGTACATCTGGTTGGATTACACAAACTAGGAAAGTTTGAACTTGCTGCACTCAACATTCTTCGTAGGAAAGCAAGTGATTCCTAGAAACGAACTCCCTTATTTCACATAGTACAGTTTTCGGTAATGAAGATGTTTGTTTTCTAAACAAACTACTTTAGAAATGAGGCCAATCAACTAAGTTGTGCATCTTTTTGGATTACATGAACAAGGAAAGTTTGAACTTGCTGCACTCATTGTTCGGCAATGAAGATGTTAATTTTCTCAACAAACTACTTTACACATGAGGTGAATCTGCTAACGTGGCCATCTTTTTAGATTACATTAACAAGGAAAGTTTGAACTTCCTGCACTCAACCATCTTCGTAGAAAGGGAACTGATTCCAAGAACCGAATTAACTTATTTCACACAGTACAGTGCTCAGTACTGAAGATGTTTGTTTTCTAAGGAAACCACTTTAGAAACGATGCGAATCCAATAACTTGTACATCTTTTTAGATTACACAAACTAGGAAAGTGTCAAGTTGCTGCACTCAACCTTCTTTGTAGAAATTAAACTGATTCCTAGAAGCGAATTAACTTATTTCACACAGTACAGTGTTCGGTACTGAAGACGTTTCTTTTCTCAAGAAATTACTTTAGTAATGAGGTAAATCCACTAAGTTGTGCATCTTTTTAGATTACATTAACAAGGAATGTTTGAACTTGCTGCACTTAACCATCTTTGTAGGAAAGCAACTGAATTCTAGAACCAGGTTATTTCACATAGTACAGTGTTCGTTAATGAAGATGTTTGTTTTCTAAACAAACTACTTTACAAATGAGGCGAATCTTCTAACTTGGCCATCTTTTTAGATTATAATAACAAGGAAAGTTTGAACTTGCTGCACTCAAACTTCTTTGTAGGTAAGCAAGTAATTCCTAGAACCGAATGAGCTTACTGTACTTGCTGCACTCAACCATCTTCGCAGAAAGGAAACTGATTTCTAGAACCGAATTAACTCATTTCACACAGTACTGTGTTCAGTACTGAAGATGTTTGTTTTCTAAATAAACCACTTTAGAAACGACGCGAATCCACTAACTTGTACATCCTGTTAGATTACACAAACTAGGAAAGTTTGAACTTGCTGCACTCAAATTTCTTCGTAGGAAAGCAAGTGATTCAAAGAATCGAACTAGCTCATTTCACATAGAACAGTGTTCGGTAAAGAAGATGTTTGTTTTCTAAACAAACTACTTTAGAAATGAGGCGAATCTCCTAACTTGGCCATCTTTTTAGATTACATTAACAAGGAATGTTTGAACTTGCTACACTCAACCATCTTCATAGAAATTAAACTGATTCCTACAAGCGAATTAACGTTTCACACAGTACAGTGTTCGGGACTGAAGATGTTTCTTTTCTAAAGAAACTACTTTAGAAATGAGGCCAATCTACTAAGTTGTGCATCTTTTTAGATTACATTAACAAGGAAAGTTTGAACTTGCTGCACTCAACCATCATTGTAGGAAAGCAAGTGATTCCTAGAACCGAATGAGCTTATTTCACCCAGTACAATGTTCGGAAATGAGGATGTTAATTTTCTCAACAAACTCCTTTACAAATGAGGTAAATGTCCTAACTTGGCTATCTTTTTAGATTACATTAACAAGGAAAGTTTGAACTTGCTGCACTCAACCATCTTCGTAGAAATCAAACTGATTCCTAGATGCGAATTAACTTATTTCACACAGTACATTGTTCGGTACTGAAGATGTTTCCTTTCTAAAGAAACTACTTTAGAAATGAGGCCAATCTACTAAGTTGTGCATATTTTCAGATTACATTAACAAGGAAAGTTGGAACTTGCTGCACTCAACCTTCTTTGTAGGAAAGCAAGTGATTCCTAGAACCAATTGAGCTTATTTCACACAGTACAATGTTCGGCAATGAAGATGTTAATTTTCTCAACAAACTACTTTACAAATGAGGTGAATCTGCTAACTTGGCCATGTTTTTAGATTACATTAACAAGGAAAGTTTAAACTTGCTGCACTCAACCATCTTCGTGGAAAGGAAACTGATTCCTAGAACCGAATTAACTTATTTCACACAGTACAGTGTTCAATAATGAAGATGTTTGTTTTCAAAAGGAACCACATTAAATGTGACTCGAATCCACTAACTTGTACGTCTTGTGAGATTACACAAACTAGGACAGTTTGAACTTGCTGCACTCAACCTTCTTCTAGGAAAGCAAGTGATTCCTAGAAGCGAACCAGCTTATTTCACATAGTACAGTTTTCGGTAATGAAGATGTTTTTTTTCTAAACAAACTACTTTAGAAATGAGGCCAATCTACTAAGTTGTGCATCTTTTTAGATTACATTAACAAGGAAAGTTTGAACTTGCTGCACTCAACCTGCTTTGTAGGAAAGCAACTGATTCCTAGAACCGAATGAGCTTATTTCACACAGTACAATGTTCGGCAATGAAGATGTTTGTTTTCTCAACAAACTACTTTACAAATGAGGCGAATCTTCTAACTTGGCCATCTTTTTAGATTATATTAACAAGGAAAGTTTGAACTTGCTGAACTCAACCATCTTCGTAGAAATTAAACTGATTCCTAGAAGCGAATTAACTTATTTCACACAGTACAGTGTTCGGTACTGAAGATGTTTCTTTTCTAACGAAATTACATTACAAATGAGGCGAATCCACTAAGTAGTGCATCTTTTTAGATTACATTAACAAGGAATGCTTGAACTTGCTGCACTCAACCGTCTTTGTAGGAAAGCAACTGAATTCTAGATCCGAATTAGCTTTTTTCACAAGGTACAATGTTTGGCAATGAAGATGTTTGTTTTCCCAACAAACTACTTTAACAAAGAGGCAAATCTACTAACTTGGATATCTCTTTAGATTTCATTAACAAGGAAAGTTTGAACTTGAGAAACTCAACCATCTTCGTAGAAAGGAAATGAGGCCGATCTACTAAGTTGTGCAACTTTTAAGATTACATTAACAAGGAAAGTTTGAACTTGCTGCACTCAACCTTCTTTGTAGGAAAGAAACTGATTCCTAGAACCGAATGAGCTTATTTCACACAGTACAATGTTCGGCAATGAAGATGTTTGTTTTCTCAACAAACTACTTTACAAATGAGGCGAATCTAATAACTTGGCTATCTTTGTAGATTATATTAACAAGGAAAGTTTGAACTTGCTGCACTCAACCGTCTTCGTAAAAATTATACTGATTCCTAGAAGTGTATTAACTTATTTCACACAGTACAGTGTTCGGTACTGAAGATGTTTCTTTTCTAAAGAAACTACTTTAGAAATGAGGCGAATCCACTAACTTGTACATCTTGTTAGATTACACAAACTAGGAACGTTTGAACTTGCTGCACTCAACCTTCTTCGTAGAAATTAAACTGGTTCCTAGAAGCGAATTAACTTATTTCACACAGTACAGTGTTCGCTACTGAAGATGTTTCTTTTCAAAAGAAACTACTTTAGAAATGAGGCCAATCTAGTACGTTGTACATCTTTTTAGATTACATTAAAATGGAAAGTTTGAACTTGCTGCACTCAACCGTCTTTGTAGGAATGCAAAAGTATTCTAGAACCATATTAGCTTTTTTCACACAGTACAATATTCGGCAATGAAGATGTTTGTTTTCTCAACAAACTACTTTACCAATGAGGCAAATCTACGAACTTGGACATCTTTTTAGATTACATTAACAAAGAAAGTTTGACGTTGCTAAACTCCACCATCTTCGTAGAAAGTAAACTGATTCGTAGAACCGAATGAGCTAATTTCACACAGTACAATGATTGGCAATGAAGGTTTGTTTTCCAAAGAAACTACTTTAGAAATGAGGCGAATCTACTAAATTGGACATCTTTTTACATTACATTAACAAGGAAAGTTTAAACTTGCTAAACTCAACCATCTTCGTAGAAAGGAAACTGATTCCTAGAACCGAATTAACTTATTTCGCACAGTACAGTGTTCGGTACTGAAGATGTTTGTTTTCTAAAGAAACCACTTTAGAAACGACGTGAATCCACTAACTTGTACATCTTGTTAGATTACACAAACTAGTAAAGTTTGAACTTGCTGAACTCAACCTTCTTCGTAGGAAAGCAAGTGATTCCTAGAATCGAACTAGCTCATTACACATAGTACAGTGTACGGTAATGAAGATGTTTGTTTTCTCAACAACATAATTTACAAATGACGCGAATCCACTAACTTGTACATCTTGTTAGATTACACAAACTAGGAACGCTTGAACTTGCTGCACTCAACCATCTTTGTAGTAAATCAACTGATTCCTATAACCGAATGAGCTTATTTCACACAGTACAATATTTGGCAAGGAAGATGTTTGTTTTCTCAACAAATTACTTTACAAATGAGGCGAATCTACTAACTTGGCCATCGTTTTAGATTACATTAACAAGAAAAGTTTGTACTTGCTGCACTCAACCTTCTTCGTAGAAATTAAACTGATTCCTAGAAGCGAATTAACTTATTTCACACAGTACAGTGTTCGGTACTGAATATGTTTCTTTTCTAAAGAAACTACTTTAGAAATGAGGCGAATCCACTAACTTGTACATCTTGTTAGATTACACAAACCAGGAAAGTTTGAAGTTACTGCACTCAACCTTCTTCGTAGGAAAGCAAGTGATTCCTAGAACCGAACTAGCTCATTTCACATAGTACAGTGTTCGGTAATGAAGATGTTTGTTTTCTAAACAAACTACTTTAGAAATGAGGCCAATCTACTAAGTTGTGCATCTCTTCAGAATACATTAACAAGGAAAGTTTGAACTTGCTAAACTCAACCATCTTAGTAAGAAAGTAAACTGATTCCTAGAACACAGTACAATGTTAGACAATGAAGATACAAATGAGGCGAATCTCATTTCACACAGTACAATGTTTGGCAATGAAGGTTTGCTTTCTAGATACACTACAATAGAAATGAGGAGACTCTACTAAGTTGGACATCTTTTTAGATTACATTAACAAGGAAAGTTTGAACTTGCTAAACTCAACCATGTTCATAGAAAGGAAACTCATTCCTAGAACCGAATTATCTTATTTCACGCAGTACTGAAAATGTTTGTTTTCTAAAGAAACTACTTTAGAAATGATGCGAATCACCTTTCTTGTACATCTTGTTAGATTACACAAACTAGGCAAGTTTGAACTTGCTGCACTCAACCTTCTTCGTAGGAAAGCAAGTGATTCCTAGAACCGAACTAGCTCATTTCACATAGTACAGTGTTCGGTAATGAAGATGTTTGTTTTCTAAACAAAGTACTTTAGAAATGAGGACAATTTACTAAGTTGTGCATCTTTTCAGATTAAATGAACAAGGAAAGTTGGAACTTGCTGCACTCAACCTTCTTAGTAGGAAAGCAACTGATTCCTAGAACCGAATGAGCTTATTTCACACAGTACAATGTTCGACAATGAAGATGTTTATTTTCTCAACAAAATACTTTACAAATGAGGCGAATCTCCTAACTTGGCCATCCTTTTAGATTACATTAACAAGGAAAGATTGAACTTGCTGCACTCAACCGTCTTTGTAGAAAATAAACTGATTCCTAGAAGCGAATTAACTTATTTCACACAGTACAGTGTTTGGTACTGAAGATGTTTCTTTTCTAAAGAAACTACATTAGAAATGAGGCGAATCCACTAACTTGTACATCTTGTTAGATTACACAAACTAGAAAAGTTTGAACTTGCTGAACTCCACCTTCTTCATAGAAATTAAACTGATTCCTGGAACCTTTTTTAGAATTAACATATTTCACACAGTAGATTGTTCTAGGTAGTGAAGATGTTTCTTTCTAAAGAAACTACTTTAGAAATGAGGCCAATCTACTAAGTTGTGCATCTTTTCAGATTACATTAACAAGGAACGTTTGAACTTGCTGCACTCAACCTTCTTTGTAGGAAAGCAACTGATTCCTAGAACCGAATGAGCTTATTTCACACAGTACAATGTTCGGCAATGAAGATGTTAATTTTCTCAACAAAGTTCTTTACAAATGAGGCGAATCTCTAACTTGGCCATCTTTTTAGATTACATTAACAAGGAAAGTTTGAACTTGCTGCCCTCAACCATCTTTGAGAAAGTAACTGATTCCTAGAACCAAATTAGCTCATTTCACACAGTACAATGTTTGGCAATGAAGGTTTGTTTTCTAAAGACACTACTTTAGAAATGAGGCGACTCTACTAAGTTGGACATCTTTTTACATTACATTAACAAGGAAAGTTTGAACTTGCTAAACTCAACCATAATCGTAGAAATTAAACTGAAGCCTAGAACCGAATTATCTTATTTCACGCAGGACAGTTTTCGGTACTGAAGACGTTTGTTATCTAAAGAAACTACTTTAGAAATGATGCGAAGCCACTAACTTGTACATCTTGTTAGATTACACAAACTAGGCAAGTTTGAACTTGCTCCACTCAACCTTCTTCGTAGGAAAGCAAGTGATTCTGAGAACCGAACTAGCTCTTTTCACATAGTACAGTGTTCGTTAATGAAGATGTTTGTTTTGTAAACAAACTACTTTAGAAATGAGGCCAATCTACTAAGTTGTGCATCTTTTTAGATTACATTAACAAGGAATGTTTGAACTTGCTGCACTCAACCATCTTTGTAGAAAATAAACTGATTCCTAGAACCGATTTACCTTATTACACACAGTGCAGTGTTCAGTACTGAAGATGTTTCTTTTCTAAAGAAACTACTTTAGAAATGAGGCAAATCCACTAACATATACATCTTGTTAGATGACACAAACTAAGAAAGTTTGAACTTGCTGCACTCAACCTTCTTCGTAGGAAAGAAAGTGATTCCTAGAACGGAACAAGCTTATTTCACATAGTACCGTGTTTGGTAATGAAGATGTTTGTTTTGCAAACAAACTACTTTAGAAATGAGGCCAATCTACTAAGTTGTGCATCTTTTTAGATTACATTAACAAGGAAAGATTGAACTTGCTGCACTCAACCTTCTTTGTAGGAATGCAAATGATTCCTAGAACCGAATGAGCTTATTTCACACAGTACAATGTTCGGCAATGAAGATGTTTATTTTCTCAACTAAGTACTTTACAAATGAGGTGAATCTTCTACCTTCGCCATCTTTTTAGATTACATTAACAAGGAAAGTTTGAACTTGCTGCACTCAACCTTCTTCGTAGAAATTAAACTGATTCCTAGAAGCGAATTAACTTATTTCACGTAGTACAGTTTTCGGTACTGAAGATGTTTCTTTTCTATAGAAACTACTTTAGAAATGAGGCCAATCTACTAAGTTGTGCATCTTTTTAGATTACAATAACAAGGAAAGTTTGAACTGGCTCCACTCAACCTTCTTTGTAGTAAAGCAATTGAATTCCAGAACTAAATTAGCTTTGTTCACACAGTACAATGTTCGGCAATGAAGATGTTTGTTTTCTCAACAAACTACTTTACCAATGAGGAAAATCTACTAACTTGGACATCTTTTTAGAGCACATTAACAAGGAAAGTTTGAACTTGCTAAACTCAACCATCTCGTAGAAAGTAAACTGATTCCTAGAACGAATTAGCTCATTTCACACAGTACAAAGTTTGGCAATTTACGTTTGTTTTCTAAATAAACTACTTTAGAAATGAGGCGAATTTACTAACTTGGACATCTTTTCAGATTACATTAACAAGGAAAGTTTGAACTTGCTAAACTTAACCATCTTCCTAGAAAGGAAACTGATTCCTAGAATCGAATTAACTTATTTCACACAGTACAGTGTTCGGTACTGAAGATGTTTATTTCCTAAAGAAACTTATTTAGAAATGACGCGAATCCACTAACTGGTACATCTTGTTAGATTACACAAACTAGGAAAGTTTGAACTTGCTGCACTCAACCTTCTTCGTAGGAAAGCAAGTGGTTCCTAGAAACGAACTAGCTCATTTCACATAGTACAGTGTTCGGTAATGAAGTTGTTTGTTTTCTAAACAAACTACTTTGGAAATGAGGCCAATCTACTAAGTTGTGCATCTTTTCAGATTACAGTAACAAGGAAAGTTTGAACTTGCTGCACTCAACCTTCCTTACAGGAAAGCAACTGATTCCTAGAACTGAATGATCTTATTTCACACAGTACAGTTTTCGGTACTGAAGATGTTTCTTTTCTAAAAAAAACTACTTTAGAAAAGGCACGAACCCACTAACTTGTACATCTTGTTAGATTACACAAACTAGGAAAGTTTGAACTTGCTGCACTCAACCTTCTTCGTAGAAATTAAACTGATTCCTAGAAGCGAATTAACTTATTTCACACAGTACAGTGTTCGGTACTGAAGATGTTTCTTTTGTAAAGAAACTACTTTAGAAATGAGGCCAATCTACTAAGTTGTGCATCTTTTCAGATTACATTAACAAGGAAAGTTTGAACTTGCTGCACTCGACCTTCTTTATAGGAAAGCAACTGATTCCTAGAATCGAATGAGCTTATTTCACACCGTACAATGTTCGGCAATGAAGATGTTTGTTTTCTCAACAAAGTACTTTACTAATGAGGTGAATCTTCTAACTTGGCCATCTTTTTAGATTACATTAACAAGGAAAGTTTGAACTTGCTGCACTCAACCTTCTTTGTAGAAATTAAACTGATTCCTAAAAGCGAATTAACTTATTTCACCCAGTACAGTGTTCGGTACAGAAGATGTTTCTTTTCTAAAGAAACTACTTTAGAAATGAGGCCAATCTACTAAGTTGTGCATCTTTTTAGATTATATTAACAAGGAAAGTTTGAACTTGCTGCACTCAACCTTCTTTGTAGGAAAGCAAGTGATTCCTAGAACCGAATGAGCTTATTTCACACAGTACAATGTTCGGCAATAAAGATGTTAATTTTCTCAACAAACTACCTTACAAATGAGGCGAATCTACTAACTTGGACATCTTTTTAGATTACATTAACAAGGAAAGTTTGAACTTGCTAAACTCAACCATCTTCGTAGAAAAGAAACTGATTCCTAGAACCGAATTAACTTATTTCACACAGTACAGTGTTCGGTACTGAAGATGTTTGTTTTCTAAAGAAACTAATTTAGAAATGACGCGAATCCACTAACTCGTACACCTTGTTAGATTACACAAACTAGGAAAGTTTGAACTTGCTGCACTCAACCTTTTTTGTAGGAAAGCAACTGATTCCTAGATCCGAATGAGCTTATTTCACACAGTACAATGTTCGGCAATGAAGATGTTTGTTTTCTCAACAAAGTACTTTACAAATGAGGCGAATCTTCTAACTTGGCTATCTTTTTAGATTACATTGACAAGGAAAGTTTGAACTTGCTGCACTCAACCTTCTTCGTAGCAATTAAACAGATTCCTAGAAGCTAATTAACTTATTTCACACAATACAGTGTTCGGTACCGAAGATGTTTCTTTTCTAAAGAAACTACTTTAGAAATGAGGCAAATCTACCAAGTTGTGCATCTTTTTAGATTACATTAACAAAGAAAGTTTGAACTTTCTGCACTCATCCGTGTTTGTAGCAAAGCAACTGAATTATACAATCGAATGAGCTTTTTTCGCACAGTACAATGTTCGGCAATGAAGATGTTTGTTTTCTCAATGAACTACTTTATCAATGAGGCAAATCTACTAACTTGGACATCTTTTTAGATTACATTAACAAGGAATGTTTGAACTTGCCTCACTAAACCATCTTCGTAGAAATTAAACTGTTTCTTAGAAGCGAATTAACTTATTTCACACAGTACAGTGTTTGGAACTGAAGATGCTTCTTTTCTGAAGGAACTACGTTAGAAATGAGGCAAATCCACTAACTTGTACATCTTGTTAGATTACACAAACTAGGAAAATTTGAACTTGCTGCACTCAACCTTCTTCATAGAAAGTAATCTGATTCCTAGAAGCGAAATAACTTATTTCACACAGTACAGTGTTCGGTACTGAAGTTGTTTCTTTTATAAAGAAACTACTTTAGAAATGAGGCCAATCTACTAAGTTGTGCATCTTTTTAGATTTCATTAACAAGGAAAGTTTGAACTTGCTGCACTCAACCTTCTGTGTAGGAAAGCAAGTGATTCCTACAACCGAATGAGCTTATTTCACACAGTACAATGTTCGGAAATAAAGATGTTAATTTTCTCAACAAACTACTTTATGAATGAGGTGAATATGCAAACTTAGCCATCTTTTTAGATTACATTAACAAGAAAAGTTTGAACTTGCTGCACTCAACCATCTTTGTAGAAAGGAAACTGATTCCTAGAACCGAATTAACTTTTTTCACACAGTACAGTGCTCGGTACTGAAGATGTTTGTTTTCTAAAGAAACCACTTTAGAAATGACACGAATCCATTAACTTGTTCATCTTTTTAGATTACACAAACGAGGAAAGTTTGAACTTGCTTCACTCAACCTTATTCGTAGGAAAGCAAGTGATTCCTAGAACTGAACTAGCTCATTTCACATAGTATAGTGTTCGTTAATGAAGATGTTTGTTTTCTAAACAATCTACTTTAGAAATGAGGCCAATCTACTAAGTTGTGCAACTTTTCAGATTACATTAACAAGGAAAGTTTGAACTTGCTGCACTCAACCTTCTTTGTAGGAAAGCAACTGATTCCTAGAACCGAATGAGCTTATTTAATACAGTACAATGTTTGGCAATGAACATGTTTGTATTCTCAACAAACTCCTTTAAAAATGAGGCGAATCTACTAACTTGGCCATCTTTTTAGATTACATTAACAAGGAAAGTTTGAACTTGCTGCACTCAACCATCTTCGTAGAAATAAAACTAATTCCTAGAAGCGAATTCACTTATTTTACACAGTACAGTGTTCGGTACTGAAGATGTTTCTTTTCTAAAGAAACTACTTTAGAAATGAGGCGAATCCACTAACTTGTACATCTTGTTAGATTACACAAACTAGGAAAGTTTGAACATGATGCACTCAACCTTCTTCGTAGGAAAGCAATTGAATCCTAGAACGGAACTAGCTTATTTCACATAGTACAGTGATCGGTAATGAAGATGTTTGTTTTCTAAACAAACTACTTTAGAAATGAGGCCAATCTACTAAGTTGTGCATCTTTTTAGATTACATTAACAAGGAAAGTTTGAACTTGCTGCACTCACCCTTCTTTGCAGGAAATCAACTGATTCCTAGAACCGAAGGAGCTTATTTCACACAGTACAATGTTTGGCAATGAAGATGTTTGTTTTCTCAACAAAGTACTTTACAAATCAGGTGAATCTTCTAACATGGCCATCTTTTTAGATTGCATTAACAAGGAATGTTTGAACTTGCTGCACTCAACCTTCTTTGTAGGAATGCAAATGATTCCTAGAACTGAATGAGCTTATTTCACACAGTACAATGTTCGGCAATGAAGATGTTTGTTTTCTCAACAAAGTACTTTACAAATCAGGCGAATCTTCTAACATGGCCATCTTTTTAGATTACATTAACAAGGAAAGTTTGAACTTGCTGCACTCAACCTTCTTCGTAGAAATTAAACTGATTCCTAGAAGCGAATTAACTTATTTCACACAGTACAGTGTTCGGTACTGAAGATGTTTCTTTTTAAAAAAAAAAAACACTTTAGAAATGACGCGAATCCACTAACTTGTACATCTTGTTAGATTACACAAACGAGGAAAGTTTGAACTTGCTGCACTCATCCTTCTTCGTAGGAAAGCAAGTGATTCCTAGAACCGAACTAGCTAATTTCACATAGTATAGTGTCCAGTAATGAAGATGTTTGTTTTGTAAACAAACTACTTTAGAAATGAGGCCAATCCACTAAGTTGTGCATCTTTTTAGATTACATTAACAAGGGAAGTTTGAACTTGCTGCACTCAACCATCTTCTTAGAAATTAAACTGATTCCTAGAACCGAATTACCTTATTTCACACAGTACAGTGTTCGGTACTGAAGATGTTTGTTTTCTTAAGAAATTACTTTAGAAATGAGGCGAATCCCCTAAGTTGTGCACCTTTTTAGAATACATTAACAAGGAATGTTTGAACTTGCTGCACTCAACCGACTTTGTAGGAAAGAAACTAAATTCTAGATCCGAATTAGCTTTTTTCACACAGTATAATGTTCCGCAATGAAGATGTTTGTTTTCTCAAGAAACTACTTTACAAACGAGTCAAATCTACTAACTTGGACATCTTTTTAGATTACATTAACAAGGAAAGTTTGAAGTTGCTGAACTCAACCTTCTTTGTAGGAAAGCAACTGATTCCTAGAACCGAAGGAGCTTATTTCACAAAGTACAATGTTCGGCAATGAAGATGTTTGTTTTCTCAACAACGTACTTTACAAATCAGGCGAATCTTCTAACTATGCCATCTTTTTAGATTACATTATCAAGGAAAGTTTGAACTTTCTGCACTGAACCTTCTTGGCAGAAATTAAACTGATTCCTAGAAGCGAATTAACTTATTTCACACAGTACAGTGTTCGGTACTGAAGATGTTTCTTTTCTAAAGAAACTACTTTAGAAATGAGGCCAATCTACTTAGTTGTGCATCCTTTTAGATTACATTAACAAGGAAAGTTTGAACTTGCTGCACTCAACCTTCTTTATAGGAAAGCAACTGATTCCTAGAACCGAATGAGCTTATTTCACACAGTACAATGTTCGGCAATGAAGATGTTTGTTTTCTCAACAAAGTACTTTACAAATCAGGCACATGTTCTAACTTGGCCATCTTTTTAGATTACATTAACAAGGAAAGTTTGAACTTGCTGCACTCAACCATCTTCGTAGAAAGGAAACTGATTCCTAGAACCAAATTAACTTATTTCACACAGTACAGTGTTCAGTACTGAAGATGTAGGTTTTATAAAGAAACCACTTTAGAAACGTCACGAATCCACTAACTTGTAAATCTTTTTAGATTACACAAACGAGGAAAGTTTGAACTTGTTACACCCAACCTTCTTCGTAGGTAAGCAAGTAATTCCTACAACTGAACTAGCTCATTTCACATAGTATAGTGTTCGGTAATGAAGATTTTTGATTTGTAAACAAACTACTTTAGAAATGAGGCCAATCTATTAAGTTGTGCAACTTTTTAGATTACATTACCAAGGAAAGTTTGAACTTGCTGCACTCAACCGTCTTTGTAGGAAAGCAACTGAATTCTAGAACCAAATTAGCTTTTTTCACACAGTACAATATTCGGGAATGAAGATGTTTGTTTTCGCAACAAACTGCATTACCAGTGAGGTAAATCTACTAACATGGACATCTTTTTAGATTACATTAACAACGAAAGTTTGAACTTGCTGCACTCAACCATCGTCGTAGAAAGGAAACTGATTCCTAGAATCGAATTACCTTATTTCACACAGAACAGTTTTTGGTACTGAAGATGTTTCTTCTCTAAAGAAACTACTTTAGAAATGAGGCGAATGCACTAACTTGTACATCTTGTTAGATTACACAAACTAGGAAAGTTTGAACTTGCTGCACTCAACCATCTTCATAGAAATTAAACTGATTCCTAGAAGCGAATTATCTTATTTCACACAGTACAGTGTTCGGTACTGAAGGTGTTTCTTTTCTAAAGAAACTACTTTAGAAATGAGGCCAATCTACTACGTTGTGCATCTTTTTAGATTTCATTAACAAGGAAAGTTTGAACTGGCTGCAATCAACATTCTTTGTAGGAAAGCAACCGAATTCTAGAACTAAATTAGCTTTTTTCACATAGTACAATGTTCGGCAATGAAGATGTTTGTTTTCTCAACAAACTACTTTACCAATGAGGCAAATCTACTAACTTGGCCATCTTTTTAGATTACATTAACAAGGAAAGTTTGAACTTGCTAAACTCAACCATCTTCGTAGAAAGTAAACTGATTCCTAGAACCGAATTAGCTCATTTCACACATTACAAAGTTTGGAAATTTAGGTTTGTTTTCTAAAGAAACTACTTTAGAAATGAGGCAAGTCTACTAACTTGGACATCTTTTTAGATTACATTAACAAGGAAAGTTTGAACTTGCTGCACTCAACCATCTTCGTAGAAAGGAAACTGATTCTTAGAACCGAATTAACTTATTTCACACAGTACAGTGTTCGGTACTGAAGATGTTTGTTTTCTGAAAGAAACTAATATAGAAATGATGCTAATCCACTAACTTGTACATCTTGTTAGATTACACAAATTAGGAAAGTTTGAACTTGCTGCACTCAACCTTATTCGTAGAAAATAAACTGATTCCTAGAACCAAATTACATTATTTCACACAGTACACTGCTCGCTACTGAAGATGTTTCGTTTCTAAAAAAACTACTTTAGAAATGATGCGAATGCACTAACTTGTAAATCTTGTTAGACTACACAAACTAGGAAAATTTGAACTTGCTGCACTCAACCTTCTTCATAGAAATTAAACTGATTCCTAGAAGCGAATTAACTTATTTCACACAGTGCAGTGTTCGGTACTGAAGATGTTTCTTTTCTAAAGAAACTACTTTACAAATGAGGCAAATCTACTAAGTTGTGCATGTGTTTTGATTACATTAACAAGGAAAGTTTGAACTGGCTGCACTCAACCTTCTATGTAGGAAAGCAACTGAATTCTAGAACTAAATTAGCTTTTTTCACACAATACAATGTTCGGAAATGAAGATATTTGTGTTCTCAACAAACTACTTTACCAATGAGGCAAATCTACTAACTTGGACATCTTTTTAGATCACATTAACAAGGAATGTTTGAACTTGCTAAACTCAACCATCTTCGTAGAAAGTAAACTCATCCCTAGAACCGAATTAGCTCATTTCACACAGTACAAAGTTTGGCAATTTAGGTTTTTTTCTAAAGAAACTACTTTAGAAATGAGGCGAATCTACTAACTTGAACACCTTTTAAATTACATTAAAAAGGAAAGTTTGAACTTGCTGCACTCAACCATCTTCGTAGAAATTAAACTGATTCCTAGAAGCGAATTCACTTATTTCACACAATACAGTGTTCGGTACGGAAGATGTTTCTTTTCTAAAGAAACTACTTTAGAAATGATGCAAATCCACTAACTTGTACATCTTGTTAGATTACACAAAGTAGGAAAGTTTGAACTTGCTGCACTCAACCTTCTTCGTAGGAAAGCAAGTGATTCCTAGAACGGAACTAGCTTATTTCACATAGTACAGTGTTCGGTAATGAAGATGTTTGTTTTCTAAACAAACTACTTTAGAAATCAGGCCTATCTACTAAGTTGTGCATCTTTTTAGATTACATTAACAAGGAAAGTTTGAAGTTGCTGCACTCAACCTTCTTTGTAGGAAAACAACTGATTCCTAGAACCGAATGAGCTTATTTCACACAGTACAATGTTCGGCAATGAAGATGTTTCTTTTCTCAACAAAGTACCTTACAAATGAGGCGAATCTACTAACTTGGCCATCTTTTTAGATTACATTAACAAGGAAAGTTTTAACTTCCTGCACTCAACCATCTTCATAGAAAGGAAACTGAATCCTAGTACCGAATTAACTTATTTCACACAGTACAGTGTTCAGTACTGAAGATGTTTGTTTTCTAAAGAAACCACTTTAGAAACGACGCGAAACCACTAACTTGTACCTCTTGTGAGATTACACAAACTAGGAAAGTTTGACCTTCCTGCACTCAACCTTCTTCGTAGAAAGGAAACTGATTCCTAGAAGCGAATTCATTTATTTCACACAGTACAGTATTCGGTACTGAAGATGTTTGTTTTCTAAAGAAACCACTTTAGAAACGACGCGAAACTACTACCTTGTACATCTTGTTAGATTACACAAACTAGGAAAGTTTGAACTTGCTGCACTCAACCTTCTTCGTAGGAAAGCAAGTGATTCCTAGAACGGAACTAGCTTATTTGACATAGTACAGTGTTCGGTAATGAAGATGTTTGATTTCTAAACAAACTACTTTAGAAATGAGGGCAATCTACTAAGTTGTGCATCTTTTTAGATTACATTAAGAAGGAAAGTTTGAACTTGCTGCACTCTACCTTCTTTGTGGGAAAGCAACTGATTCCAAGAACCGAATGAGCTTATTCCACACAGTACAATGTTCGCCAATGAAGATGTATGTTTCTCAACAAAGTACTTTACAAATGAGGCGAATCTTCTAACTTGGCCGTCTTTTTAGATTACATTAACAAGGAAAGTTTGAACTTCCTGCACTAAACCTTCTTCGTAGAAATTAAACTGATTCCTAGAAGCGAATTAACTTATTTCACACTGTACAGTGTTCGGTACTGAAGATGTTTCTTTTCTAAAGAAACTATTTTAGAAATGAGGCCAATCTACTAAGTTGTGCATCTTTTTAGATTACATTAAGAAGGAAAGTTTGAACTTACTGCACTCAACCTTCTCTGTAAGAAAGCAAGTTTTTCCTAGAACCGAATGAGCTTATTTCATACAGTACAATGTTCGGCAATAAAGATGTTAATTTTCTCAACAAACTATTTTACAAATGAGGTGACTCTGCTAACTTGGCCATCTTTTTAGATTACATTAACAAGGAAAGTTTGAACTTGCTAAACTCAACCATCTTCGTAGAAAGTAAACTGATTCCTAGAACCGAATTAGCTAATTTCATGCAGTACAAAGTTTGGCAATGAACGTTTGTTTTCTAAAGAAACTACTTTAGAATTGAGGCGAATCTACTAACTTGGACATCTTTTTAGATTACATTAACAAGGAAGGTTTGAACTTGCTAAATTCAACAATCTTCGTAGAAAGGAAATTGATACCTAGAACCGAATTAACTTATTTCACACAGTACAGTGTTCAGTACTGAAGATGTTTGTTTTCTAAAGAAACCACTTTAGAAATGACGCAAATCCACTAACTTGTACATAGTGTTAGATTACACAAACGAGGAAAGTTTGAACTTGCTGCACTCATCGTTCTTCAGAGGAAAGCAAGTGATTCCTAGAAACGAACTAGCTCATTTCACATAGTATAGTGTTCGGTGTTGAAGATGTTTTTTTGTAAATAAACTACTTTAGAAATGAGGCCAATCTACTAAGTTGTGCAACTTTTCAGATTACATTAAAAAGGAAAGTTTGGACTTACTGCACTCAACCTTCTTTGTAGGAAAGCAACTGATTCCTAGAACCGACCTAGCTCATTTCACATAGTATAGTGTTCGGTAATGAAGATGTTTGTTTTGTAAACAAACTACTTTAGAAATGAGGCCAATCTACTAAGTTGTGCATCTTTTTGGATTACATTAACAAGGAAAGTTTAAACTTGCTGCACTCAACCATCTTCGTAGAAATTAAACTCATTCCTAACACCAAATTACCTTATTTCACACAGTACAGTGTTCGTTACTGAAGATGTTTCTTTTCTAAAGAAACTACTTTAGAAATGAGCCCAAACTACTAGGTTGTGCATCTTTTTAGATTACATTAACAAGGAAAGTTTCAACTTGCTGCACTCAACCGTCTTTGTAGGAAAGGAACTGATTCCTAGAACCGAATGTGCTTATTTCACACAGTACAATGTTCGGCAATAAAGATGTTAATTTTCTCAACAAACTGTTTTACAAATGAGGTGACTCTGATAAGTTGGCAATCTTTTTAGATTACATTAACAAGGAAAGTTTGAACTTGCTGCCCTCAACCATCTTCGTAGAAAGGAAACTGATTCCTAGAACCGAATTAACTTATTTCACACAGTACAGTGTTCGGTACTGAAGATGTTTGTTTTCTAAAGCAACCACTTTAGAAACGAAGCGAATCCACTAACTTGTACATCTTGTGAGATTACACAAACTAGGAAAGTTTAAACTTGCTGCAATCAACCTTTTTCGTAGGAAAGCAGGTGATTCCTACAACTGAACTAGCTCATTTCACATAGTATATTGTTCGGTAATGAAGATGTTTGTTTTGTAAACAAACTACATTAGAAATGAGGCCAATCTACTACGTTGTGCATCTTTTTAGATTACATTAACAAGGAAAGTTTGAACTTGCTGCACTCAATCATCTTCATAGAAATTAAACTGATTCTTCGAACCGAATTACCTTATTTCACACAATTCAGTGTTCGGTACTGAAGATGTTTCTTTTCTAAAGAAACTACTTTAGAAATGAGGCAAATGGACTAACTTGTACATCTTGTTAGATTACACAAACTAGGAAAGTTTGATCTTGCTGCACTCAACCTTCTTCGTAGAAATTAAACTGATTCCTAGAAGCCAATTAACTTATTTCACACAGTACAGTGTTCAGTACTGAAGATGTTTCTTTTCTAAAGGAACTACTTTAGAAATGAGGCCAATCTACTACTTTGTGCATCTTTTTAGATTACATTAACAAGGAAAGTTTGAACTGGCTGCACTCAACCTTCTTTGTAGGAAAGCAACTGAATTCTAGAACCGAATTAGCTTTTTACACACAGTACAATTTTCGACAATGAAGATGTTTGTTTTCTCAACGAAGTACTTTACCCATGCGGCAAATCTACTAACTTGGACATCTTTTTAGAGCACATTAACAAGGAAAGTTTGAACTTGTTAAACTCAACCATCTTCGTAGAAAGTAGACTGATTCCTAGAACCGAATTAGTTCATTTCACACAGTACAACGTTTGGCAATTTAGGTTTGTTTTCTAAAGAAACTACTTTAGAAATGAGGCGAATCTACTAACTTGTACATCTTTTTAGATTACATTAACAAGGAAAGTTTGAATATGCTGCCCTCAACCATCTTCATAGAAAGGAAACTGATTCCTAGAACCAAATGTACTTATTTCACACAGTACAGTGTTCGGTTCTGAAGATGTTTGTTTTCTAAGATACTAATTTACAAATGTCGCGAATCCAGTAACTTGTACATCTTGTTAGATTACACAAACTAGGAAAGTTTGAACTTGCTGCACTCAACCATCTTTGTAGAAATTAAACTGATTCCTAGAAGCGAATTAACTCATTTCACACAGTTCAGTGTTCGGTTCTGAAGATGTTTCTTTTCAAAAGAAACTACTTTAGAAATTAGGCCATGAACAAGGAAAGTTTGAACTTGCTGCACTCAACCTTCTTTGTAGGAAAACAAGTGATTCCTAGAACCGAATGAGCTTATTTCACACAGTACAATGTTCGGCAATAAAGATGTTAATTTTCTCAACAAACTACCTTACAAATGAGGTGAATCTACTAACTTGGCCATCTTTTTAGATTACATTAACAAGGAAAGTTTGAACTTGCTGAACTCAACCATCTTCGTAGAAATGAAACTGATTCCTAGAAGCAAATTCACTTATTTCACACAGTACAGTGTTCGGAACTGAAGATGTTTCTTTTCTAAAAAAACTACTTTAGATATCAGGTGATTCCACTAACTTGTACATCTTGTTAGATTACACAAACTAGGAAAGTTTGAACTTGCTGCACTCAACCTTCTTCGTAGGAAAGCAAGTGATTCTTAGAATCGAACTAGCTCATTTCACATAGTACAGTGTTCGGTAATGAATATTTTGTTTTCTAAACAAACTACTTTAGAAATGAGGCCAATCTGCTAAGTTGTGCATCTTTTCAGACTACATTAACAAGAAAAGTTTGAACTTTCTGCACTCAACCTTCTTTGTAGGAAAGCAACTGATTCCTAGAACCGAATGAGCTTATTTCACATAGTACAATGTTCGGCAATGAAGATGTTTGTTTTCTCAACAAACTACGTTACAAATGAGGTGAATCTACTAACTTGGCCATCTTTTTAGATTACATTAACAAGGAAAGTTTGAACTTGCTGCACTCAATCATCTTAGTAGAAAGAAAACTGATTCCTAGAACCGAATTAACTTATTTAACACAGTACAGTGTTCAGTACTGAAGATGTTTGTTTTCTAAAGAAACCACTTTAGAAATGATCCGAAACCACTAACTTGTACATCTTGTTAGATTACACAAACTAGGAAAGTTTGAACTTACTGCACTCAACCTTCTTCGTAGAAAGGAAACTGATTCCTAGAAGCGAATTCACTTATTTCACACAGTACAGTATTCAGTACTGAAGATGTTTGTTTTCTAAAGAAACCACTTTAGGAACGATGTGAAACCACTAACTTGTACATCTTGTTTGATACACAAACTAGGAAAGTTTGAACTTGCTGCACTCAGCCTTCTTCGTAGGAAAGCAAGTGATTCCGAGAACCCAACTAGCTCATTTCACATAGTACAGTGTTCCGTAATGAAGATGTTTGTTTTCTCAACAAACTACTTTACCAATGAGGCAAATCTGCTAACTTGGACATCTTTTTAGATCACATTAACAAGGAAAGTTTGCACTTGCTAAACTCAACCATCTTCGTAGAAAGTAAACTGATTCCTAGAACCGAATTAGCTCATTTCACACAGTACAAAGTTTGGCAATGAAGGTTTGTTTTCTAAAGAAACTAATATAGAAATGAGGCGAATCTACTAACTTGGACATCTTTTTAGATTACATTAACAAGAAAAGGTTGAACTAGCTAAACTCAACGATCTTCGTAGAAAGGAAACTGATTCCTAGAACCGAATTAACATACTTCACACAGTACAGTGCTCAGTACTGAAGATGTTTGTTTTCTAAAGAAACCACTTCAGAAACGACTCGAAACCACTAATTTGTACATCTTGTTAGATTACACAAACTAGCAAAGTTTGAATTTGCTGCAGTCAACCTTCTTCGTAGGAAAGCAAGTGATTCCTAGAACCCAACTAGCTTACTTCACATAGTACAATATTCGGTAATGAAGATGTTTGTTTTCTAAACAAACTACTTTAGAAATGAGGCCAATCTACTAAGTAGTGCATCTTTTCAGATTACATTAACAAGGAAAGTTTGAACTTGCTGCACTCAACCTTCTTTATTGGAAAGCAACAGATTCCTAGAACCGAATGAGGTTATTTCACACAGTACAATGTTCGGCAATGAAGATGTTTGTTTTCTCAACAAAATACTTTACAAATGAGGAGAATCTATTAACTTGGCAATCTTTTTAGATTACATTAACAAGGAAAGTGTGAACTTGCTGCACTCAACCTTCTTTATAGGAAAACAACTGATTCCTAGAATCGAATGAGCTTATTTCACACAGTACAATGTTCGGCAATGAAGATGTTTGTTTTCTCAACAAAGTACTTTACAAATGAGGCGAATCTTCTAACTTGGCCATCTTTTTAGATTACATTAACAAGGAAAGTTTGAACTTGCTGCAGTGAACCTTCTTCGTAGAAATTAAACTGATTCCTAGAAGCGAATTAACGTATTTCATACAGTACCGTTTGCGGTACTGAAGATGTTTCTTTTCTAAAGAAACTACTTTAGAAATGAGGCCAATCTACTAAGTTGTGCATCTTTAGATTACATTAACAAGGAAAGTTTAAACTTGCTAAACTCAACCATCTTCGTAGAAAGTCAACTGATTCCTAGAACCGAATTAGCTCATTTCACGCAGTACAAAGTTAGGCAATGAAGGTTTGTTTTCTAAAGAAACTACTTTAGAAATGAGGCGAATCTACTAACTTGGACATCTTTTAGAATACATTAACAAGGAAAGTTTGAACTTGCTAAACTCAACCATCTTCTTAGAAAGGAAACTGATTCATAGAACCGAATTAACTTATTTCACACAGTACAGTGTTCGGTACTGAAGATGTTTCTTTTCTACAGGAACTACTTAAAAAATAGGCGAATGCACTAACTTGTACATCTTTTTAGATTACAAAAACTAGGAAAGTTTGAACTTGCTGCACTCAACCTTCTTCGTAGAAATTAAACTGATTCCTAGAAGCGAATTAAGTTATTTCACACTGTACAGTGTTCGGTACTGAAGATGTTTCTTTTCTAAAGAAACTACTTTAGCAATGACGCCAAATTACTAGGTTGTGCATCTTTTTAGATTACATTAACAAGGAAAGTTTCAACTTGCTGCACTCAACCTTCTTTGTAGGAAAGCAAGTGATTCCTAGAACCGAATGAGCTTATTTCACACAGTACAATGTTAGGCAATAAAGATGTTAATTTTCTCAACAACCTGTTTTACAAATGAGGTGACTCTGCTAACTTGGCCATCTTTTTAGAGTACATTAACAAGGAAAGTTTCAACTTGCTGCACTCAACCATCTTCTTTGAAAGAAAACTGTTTCCTAGAACCGAATTAACTTATATCACACAGTACAGTGTTCGGGTACTGAAGACGTTTGTTTTGTAAAGAAACCACTTTAGAAACGCACGCGAATCCATAACTTGTAAATATTGTTAGATTACACAAACTAGGAAAGTTTGAACTTGCTGCGCTCAACCTTCTTCGTAGGAAAGGAAGTGATTCCTAGAACCGAACTAGCATATTTCAAATAGTATAGTGTTCAGTAATGAAGATGTTTCTTTTGTAAACAAACTACTTTAGAAATGAGGCCAATCTACTAAGTTGTGCATCTTTTTAGATTACATTAACAAGGAAAGTTTGAACTTGCTGCACTCAACCTTCTTCGTAGAAATTAAACTGATTCCTAGAACCGAATTACCTTATTTCAGACAGTTCAGTGTACGGTACTGAAGATGTTTCTTTTCTAAAGAAACTACTTTAGAAATGAGGCGAATGCACTAACTTGTACATCTTGTTAGATTACACAAACTAGGAACGTTTGAACTTGCTGCACTCAACCTTCTTCGGAGAAATTAAACTGATTCCTAGAGGCGAATTAACTTATTTCACACAGTACAGTGTTCGGTACTGAAGATGTTTCTTTTCTAAAGAAACTTCTTTAGAAATGAGGCCAATCTACTACGTTGTGCATCTTTTTATATTACATTAACAAGGAAAGTCTGAACTGGCTGCACTCAACCTTCTTTGTAGGAAAGCAACTGAATTCTAGAACCGAATTAACTTATTTCACACAGTACAGTGTTCGGTACTGAAGATGTTTGTTTTCTAAGAAACTAATTAAGAAATGACGTGAATCCAGTAACTTGTACATCTTGTTAGATTACACAAACTAAGAAAGTTTGAACTTGCTGCACTCAACCTTCTTCGTAGAAATTAAACTGATTCCTAGCAACGTATTACCTTATTTCACACAGTACAGTGTTCGGTACTGAAGATGTTTCTTTTCTAAAGAAACTACTTTAGAAATGAGGCCAATCTACTATGTTGTGCATCTTTTTAGATTACATTAACAAGGAAAGTTTGATCTGGCTGCTCTCAACCTTTTTTGTAGGAAAGCAACTGAATTCTAGAACCGAATTAGCTTTTTACACACAGTACAATGTTCGGCAATGAAGATGTTTGTTTTCTCAACAAACTACTTTACCAATGAGGCAAATCTACTAACTTGGACATCTTTTTAGAGCACATTAACAAGGAAAGTTTGAACTTGTTAAACTCAGCCATCTTCGTAGAAAGTAAACTGATTCCTAGAACCGAATTAGCTCATTTCACAGTATAAAGTTTAGCAATTTAGGTTTGTTTTCTAAAGAAACTACTTTAGAAATGAGGCGAATCTACTAACTTGGACATCTTTTTATATTACATTAACAAGGAAAGTTTGAACTTGCTAAACTCAACCATCTTTGTAGAAAGGAAACTGATTCCTAGAACCAAATTTACTTATTTCACAGAGTACAGTGTTCGGTACTGAAGATTTATGTTTTTAAGAAACTAATTTAGAAATGACGCGAATCCAGTAACGTGTACATCTTGTTAGATTACACAAACTAGGAAAGTTTGAACTTGCTGCACTCAATGATCTTCGTAGAAAGGAAACTGATTCCTAGAATCGAATTAACTTATTTCACACAGTACAGTGTTCAGTACTGAAGATGTTTGTTTTATAAGGAAACCACTTTAGAAACGACACGAATCGACTAACTTGTAAATCTTGTTAGATTACACAAACGAAGAAAGTTTGAACTTTCTGGACTCATCCTTCTTCATAGGAAAGCCAGTGATTCCTAGCACCGAACTAGCTCATTTCACATAGTATAGTGTTCGGTAATGAAGATGTTTGTTTTGTAAACAAACTACTTTAGAAATGAGGCCAATCTACTAAGTTGTGCATCTTTTCAGATTACATTAACAAGGAAAGTTTGAACTTGCTGCACTCAACCTTCTTTGTAGGAAAGCAACTGATTCCTAGAACCGAATGAGCTTATTTCACATAGTACAATGTTCGGCAATGAAGATGTTTGTTTTCTCAACAAACTACGTTACAAATGAGGTGAATCTACTAACTTGGCCATCTTTTTAGATTACATTAACAAGGAAAGTTTGAACTTGCTGCACTCAATCATCTTAGTAGAAAGAAAACTGATTCCTAGAACCGAATTAACTTATTTAACACAGTACAGTGTTCAGTACTGAAGATGTTTGTTTTCTAAAGAAACCACTTTAGAAATGATCCGAAACCACTAACTTGTACATCTTGTTAGATTACACAAACTAGGAAAGTTTGAACTTACTGCACTCAACCTTCTTCGTAGAAAGGAAACTGATTCCTAGAAGCGAATTCACTTATTTCACATAGTACAGTATTCAGTACTGAAGATGTTTGTTTTCTAAAGAAACCACTTTAGAAACGATGTGAAACCACTAACTTGTACATCTTGTTAGATACACAAACTAGGAAAGTTTGAACTTGCTGCACTCAGCCTTCTTCGTAGGAAAGCAAGTGATTCCGAGAACCCAACTAGCTCATTTCACATAGTACAGTGTTCCGTAATGAAGATGTTTGTTTTCTCAACAAACTACTTTACCAATGAGGCAAATCTGCTAACTTGGACATCTTTTTAGATCACATTAACAAGGAAAGTTTGCACTTGCTAAACTCAACCATCTTCGTAGAAAGTAAACTGATTCCTAGAACCGAATTAGCTCATTTCACACAGTACAAAGTTTGGCAATGAAGGTTTGTTTTCTAAAGAAACTAATATAGAAATGAGGCGAATCTACTAACTTGGACATCTTTTTAGATTACATTAACAAGAAAAGGTTGAACTAGCTAAACTCAACGATCTTCGTAGAAAGGAAACTGATTCCTAGAACCGAATTAACATACTTCACACAGTACAGTGCTCAGTACTGAAGATGTTTGTTTTCTAAAGAAACCACTTCAGAAACGACTCGAAACCACTAATTTGTACATCTTGTTAGATTACACAAACTAGCAAAGTTTGAATTTGCTGCAGTCAACCTTCTTCAGAGGAAAGCAAGTGATTCCTAGAACCCAACTAGCTTACTTCACATAGTACAATGTTCGGTAATGAAGATGTTTGTTTTCTAAACAAACTACTTTAGAAATGAGGCCAATCTACAAAGTAGTGCATCTTTTCAGATTACATTAACAAGGAAAGTTTGAAATTGCTGCACTCAACCTTCTTTTATTGAAAGCAACAGATTCCTAGAACCGAATGAGGTTATTTCACACAGTACAATGTTCGGCAATGAAGATGTTTGTTTTCTCAACAAAATACTTTACAAATGAGGAGAATCTATTAACTTGGCAATCTTTTTAGATTACATTAACAAGGAAAGTGTGAACTTGCTGCACTCAACCTTCTTTATAGGAAAACAACTGATTCCTAGAATCGAATGAGCTTATTTCACACAGTACAATGTTCGGCAATGAAGATGTTTGTTTTCTCAACAAAGTACTTTACAAATGAGGCGAATCTTCTAACTTGGCCATCTTTTTAGATTACATTAACAAGGAAAGTTTGAACTTGCTGCAGTGAACCTTCTTCGTAGAAATTAAACTGATTCCTAGAAGCGAATTAACGTATTTCATACAGTACAGTTTGCGGTACTGAAGATGTTTCTTTTCTAAAGAAACTACTTTAGAAATGAGGCCAATCTACTAAGTTGTGCATCTTTAGATTACATTAACAGGGAAAGTTTGAACTTGCTAAACTCAACCATCTTCGTAGAAAGTCAACTGATTCCTAGAACCGAATTAGCTCATTTCACGCAGTACAAAGTTAGGCAATGAAGGTTTGTTTTCTAAAGAAACTACTTTAGAAATGAGGCGAATCTACTAACTTGGACATCTTTTAGTATACATTAACAAGGAAAGTTTGAACTTGCTAAACTCAACCATCTTCTTAGAAAGGAAACTGATTCATAGAACCGAATTAACTTATTTCAAACAGTACAGTGTTCGGTACTGAAGATGTTTCTTTTCTACAGGAACTACTTAAAAAATAGGCGAATGCACTAACTTGTACATCTTTTTAGATTACAAAAACTAGGAAAGTTTGAACTTGCTGCACTCAACCTTCTTCGTAGAAATTAAACTGATTCCTAGAAGCGAATTAAGTTATTTCACACTGTACAGTGTTCGGTACTGAAGATGTTTCTTTTCTAAAGAAACTACTTTAGCAATGACGCCAAATTACTAGGTTGTGCATCTTTTAGATTACATTAACAAGGAAAGTTTCAACTTGCTGCACTCAACCTTCTTTGTAGGAAAGCAAGTGATTCCTAGAACCGAATGAGCTTATTTCACACAGTACAATGTTCGCAATAAAGATGTTAATTTTCTCAACAAACTGTTTTACAAATGAGGTGACTCTGCTAACTTGGCCATCTTTTTAGAGTACATTAACAAGGAAAGTTTCAACTTGCTGCACTCAACCATCTTCTTTGAAAGAAAACTGTTTCCTAGAACCGAATTAACTTATTTCACACAGTACAGTGTTCGGTACTGAAGATGTTTGTTTTGTAAAGAAACCACTTTAGAAACGAAGCGAATCCATAACTTGTAAATATTGTTAGATTACACAAACTAGGAAAGTTTGAACTTGCTGCAATCAACCTTCTTCGTAGGAAAGGAAGTGATTCCTAGAACCGAACTAGCATATTTCAAATAGTATAGTGTTCAGTAATGAAGATGTTTCTTTTGTAAACAAACTACTTTAGAAATGAGGCCAATCTACTAAGTTGTGCATCTTTTTAGATTACATTAACAAGGAAAGTTTGAACTTGCTGCACTCAACCTTCTTCATAGAAATTAAACTGATTCCTAGAACCGAATTACCTTATTTCAGACAGTTCAGTGTTCGGTACTGAAGATGTTTCTTTTCTAAAGAAACTACTTTAGAAATGAGTCAAATGCACTAACTTGTACATCTTGTTAGATTACACAAACTAGGAACGTTTGAACTTGCTGCACTCAACCTTCTTCGGAGAAATTAAACTGATTCCTAGAAGCCAATTAACTTATTTCACACAGTACAGTGTTCAGTACTGAAGATGTTTCTTTTCTAAAGAAACTTCTTTAGAAATGAGGCCAATCTACTACGTTGTGCATCTTTTTATATTACATTAACAAGGAAAGTCTGAACTGGCTGCACTCAACCTTCTTTGTAGGAAAGCAACTGAATTCTAGAACCGAATTAACTTATTTCACACAGTACAGTGTTCGGTACTGAAGATGTTTGTTTTCTAAGAAACTAATTAAGAAATGACGCAAATCCAGTAACTTGTACATCTTGTTAGATTACACAAACTAAGAAAGTTTGAACTTGCTGCACTCAACCTTCTTCGTAGAAATTAAACTGATTCCTAGCAACGAATTACCTTATTTCACACAGTACAACGTGTTGGTACTGAAGATGTTTGTTTTCTAAAGAAACTACTTTAGAAATGAGGCCAATCTACTAGGTTGTGCACCTTATTAGATTACATTAACAAGGAAAGTTTCAACTTGCTGCACTCAACCTTCTTTGTAGGAAAGCAAGTGTTTCCTAGAACCGAATGAGCTTATTTCACACAGTACAATGTTCGGTTCAATGAAGATGTTAATTTTCTCAACAAACTATTTTACAAATGAGGTGAATCTGCTAACTTGGCCATCTTTTTAGATTACATTAACAAGGAAAGTTTGAACTTGCTGCACTCAACCATCTTTGTAGAAATTAAACTGATTTCTAGAACCGAATTACCTTATTTCACACAGTTCCATGAACAAGGAAAGTCAGTGTTCAGTACTGAAGATGTTTCTTTTCTAAAGAAACTACTTTAGAAATGAGATGTTAATTTTCTCAATACACTGACTTGTACATCTTGTTAGATTCCACAAACTAGGAAAGTTTGAACTTGCTGCACTCAACCTTCTTCGTAGAAAATTAAACTGATTCCTAAAAGCAAATTAACTTATTTCACACAGTACAGTGTTCGGTACTGAAGATGTTTCTTTTCTAAAGAAACTACTTTAGAAATGAGGCCAATCTACTAACTTGTGCATCTTTTTAGATTACATTAACAAGGAAAGTTTGAACTTGCTGCACTCAACCTTTTTTTGTAGTAAAGCAAGTGATTCTAGAACCGAACTAGCTTTTTTCACATAGTACAATGTTCGGTAATGAAGATGTTTGTTTTCTCAAACAAACTACTTTAGAAATGAGGCAAATCTACTAACTTGGACATCTTTTTAGAGCACATTAACAAGGAAAGTTTGAACTTGTTAACTCAACCTTCTTTGTAGAAAGTAAACTGATTCCTAGAACCGAATTAGCTCATTTCACAGTATAAAATTTATCAATTTAGGTTTGTTTTCTAAAGAAACTACTTTACAAATGAGGTGAATCTACTAACTTGGACATCTTTTTATATTACATTAACAAGGAAAGTTTGAACTTGCTGCACTCAACCTGCTTTGTAGAAAAAGCAACTGATTCCTAGAACCGAATGAGCTTATTTCACACAGTACAATGTTCAGCAATGAAGATGTTTGTTTTCTAAAGAAACCACTTTACAAATGATCCGAATCTCCTAACTTGTACATCTTTTTAGATTAAATTAACAAGGAAAGGTTGAACTTGCTGCACTCAACCATCTTTGTAGAAATTAAACTGATTCCTAGAAGCGAATTAACATTTCACACAGTACAGTGTTCAGTACTGAAGATGTTTGTTTTCTAAAAAAACTACTTTAGAAATGATGCCAAACCAATAAGTTGTACATCTTTTTAGATTACATGAACAAAGAAAGTTTGAACTTGCTGCACTCAACCTTCTTTGTAGGAAAGCAAGTGATTTCTAGAACCCAATGAGCTTTTTTTCACATAGTACAGTGTTCCGTAATGAAGATGTTTGTTTTCTCAATGAACTACTTTACCAATGAGGCAAATCTACTAACTTGGACATCATTTTAGATTACATTAACAAGGAAAGTTTGAACTTGCTAAACTCAACCATCTTCGTAGAAATTAAACTGATTCCTAGAACCGAATTAGCTCATTTCACACAGTACAAAGTTTGGTAATGAAGATGTTTGTTTTCTAAAGGAACTAATTAGAAATGAGGCGAATCCACTAACTTGGACATCTTTTTAGATTACATTAACAAGAAAAGGTTGAACTTGCTAAACTCAACCTTCTTTGTAGAAATTGAACTGATTCCTAGAAGTGAATTAACTTATTTCACACAGTACAGTGTTCTCAGTACTGAAGATGTTTCTTTTCTAAAGAAACCACTTTAGAAATGAGGCCAATCTTCTAATTTGTACATCTTGTTAGATTACATTATCAAGGAAAGTTTGAACTTGCTGCACTCAACCATCTTTGTAGGAAAGCAAATGAATTCTAGAACTAAATTAGCTTTTTCACAGTACAATGTTCGACATTGAAGATGTTTGTTTTCTAAACAAACTACTTTACCAAATGAGGCAAATCTACTAACTTGTGCATCTTTTTTTAGATTACATTAACAAGGAAAGTTTGAACTTGCTGCACTCAACCCGCCTTTTTATTGAAAGCAACTGATTCTAGAACCGAATGAGCTTATTTCACACATTACAATGTTCAGCAATGAAGATGTTTGTTTTCTCAACAAAATACTTTACAAATGAGGAAAATCTATTAACTTGGCAATCTTTTTAGATTACATTAACAAGGAAAGTGTGAACTTGCTGCACTCAACCTTCTTTATAGGAAAACAACTGATTCCTAGAATCGAATGAACTTATTTCACACAGTACAATGTTTGGTATGAAGATGTTTGTTTTCTCAACAAAGTACTTTACAAATGAGGCGAATCTTCTAACTTGGCCATCTTTTTAGATTACATTAACAAGGAAAGTTTGAACTTGCTGCAGTGAACCTTCTTCAGAGAAATTAAACTGATTCCTAGAAGCGAATTAACTTATTTCATACAGTACAGTGTTATGGTACTGAAGATGTTTCTTTCTAAAGAAACTACTTTAGAAATGAGGCCAATCTACTAAGTTGTGCATCTTTTAGATTACATTAACAAGGAAAGTTTGAACTTGCTAAACTCAACCATCTTCGTAGAAAGTCAACTGATTCCTAGAACCGAATTAGCTCATTTCACATGGCAGTACAAAGTTAGGCAATGAAGGTTTGTTTTCTAAAGAAACTACTTTAGAAATGAGGCGAATCTACTAACTTGGACATCTTTTAGAATACATTAACAAGGAAAGTTTGAACTTGCTAAACTCAACCATCTTCTTAGAAAGGAAACTGATTCATAGAACCGAATTAACTTATTTCACACAGTACAGTGTTGGTACTGAAGATGTTTCTTTTCTACAGGAACTACTTAAAAATAGGCGAATGCACTAACTTGTACATCTTTTTAGATTACAAAAACTAGGAAAGTTTGAACTTGCTGCACTCAACCTTCTTCGTAGAAATTAAACTGATTCCTAGAAGCGAATTAAGTTATTTCACACTGTACAGTGTTCGGTACTGAAGATGTTTCTTTTCTAAAGAAACTACTTTAGCAATGACGCCAAATTACTAGGTTGTGCATCTTTTTAGATTACATTAACAAGGAAAGTTTCAACTTGCTGCACTCAACCTTCTTTGTAGGAAAGCAAGTGATTCCTAGAACCGAATGAGCTTATTTCACACAGTACAATGTTCGGCAATAAAGATGTTAATTTTCTCAACAAACTGTTTTACAAATGAGGTGACTCTGCTAACTTGGCCATCTTTTTAGAGTACATTAACAAGGAAAGTTTCAACTTGCTGCACTCAACCATCTTCTTTGAAAGAAAACTGTTTCCTAGAACCGAATTAACTTATATCACACAGTACAGTGTTCGGTACTGAAGACGTTTGTTTTGTAAAGAAACCACTTTAGAAACGACGCGAATCCATAACTTGTAAATATTGTTAGATTACACAAACTAGGAAAGTTTGAACTTGCTGCGCTCAACCTTCTTCGTAGGAAAGGAAGTGATTCCTAGAACCGAACTAGCATATTTCAAATAGTATAGTGTTCAGTAATGAAGATGTTTCTTTTGTAAACAAACTACTTTAGAAATGAGGCCAATCTACTAAGTTGTGCATCTTTTTAGATTACATTAACAAGGAAAGTTTGAACTTGCTGCACTCAACCTTCTTCGTAGAAATTAAACTGATTCCTAGAACCGAATTACCTTATTTCACACAGTTCAGTGTACGGTACTGAAGATGTTTCTTTTCTAAAGAAACTACTTTAGAAATGAGGCGAATGCACTAACTTGTACATCTTGTTAGATTACACAAACTAGGAACGTTTGAACTTGCTGCACTCAACCTTCTTCGGAGAAATTAAACTGATTCCTAGAACCGAATTAACTTATTTCACACAGTACAGTGTTCGGTACTGAAGATGTTTCTTTTCTAAAGAAACTTCTTTAGAAATGAGGCCAATCTACTAAATGACTTGTGCATCTTTTTATATTACATTAACAAGGAAAGTCTGAACTTGCTGCACTCAACCTTCTTTGTAGGAAAGCAACTGAATTCTAGAACCGAATTAACTTATTTCACACAGTACAGTGTTCGGTACTGAAGATGTTTGTTTTCTAAAGAAACTAATTAAGAAATGACGTGAATCCAGTAACTTGTACATCTTGTTAGATTACACAAACTAAGAAAGTTTGAACTTGCTGCACTCAACCTTCTTTGTAGAAATTAAACTGATTCCTAGCAACGTATTACCTTATTTCACACAGTACAGTGTTCGGTACTGAAGATGTTTCTTTTCTAAAGAAACTACTTTAGAAATGAGGCCAATCTACTAACATGTGCATCTTTTAGATTACATTAACAAGGAAAGTTTGAACTGGCTGCTCTCAACCTTTTTTGTAGGAAAGCAACTGAATTCTAGAACCGAATTAGCTTTTTTCACACAGTACAATGTTCGGGCAATGAAGATGTTAATTTTCTCAACAAACTATTTTACAAATGAGGCACTCTACTAACTTGGCCATCTTTTTTAGATTACATTAACAAGGAAAGTTTGAACTTGCTGCACTCAACCATCTTTGTAGAAATTAAACTGATTTCTAGAACCGAATTAACTTATTTCACACAGTTCAGTGTTCAGTACTGAAGATGTTTCTTTTCTAAAGAAACTACTTTAGAAATGAGGCGAATGCACTGACTTGTACATCTTGTTAGATTCCACAAACTAGGAAAGTTTGAACTTGCTGCACTCAACCTTCTTTGTAGAAATTGAACTGATTCCTAGAAGTGAATTAACTTATTTCACACAGTACAGTGTTCGGTACTGAAGATGTTTCTTTTCTAAAGAAACTACTTTAGAAATGAGGCCAATCTTCTACGTTGTGCACCTTTGTAGATTACATTATCAAGGAAAGTTTGAACTTGCTGCACTCAACCATCTTTGTAGGAAAGCAAATGAATTCTAGAACTAAATTAGCTTTTTTCACAGTACAATGTTCGACATTGAAGATGTTTGTTTTCCTAACGAACTACTTTACCAATGAGGCAAATCTACTAACTTGGACATCTTTTTAGATTACATTAACAAGGAATGTTTGAACTTGCTGCACTCACCCGTCTTTGTAGGAAAGCAACTGCATTCTAGAACCGAATGAGCTTTTTTCACACATTACAATGTTCAGCAATGAAGATGTTTGTTTTCTCAACGAAATACTTTACCAATGAGGAAAATCTACTAACTTGGACATCTTTTTAGATTACATTAACAAGGAAAGTTTGAACTTGCTAAATTCAACCATCTTCGTAGAAATTAAACTGATTCCTAGAAAGCGAATTAACTTATTTCACACAGTACAGTGTTTGGTACTGAAGATGTTTCTTTTCTAAAGGAACGACGTTAGAAATGAGGCGAATCCACTAACTTATACATCTTGTTAGATTACACAAACTAGGAAAATATGAACTTGCTGCACTCAACCTTCTTCGTAGAAATTAAACTTATTCCTAGAAGCCAATTAACTTATTTCACACAGTACAGTGTTCGGTTCTGAAGATGTTTCTTTTCTAAAGAAACTACTTTAGAAATGAGGCCAATCTACTACCTTGTGCATCTTTTTAGATTACATTAACAAGGAAAGTTTGAACTGGCTGCACTCAACCTTCTTTGTAGGAAAGCAACAGAATTCTAGAACTAAATTAGCTTTTTTCACACAGTACAATGTTCGGCAATGAAGATGTTGGTTTTCTCAACAAAGTACTTTACCAATGAGGCAAATCTACTAACTTGGACATCTTTTTAGATTACATTAACAAGGAAAGTTTGAACTTGCTAAACGCAACCATCTTCATAGAAAGTAAACTGATTCCTAGAACCGAATTAGCTCATTTCACACAGTACAATGTTGGGAATGAAGGTTTGTTTTCTAAAGAAACTACTTTAGAAATGAGGCGAATCTACTAACTTGGACATCTTTTTAGATTACATTAACAAGGAACGTTTGAACTTGATAATCTCAACCATCTTCGTAGAAAGGAAACTGGTTCCTAGATTCGAATTAACTTATTTCACACAGTACAGTGTTCGGTACTGAAGATGTTTGTTTTCTAAAGAAACTAATTTAGAAATGACGCGAATCCACTAACTTGTATATCTTGGTAGATTACACAAACTAGGCAAGTTTGAACTTGCTGCATTCAACCTTCTTCGTGGGAAAGCAAGTGATTCCTTGGACCGAACTAGCTTATTTCACATAGTACAGTGTTCGGTAGTGAAGATGTTTGTTTTCTAAACAAACTACTTTAGAAATGAGGAAAATCTACTCAGTTGTGCATCTTTTTAGGTTACATTAACAAGGAAAGGTTGAACTTGCTGCACTCAACCTTCTTTGTAGGAAAGCAACTGATTACTAGAACAGAATGGGATTTTTTCACACAGTACAATGTTCGGCAATGAAGATGTTTGTTTTCTCAACAAAGTACATTACAAATGAGGTGAATCTTCCAACGTGGCCATCTTTTTAGATTACATTAACCAGGAAAGTTTGAACTTGCTGCACTCAACCTTCTTCGTAGAAATTAAACTGATTACTAGAAGCGAATTAACTTATTTCACACAGTACATTGTTCGGTACTGAAAATGTTTCTTTTCTAAAGAAACTACTTTAGAAATGAGGCCAATCTACTACGTTGTGCATCTTTTTACATTACATTAACAAGGAAAGTTTGAACTTGCTGCACTCAACCGTCTTAGTAGGAAAGCAACTGAGTTCTAGAACTAAATTAGCTTTTTTCACACAGCACAATGTTCGGCAATGAAGATATTTGTTTTCTCAACAAACTACTTTACAAATGAGGTGAATCTGCTAACTTGGCCATATTTGTCGATTACATTAACAAGGAAAGTTTGAACTTGCTGCACTCAACCTTCTTCGTAGAAAGGAAACTGATTCCTAGAACCCAATTAACTTATTTCACACAGTACAGTGTTCAGTACTGAAGATGTTTGTTTTCTAAAGAAACCACTTTAGAAACGACGCAAATCCACTAACTTGTACATCTTGTTAGATGACACAAACTAGGAAAGTTTGAACTTGCTGCACTCAACCTTCTTCGTAGAAATTAAACTGATTCCTAGAAGCGAATTAACTTATTTCACACAGTACAGTGTTCGGTACTGAAGATGTTTCTTTTCTAAAGAAACTATTTAGAAATGAGGCCAATCTACTAAGTTGTGCATCTTTTTAGATTACATTAACAAGGAAAGTTTGAACTTGCTGCACTCAACCTTCTTTGTAGGAAAGCAATGGAATTCTAGAACCAAATTAGCTTTTTTCACAAAGTATAATGTTCGGCAATGAAGATGTTTGTTTTCTCAACAAACTACTTTACTAATGAGGCAAATCTACCAACATGGACATCTTTTTAGATTACATTAACAAGGAAAGTTTGAACTTGCTAAACTCAACCATCTTCCTAGAAAGTAAACTGATTCCTAGAATCGAATTAGTTCACTTCACGCAGTACAACGTTGGGCAATGAAGGTTTGTTTTCTAAAGAAACTACTTTTATAAATGAGGCGAATCTACTAACTTGGACATCTTTTTAGAGTACATTAAAAAGGAAAGTTTGAACTTGCTAAACTCAACCATATTCATAGAAAGGAAACTGATTCCTAGAACCGAATTAACTTATTTCACATAGTACAGTGTTCACAACTGAAGATATTTCGTTTGAAAAGGAACCACTTTAGAAATGAAGCGAATCCACTAACTTGTACATCTTGATAGATTACACAAACTAGGAAAGTTTGAAGTTGCTGCACTCAACCTTCTTCGTAGGAAAACAAGTGATTCCTAGAACCGAACTAGCTCATTTCACATAGTACAGTGTTCAGTAATGAAGATGTTTGTTTTCTAAACAAACTACTTTAGAAATGAGGTTGTGCATCTTTTTAGATTACATTAACAAGGAAAGTTTGAACTTGCTGCACTCAACCTCTTTTAGTAAAGCAACTGATTCACAATTTATTTCACACAGTACAATATTCGAAAAGATGTTTGTTTTCTCAACAAACTACTTTACAAATTAGGCGATTCTACTTACTTGGCCATCCTTTTAGATAACATTAACAAGGAAAGTTTGAACTTGCTCCACTCAACTTTCTTTGTAGGAAAGCAACTGATTCCTAGAACCGAATGAGCTTATTTCACACAGTACAATGTTTGTCAATGAAGATGTTTGTTTTCTCCTCAAACTACTCTACAAATGAGGCTAATCTACTAACTTGGCCATCTTTTTAGATTACATTAACACGGAAAGCTTGAACTTGCTGCACTCAACCCTGTTCGTAGAAATTAAACTGATTCCTAGAAGCGAATTAATTTATTTCACACAGTACAGTGTTCGGTACTGAAGATGTTTCTTTTCAAACGAAAGTACTTTAGAAATGAGGCCAATCTACCAAGTTGTGCATCTTTTTAGATTACATTAACAAGGAAAGTTTCAACTTGCTGCACTCAACCTTCTTTGTAGGAAAGCAAGTGATTCCTAGAACAGAATGAGCTTATTTCACACAATACAGTGTTCGGAAATGAAGATGTTAATTTTCTCAACAAACTACTTTACTAATGAGGTGAATCTGCTAACTTGGCCATCTTTTTAGAATACATTAAGAAGGAAAGTTTGAACTTGCTGCACTCAACCATTATCGCGGAAAGGAAACTGATTCCTAGAACCGAATTAACATATTTCACACAGTACAGTGTTTAGTACTGAAGATATTTGTTTTCTAAAGGAACCACTTTAGAAATGACTCGAATCAACTAACTTGTACATATTTTTAGATTACACAAACTAGAAAAGTTTCAACTTGCTGCACTCAACCTTATTCGTAGAAATTAAACTGATTCCTAGAACCGAATTAACTTATTTCACACCGTACAGTGTTCGGTACTGAAGATGTTTGTTTTCTAAAGAAACTAATTTAAAAATGACGCGAATCCACTATCTTGTACATTTTGTTCGATTACACAAACTAGGAAAGTTTGAACTTGCTGCATTCAACCTTCTTCGTAGGAAAGCAAGTGATTCCTAGAACCGAACTAGCTTATTTCACAAGGTACAGTGTTTGTTAATGAAGATGTTTGTTTTCTAAACAAACTACTTTACAAATGAGGCGAATCATCTAACTTGGCCATCTTTTTAGATTATACTAACAAGGAAAGTTTGAACTTGCTGCAATCAAACTTCTTTGTAGGTAAGGATGTGATTCCTAGAACCGAATGAGCTTATTTCACACAGTACAACGTTCAGCAATAAAGATTTTAATTTTCTCAAGAAACTACTTTACAAATGAGGTGAATCTGGTAACTTGGCCATCTTTTTAGATTATATTAACAAGGAAAGTTTGAACCTGTCGCACTCAAACTTCTTCGTAGGAAAGCAAGTGATTCCTAGAACCGAATGAGCTTATTTCACCCAGTACAATGTTCGGAAATGAGGATGTTAATTTTCTCAACAAACTACTTTACAAATGAGGTCAATGTCCTAACTTGGCTATGTTTTTAGATTACATTAACAAGGAAAGTTTGAACTTGCTGCACTCAACAATCTTCGTAGAAATCAAACTGATTCCTAGACTCGAATTAACTTATTTCAAACAGTACATTGTTCGGTACTGAAGATGTTTCTTTTCTAAAGAAACTACTTTAGAAATGAGCCCAATCTACTAAGTTGTGCATATTTTCAGATTACATTAACAAGGAAAGTTTGACCTTGCTGCACTCAACCTTCTTTGTAGGAAAGCAAGTGGTTCCTAGAACCAAATGAGCTTATTTCACACACTACAATGTTCCGCAATGAAGATGTTAATTTTCTCAACAAACTACTTTACAAATGAGGTGAATCTGCTAACTTGTCCATCTTTTAAGATTACATTAACAACGAAAGTTTAAACTTGGTGCACTCAACCATCTTCGTGGAAACGAAACTGATTCCTAGAACCGAATTAACTTATTTCACACAGTACAGTGTTCAATACTGAAGATGTTTGTTTTCAAAAGGAACCACATTAAAAATGACTCGAATCCACTAACTTGTACATCTTGTGAGATTACACAAACTAGGACAGTTTGAACTTACTGCACTCAACCTTCTTCGTAGGAAAGCAAGTGATTCCTAGAACCGAACCAGCTTATTTCACATAGTACAGTGTTCGGTAATGAAGATGTTTGTTTTCTAAACAAACTACTTTAGAAATGAGGCCAATCTACTAAGTTGTGCATCTTTTCAGATTACATTAACAAGGAAAGTTTGAACTTGCAGCACTGAACCTTCTTTGTAGGAAAGCAACTGATTCCTAGAACCGAATGAGCTTATTTCACACAGTACAATGTTCGGCAATGAAGATGTTTGTTTTCTCAACAAAGTACTTTACAAATGAGGCGAATCTTCTAACTTGGCCATCATTTTAGATTATATTAACAAGGAAAGTTTGAACTTGCTGCACTCAGCCATCTTCGTAGAAATTAAACTGATTCCTAGAAGCGAATTAACTTATTTCATACAGTACAGTGTTCGGTACTGAAGATGTTTCTTTTCTAAAGAAATTACTTAACAAATGAGGCGAATCCACTAAGTTGTTCATCTTTTTAGATTACATTAACAAGGAATGTTTGAACTTGCTGCACTCAACCGTCTTTGTAGGAAAGCAACTGAATTCTATATCCGAATTAGCTTTTTTCACAAGGTACAATGTTTGGCAATAAGATTTTTGTTTTCCCAACAAACTACTTTACCAATGAGGCAAATCTACTAACTTGGATATCTTTTTAGATTAGATTAACTAGGAAAGTTTGAACTTGCTAAACTAAACCATCTTCGTAGAAAGGAAACTGATTCCTAGAACCGAATTAACTTATTTCACACAGTACAGTGTTCAGTTCTGAAGATGTTTGTTTTCTAAAGAAACTACTTTAGAAATGACCCGAATCTACTAACTTGTACATCTTGTTAGATTACACAAACTAGGCAAGTTTGAACTTGCTGCACTCAACATTCTTCGTAGGAAAGCAAGTGATTCCTAGAACCGAAATAGCTCATTTCGCATAGTACAGTGTTCGGTAATGAAGATGTTTGTTTTCTAAAAAAACTACTTTTCGAAAGAAACTACTTTAGAAATGAGGCCAATCTAGTACGTTGTGCATCTTTTTAGATTACATTAACAAGGAAAGTTTGAACTTGCTCCACTCAACCGTCTTTGTAGGAAAGCAAAAGAATTCTAGAACCAAATTAGCTTTTTTCACACACTACAATGTTCGGCAATGAAGATGTTTGTTTTCTCAACAAACTACTTTACCAATGAGGCAAATCTACTAACTTGGACATCTTTTTAGATTACATTAACAAAGAAAGTTTGATTTTGCTAAACTCCACCATCTTCGTAGAAATTAAACTGATTCCTAGAACCGAATGAGCTAATTTCACACAGTACAATGATTGGCAATGAAGGTTGGTTTTCTAAAGAAACTACTTTAGAAATGAGGCGAATCTACTAACTTGGACATCTTTTTACATTACATTAACAAGGAAAGTTTAAACTTGCTAAACTCAACCATCTTCGTAGAAAGGAAACTGATTCCTAGAACCGAAATAACTTATTTCACACAGTACATTGTTCGGTACTGAAGATGTTTCTTTTCTAAACAAATTACTTTAGAAATGAGGCCAATCTACTAAGTTGTGGATCTTTTCCGATTACATTAACAAGGAAAGTTTGAACTTGCTGCACTCAACCTTCTTTGTAGGAAAGCAAGTGATTCCTAGAACCGAACTAGCTTATTACACATAGTACAGTTTTGGTAATGAAGATGTTTGTTTTCTAAACAAACTACTTTAGAAATGAGGCCAATCTACTAAGTTGTGCATCTTTTTAGATTACATTTCACACTCTACAATGTTCGGCAATAAAGATGTTAATTTTCTCAACAAACTACTTTACAAATGAGGTGAATCTGCTAACTTGGCCATCTTTTAAGATTACATTAACAAGGAAAGTTTGAACTTGATGCACTCAACAATCTTCGTAGAAAGGAAACTGATTCCTAGAACCGAATTAACTTATTTCACACAGTACAGTTTTCAGTACTGAAGATGTTTGTTTTCTAAAGAAACCACTTTAGAAATGACGCGAATCCACTAACTTGTACATCTTGTTAGATTACACAAACTAGGAAAGTTTGAACTTGCTGCACTCAACCTTCTTCGTAGGAAAGCAAGTGATTCCTAGAATCGAACTTGCTCGTTTCACATAGTACATTGTTCGGTAATGAAGATGTTTTTTTTCTCAACAACGTAATTTACAAATGAGGCGAATCTCCTATCTTGGCCACCTTTAGAGATTACATTAATGAGGAAAGTTTGAACTTCCTGCACTAAACCTTCTTTGTAGGGAAGCAACTGATTCCTAGAACTGAATGAGCTTATTTCACACAGTACAATGTTTGGCAATGAAGATGTTTGTTTTCTCAACAAACTACTTTACAAATGAGGCGAATCTACTAACTTAGCCACCTTTTTAGATTACATTAACAAGGAAAGTTTGAACTTGCTGCACTCAACCGTCTTCGTGGAAAAGAAACTCATTCCAAGATCCGAATTAACTTATTTCACACATTACAGTGTACAGTACTGAAGATGTTTGTTTTCTAAAGGAACCACTTCAGAAATGACGCGAATCCACTAACTTGTACATCTTGTTAGATTACACAAACTAGGAAAGTTTGAACTTGCTGCACTCAACCTTCTTCGTTGGAAAGCAAGTGATTCCTAGATCCGAACTAGCTCATTTTACATAGTACAGTGTTCGGTAATGAAGATGTTTGTTTTCTTAGCAAACTACTTTAGAAATGAGTCCAATCTACTAAGTTGTGCATCTTTCAGATTACATTAACAAGGAAAGTTTGAACTTGCTGCACTCAACCTTCTTTGTAGTAAAGCAACTGATTCATAGAACCGAATGAGCTTATTTCACACAGTACAATATTCGGCAATGAAGATGTTTGTTTTCTCAACAAACTACTTTACAAATTAGGCGATTCTACTTACTTGGCCATCGTTTTAGATTACATTAAAAAGAAAAGTTTGTACTTGCTGCACTCAACCTTCTTCGTAGAAATTAAACTGATTCCTAGAAGCGAATTAACTTATTTCACACAGTACAGTGTTCGGTACTGAAGATGTTTCTTTTCTAAAGAAACTACTTTAGAAATGATGCGAATCCACTAACTTGTACATCTTTTTAGATTACACAAACGAGGAAAGTTTGAACTTGCTGCACTCAATCTTCTTCGTAGAAAAGCAAGTGATTCCTAGAACCGAACTAGCTCATTTCACATAGTACAGTGTTCGGTAATGAAGATGTTTGTTTTCTAAACAAACTACTTTAGAAATGAGGCCAATCTACTAAGTTGTACATCTCTTCAGATTACATTAACAAGGAAAGTTTGAACTTGCTAAACTCAACCATCTTCGTAGAAAGTAAACTGCTTCCTAGAACCGAATTAGCTCATTTCACACAGTATAATGTTTGGCAATGAAGGTTTGTTTTTTAAAGACACTACTTTAGAAATGAGGAGACTATACTAACTTGGACATCTTTATAGATTACATTAACAAGGAAAATTTGAACTTGCTAAACTCAACCATCATCGTAGGAAGGAAACTCATTCCTAGAACCGAATTATCTTATTTCACGCAGTACAGTGTTGGGTACTGAAGACGTTTGTTTTCTAAAGAAACTACTTTAGAAATGATGCAAATCCACTAACTTGTACATCTTGTTAGATTACAAAAACTAGGCAAGTTTGAACTTGCTCCACTCAACCTTCTTCGTAGGAAAGCAAGTGATTCCTAGAACCGAATTAGCTCATTTCACATAGTACAGTGTTCAGTAATGAAGATGTTTGTTTTCTAAACAAACTACTTTAGAAATGAGGCCAATCTACTAAGTTGTGCATCTTTTTAGATTACATTAACAAGGAAATTTTGAACTTGCTGCACTCAACATTCTTTGTAGGAAAGCAACAGATTCCTAGAAACGAATGAGCTTATTTCACACAGTACAATGTTTGGCAATGAAGATATTTGTTTTCTCAACAAAGTACTTTACAAATGAGGCGAATCTCCTAACTTGGCCATCTTTTTAGATTACATTAAAAAGGAAAGTTTGATCTTGCTGCACTCAACCATCTTCGTAGAAATTAAACTGATTCCTAGAAGCGAATTAACTTATTTCACACAGTACAGTGTTTGGTACTAAAGATGTTTCTTTTCTAAAGGAACTACGTTAGGAATGAGGCGAATCCACTAACTTGTATATCTTATTAGATTACACAAACTAGGAAAATTTGAACTTGCTGCACTCAACCTTCTTTGTAGAAATTAACCTGATTCCTAGAAGCGAATTAACTGATTTCACACAGTACAGTGTTCGGTACTGAAGATGTTTGTTTTCTAAATAAACGACTTTAGAAATGAGGCGAATCCACTAACTTGTAAATCTTGTTAGATTACAGAACTAGCAAAGTTTGAACTTGCTGCACTCAACCTTCTTCTTAGGAAAGCAAGTGATTCCTAGAATGGAAGTAGCTCATTTCACATTGTACAGTGTTCGGTAATGAAGATGTTTGTTTTCTAAACAAACTACTTTAGAAATGATGCCAATCTACTAAGTTGTGTATCTTTTCAGATTACATTAACAAGGAAATTTTGAACTTCCTGCACTCAACTTTCTCTGTAGGAAAGCAACTGATTCCTAGAACCAAATGAGTTTATTTCACACAGTACAATGTTCGGCAATGAAGATGTTTGTTTCCTCACAAAGTACTTTAGTAATGAGGTGAATCTCCTAACTTGGCCATGTTTTGAGATTACATTAACAAGGAAAGTTTGAACTTGCTGCACTCAACCATCTTCGTGGAAATTAAACTGATTCCTAGAAGCGAATTAACTTATTTCATACAGTACAGTGTTCGGTACTGAAGATGTTTCTTTTCTAAAGAAACTACTTTAGAAATGATGCCAATCTGCTAAGTTGTGCATCTTTTTAGATTACATTAACAAGGAAAGTTTGAACTTGCTGCATTCAACCATCATTGTAGGAAAGCAAGTGATTCCTAGAACCGAATGAGCTTATTTCACACAGTACAATGTTCGGCAATGAAGATGTTAATTTTCTCAACAAACTACTTTACAAATGAGCTGAATCTGCTAACTTGGCCATCTTTTTAGATTACATTAACAAGGAAAGTTTGAACTTGCTGCACTCAAACATCTTTGTGGAAAGGAAACTGATTCCTAAAACCGACTTAACTTAGTTAACACAGTGCAGTGTTCAGTACTGAAGATGTTTGTTTTCAAAAGGAACCACTTTAAAAATGACTCGAATCCACTAACTTGTACATCTTGTTAGATTACACAAACTAGGACAGTTTGAACTTACTGCACTCAACCTTCTTCGTAGGAAAGCAAGTGATTCCTAGAACCGAACCAGCTTATTTCACATAGTACAGTGTCCGGTAATGAACATGTTTGTTTTCTCAACAGAGTACTTTACAAATGATGCGAATCTTCTAACTTGGCCATCTTTTTAGATTATATTAACAAGGAAAGTTTGAACTTGATGCACTCAACCTTCTTCGTAGGAAATGAAGTGATTCCCAGAATTGAAGTAGCACATTTCATATAGTACAGTTTTCGGTACTGAAGATGTTTCTTTTCTAAAGAAACTACTTTAGAAATGAGGCCAATCCTCTATGTTGTGCCTCTTTTTAGATTACATTAACAAGGAAAGTGTGAACTGGCTGCACTCAACCATGTTTGTAGGAAAGCAACTGAATTCTAGAACGAATGAGCTTTTTTCACACAGTACAATGTTCGGCCATAAAGATATTTGTTTTCTCAATGAACTACTTTAACAATGACGCAAATCTACTAACTAGGCCATCTTTTTAGATTACATTAACAAGGAAAGTTTGAACTTGCTCAACTCAACCATTTCGTAGAAAGTAAACTGATTCCTAGAACCGAATTAGCTCATTTCACACAGTACAATGTTTGGCAATGAAGTTTTGTTTTCTAAAGAAAGTACTTTAGAAATGAGGCGAATCTACTAACTTGGACATCTCTTTAGATGACATTAACAAGGAAAGCTTGAACTTGCTGCACTCAACCTTATTTGTAGGAAAGCAAGTGATTCCTAGAACCGAATGAACTTATTTCACCCAGTACAATGTTCGGCAATGAAGATGTTAATTTTCTCAACAAACTACTTTACAAATGAAGTGAATCTGCTAACTTGGCCATCTTTTTAGATTACATTAACAAGGAAAGTTTGAACTTGCTGCACTCAACCATCTTCGTGGAAAGGAAAGTGATTCCTAGAACCGAATTAAGTTATTTCACACAGTACTGTGTTCAGAACTGAAGATGTTTATTTTCTAAAGAAACCACATTAGAAACGACACGAATCCACTAACTTGTACATCTTGTTAGATTACACAAACCAGGAGAGTTTGAACTTGCTGCACTCAACCTTCTTCGTAAGAAAGCAAGTGATTCCTAGAACTGAACTAGCTCATTTCACATAGTACCGTGTTCGGTGATGAAGCTGTTTCTTTTCTAAAGAAACTACTTTAGAAATGAGGCCAATCTACTAAGTTGTGCATCTTTTCAGATTACATTAACAAGGAAAGGTTGAACTTGCTGCACTCAACCTTCTTTGTAGGAAAGCAACTGATTCCTAGAACCGAATGAGCTTATTACACAGTACAATGTTCGGCAATGAAGATGTTTGTTTTCTCAACAAACTACTTTACAAATGAGGCGAATCTACTAACTTGGCTATCTTTTTAGACTACATTAACAAGGAAAGTTTGAACTTGCTGCACTCAACCGTCTTTGTCGAAATTAATCTGATTCCTAGAAGCGAATCAACTTATTTCACATAGTACAGTGTTTGGTACTGAAGATGTTTCTTTTCTAAAGAAACTACTTTAGAAATGCGGCGAATCCACTAACTTGTACATCTTGTTAGATTACACAAACTAGGAAAGTTTGAACGTTCTGCTCTCAACCGTCTTTGTAGGAAAGCAACTGATTCCTAGAACCGAATTAGCTCATTTCACATACTACAATGTTTTTCAATAAAGGTTTGTTTTCTAAAGACACTACTTTAGAAATGAGGCGAATCTACTAAGTTGTGCATCTTTTCAGATTACATTAACAAGGAAAGTTTGAACTTGCTGCACTCAACCTTCTTTGTAGGAAAGCAACTGATTCTTAGAACCGAATGAGCTTATTTCACACAGTACAGTGTTCGGTACTGAAGATGTTTCTTTACTAAAGAAACTACTTTAGAAATGAGGCCAATCTACTAAGTTGTGCATCTTTTTAGATTACATTAACAAGGAGAGTTTGAACTTGCTGCACTCAACCGTCTTTGTCGGAAAGCAACTGAATGCTAGAACCGAATTAGCTTTTTACACACAGTAAAATGTTCCGCATTGAAGATGTTTCTTTTCTCAACAAACTACTTTACCAATGAGGCGAATCTACTATCTTGGACATCTTTTTAGATTACATTAACAAGGAAATTTGAACTTGCTAAACTCAACCATCTTCGTAGAAATTAAACTGCTTCCTAGAATGGAATAAGCTGATTTCACACAGTACAATGTTTGGCATTGAAGGTTTGTTTTCTAAAGAAACTACTTTAGAAATGAGGCGAATCTACTAAGTTGTGCATCTTTTTAGATTACATTAACAAGGAAAGTTTCAACTTGCTGCACTCAACCTTCTTCGTAGGATAGCAAGTGATTCCTAGAACCGAACTAGCTCATTTCACATAGTATAGTGTTTGGTAATGAAGATGTTTGTTTTCTAAACAAACTACTTTAGAAATGAGGCCAATCTACTAAGTTGTCCATCTTTTCAGATTACATTAACAAGGAAAGTTTGAACTTGATGCACTCAACCTTCTTTGTAGGAAAGCAACTGATTCCTAGAACCGAATGAGCTTATTTCACACAGTACAATGTTCCACAATGAAGATGTTTGTTTTCTCCACAAAGTACTTAAGAAATGAGGCTAATCTCCTAACTTGGCCCTGTTTTTAGAATACATTAACAAGAAAAGTTTGAACTTGCTGCACTCAACCATCTTCGTAGAATTTAAACGGATTCCTAGAAGCATATGAACATTTCACACAGTACAGTGTTCGGTACTGAAGATGTTTCTTTTCTAAAGAAACTAATTTAGAAATGATGTGAATCAACTAACTTGTACATCTTGTTAGATTACACAAACTAGGAAAGTTTGAACTTGCTGCACTCAACCTTCATCATTGGAAAGCAAGTTATTACTAGAACCAAACTAGCTTATTTCACATAGTACAGTGTTCGGTAAAGTAGATGGTTGTTTTCTAAACAAACTACTTTAGAAATGAGGCCAATCTACTACGTTGTGCATCTTTTTAGATTACATTAACAAGGAAAGTTTGAACTTGCTGCACTCAACCTTCTTTGTAGGAAAGCAAGTGATTCCTAGAACCGAATGAGCTTATTTCACACAGTACAATGTTCGGCAATAAAGATGTTAATTTTCTCAACAAAGTACTTTACAAATGAGGTGAATCTGCTAACTTGGCCATCTTTTTAGAATACATTAACAAGGAAAGTTTGAACATGCTGTACTCAACCATCTTCGTAGAAAGGAAACTGATTCCTAGAACCGAATTAACTTATTCACACAGTACAGTGTTCAATACTGAAGATGTTTGTTTTCTAAAGAAACCACTTTAGCAACGAAGCAAATCCACTGACTTGTACATGTTCTTAGATTACACAAACTAGGAAAGTTTGAACTTGCTGCACTCAACCTTCTTCGTAGAAATTAAACTGATTCCTAGAAGCGAATTAAATTATTTCACACAGTACAGTGTTCGGTTCTAAAGATTTTTCTTTTCTAAAGAAAATACTTTAGAAATGAGGCCAATCTTCTACGTTGTGCACCTTTTTAGATTACATTATCAAGGAAAGTTTGAACTTGCTGCACTCAACCGTCTTTGTAGGAAAGCAACTGAATTCTAGAACCAAATTAGCTTTTTTCACACAGTACAATATTCGGGAATGAAGATGTTTGTTTTCGCAACAAACTGCTTTACCAATGACGCAAATCTACTAACATGGACATCTTTTTAGATTACATTAACAAGGAAAGTTTGAACTTGCTAAACTCAACCATCTTCGTAGAAAGTAAACTGATTCCTAGAACCGAATTAGCTCATTTCACACAGTACAGTGTTTGGTACTGAAGATGTTTATTTTATATAGAAACTACTTTGGAAATGAGGCCAATCTACTAAGTTGTGCATCTTTTTAGTTTACATTAACAAGGAAAGTTTCAACTTGCTGCACTCAACCTTCTTCGTAGGATAGCAAGTGATTCCTAGAACCGAACTAGCTCATTTCACATAGTATAGTGTTTGGTAATGAAGATGTTTGTTTTCTAAACAAACTACTTTAGAAATGAGTCCAATCTACTAAGTTGTGCATCTTTTCAGATTACATTAACAAGGAAAGTTTGAACTTGATGCACTCAACCTTCTTTGTAGGAAAGCAACTGATTCCTAGACCAAATGAGCTTATTTCACACAGTACAATGTTCCACAATGAAGATGTTTGTTTTCTCCACAAAGTTCTTAACAAATGAGGCTAATCTCCTAACTTGGCCATGTTTTTAGAATACATTAACAAGAAAAGTTTGAACTTGCTGCACTCAACCATCTTCGTAGAATTTAAACGGATTCCTAGAAGCGTATTAACATTTCACACAGTACAGTTTTCGGTACTGAAGATGTTTCTTTACTAAAGAAACTAATTTAGAAATGATGTGAATCAACTAACTTGTACATCTTGTTAGATTACACAAAGTAGGAAAGTTTGAACTTGCTGCACTCAACCTTCATCATTGGAAAGCAAGTTATTACTAGAACCAAACCAGCTTATTTCACATAGCACGGTGTTCGGTAAAGTAGATGGTTGTGTTCTAAACAAACTACTTTAGAAATGAGGCCAATCTACTACGTTGTGCATATTTTTAGATTACATTAACAAGGAAAGTTTGAACTTGCTGCACTCAACCTTCTTTGTAGGAAAGCAAGTGATTCCTAGAACGGAATGAGCTTATTTCACACAGTACAATGATCAGCAATAAAGATGTTAATTTTCTCAACAAACTACTTTACAAATGAGGTCAATCTGCTAACTTGGCCGTCTTTTTAGAATACATTAACAAGGAAAGTTTGAACATGCTGTACTCAACCATCTTCGTAGAAAGGAAACTGATTCCTAGAACCGAATTAACTTATTCACACAGTACAGTTTTCAATACTGAAGATGTTTGTTTTCTAAAGAAACCACTTTAGCAACGAAGCAAATCCACTAACTTGTACATCTTCTTAGATTACACAAACTAGGAAAGTTTGAACTTGCTGCACTCAACTTTCTTTGTAGAAATTAAACTGATTCCTAGAAGCGAATTAAATTATTTCACACAGTACAGTGTTCGGTTCTAAAGATTTTTCTTTTCTAAAGAAACTACTTTAGAAATGAGGCCAATCTTCTACGTTGTGCACCTTTTTAGATTACATTATCGAGGAAAGTTTGAACTTGCTGCACTCAACCGTCTTTGTAGGAAAGCAACTGAATTCTAGAACCAAATTAGCTTTTTTCACACAGTACAATATTCGGGAATGAAGATGTTTGTTTTCGCAACAAACTGCTTTACCAATGAGGTAAATCTACTAATATGGACATCTTTTTAGATTACATTAACAAGGAAAGTTTGAACTTGCTAAACTCAACCATCTTCGTAGAAAGTAAACTGATTCCTAGAACTGAATTAGCTCATTTCACACAGTACAGTGTTCGGTACTGAAGATGTTTCTTTTATATAGAAACTACTTTGGAAATGAGGCCAATCTACTAAGTTGTGCATCTTTTTAGATTACATTAACAAGGAAAGTTTGAACTTGCTGCACTCAACCTTCTTTGTAGGAAAGCAACTGATTGCTAGAACCGAATGAGCTTATTTCACACACTACAATGTTTGGCAATGAAGATGTTTGTTTTCTCAACAAACTACTTTACAAATGAGGTGAATCTACTAACTTGGCCATCTTATTAGATTACATTAACAAGGAAAGTTTGAACATGCTGCACTAAACCATCTTCGTAGAAATTAAACTGATTCCTAGAAGCGAATTAACTTATTTCACACAGTACAGTGCTTGGTACTGAAGATGTTTCTTTTCTAAAGAAACTACGTTAGAAATGAGGCTTATCTACTAACTTGTAGATCTTGTTAGATTACACAAACTAGGAAAATTTAAACTTGCTGAACTCAACCTTCTTCATAGAAATTAAACTGATTCCTAGAAGCGAATTAACTTATTTCACACAGTAAAGTGTTCGGCACTGAAGATGTTTCTTTTCTAAAGAAACTACTTTAGAAATGAGGCCAATCTACTACGTTGTGCATCTTTTTAGATGGCATTAACAAGGAAAGATTGACCTTTCTTCACTCAACCGTCTTTGTAGGAAAGCAACTGAATTCTACAACCAAATTAGCTTTTTTCACACAGTACATTGTTCGGCAATGAAGATGTTTGTTTTCTCAATAATTACTTTACCAATGAGGCAAATCTACTAACTTGGACATCTTTTTAGATTACATTAACAAGGAAAGTTTGAACTTGCTAAATTCAACTATCCTCGTGGAAAGTAAACTGATTCCTAGAAACGAATTAGCTCATTTCACACAGTACAATGTTTGGCAATGAAGGTTTGTTTTCTAAAGAAACTACTTTAGAAATGAGGCGAATCTACGACCTTGGACATCTTTTTAGATTACATTAACAAGGAAAGTTTGAACTTGCTAAACTCAACCATCTTCGGAGAAAGGAAACTGATTCCTAGAACCGAATTAACTTATTTGACACAGTACAGTGTTCGGAACTGAAGATGTTTGTTTTCTAAAGAAACAAATTTAGAAATGAGGCGAATATACTAACTTGGACATCTTTTTGGATTACACCAACTAGGAAAGTTTGAACTTGCTGCACTCAACCTTCATAGGAAAGCAAGTGATTCCTAAAACCGAATTAACTTATTTCACACAGTACAGTGTTCGGTACTGAAGATGTTTGTTTTCTAAAGAAACTAATTTAGAAATGATCAGAATTCACTAACGTGTACATCTTGTGAGATTACACAAACTACGAAAGTATGAACTTTCTGCACTCAACCTTCTTCGTAGGAAAGCAACTGATTCCTAGAACCGAATGAGCTTGTTTCATACAGTACAATGTTCGGCAATGAAGATGTTAATTTTCTCAACAAAGTACGTTACAAATGAGTTGAAACTGCTAACTTCGCCATCTTCTTAGATTACATTAACAAGGAAAGTTTGAACTTGCTGCACTCAACCATCTTCGTGGAAAGGAAACTGATTCCTAGAACCGAATTAGCTTATTTCACACAATACAGTGTTCAGTACTGAGGATGTTGGTGTTCTAAAGGAACCACTTTAGAAATGACGCAAATCGACTAACTTGTACATCTTGTTAGATTACACAAACTAGGAAAGTTTGAACTTGCTGCCCTCTACCTTCTTCGTAGGAAAGCAAGTGATTCCTAGATCCAAACTAGCTCATTTCACATAGTACAGTGTTCGGTAATGAAGATGTTTATTTTCTAAACAAACTACTTTAGAAATGAGGCCAATCTACTAAGTTATGCATTTTTTAGATTACATTAAGAAGGAAAGTTTGAACTTGCTGCACTCAACCTTCTTTGTACGAAAACAACTGATTCCTAGATCCGAATGAGCTCATTTCACACAGTACAATGTTTGGCAATGAAGATGTATGTTTTGTCAACAAAGTACTTTACAAATGAGGCGAATCTCCTATCTTGGCCATCTTTTTAGATTACATTAACAGGGAAAGTTTGAACTTGCTGCACTCAACCATCTTCGTTGAAATTAAACTGATTCCTAGAAGCGAATTAACATTTCACACAGTACAGTGTTCGGTACTGAAGATGTTTCTTTTCTAAACAAACTACTTTAGAAATGAGGCCAATCTTCTAAGTTGTGCATCTTTTTAGATTACATTAACAAGGAAAGTTTGAACTTGCTGCACTCAACCTTCTTTGTAGGAAAACAAGTGATTCCTAGAACCGAATGAGATTATTTCAAACATTAAAATGTTCGGCAATGAAGATGTTTGTTTTCTCAACAAACTACTTTACAAATGAGGCGAATCTACTAACTTGGCCATCTTCTAAGATTACATTAACAAGGACAGTTTGAACTTTCTGCACTCAACTGTCTTCGTAGAAATGAAACTTATTCCCAGAAGCGAATTAACTTATTTCACACAGTACAGTGTTCGGTACTGAAGATGTTTCTTTTCTAAAGAAACTACTTTAGTAATGACGCAAATCCACTTACTTGTACATCTTGTTAGATTACACAAACTAGGAAAGTTTGAACTTGCTACACTCAATCTTCTTCGTAGGAAAGCAAGTTATTACTAGAACCAAACTAGCTTATTTCACATAGTACAGTGTTCGGTAAAGTAGATGTTTGTTTTCTAAACAAACTACTTTAGAAATGAGGCCAATCTACTACGTTTTGCATCTTTTTAGGTTACATGAGCAAGGAAAGTTTGAACTTGCTGCACTCAACCTTCTTTGTAGGAAGGCAACTGATTCCTAAAACCGAATGAGCTTATTTCACACAGTACATTGTTCGTCAATGAAGATGGTTATTTTCTCAACAAACTACTTTACAAATGAGGGGAATCTGATAACTTGGCCATCTTTTTAGATTACATTAAGAAGACAAGTTTGAACTTATTGCACTCAACCATCTTCGTGGAAAGGTAACTGATTCCTACAACCAAATTAACTTATTTCACACGGTACAGTGTTCAGTACTGAAGATGTTTGTTTTCTAGAGGAACCACTTTAGAAATGATGCGAATCCACTAACTTGTACATCTTGTTAGATTACACAAACTAGGAAAGTTTGAACTGTCTGCACTCAACCTTCTTCGTAGGAAAGCAAGTGATTCCTAGAACCGAACTAGCTCATTTCACATGGTACACTGGTAGGTAATGAAGATGTTTGTTTTCTAAACAAACTACTTTAGAAATGAGGCCTATCTACTAAGTTGTGCATCTTTTTAGATTACATTAACACGGAAAGTTTGAACTTGCTGCACTCAACCTTCTTTGTAGGAAAGCGACTGATTCCTAGAACCGAATGAGCTTATTTCACACAGTACAATGTTTGGCAATGAAGATGTTTGTTTTCTCAACAAACTACTTTATAAATGAGGCGAACCAACTAACTTGGCGATCTTTTTAGATTACATTAACAAGGAAAGTTTGAACTTGCTGCACTCAACCATCTTCGTAGAATGGAAACTGATTTCTAGAACCCAATTAACTTATTTCACACAGTACAGTGTTCAGTACTGAAGATGTTTGTTTTCTTAAGAAACCACTTTAGAAACGATGCAAATCCACTAACTTGTACATCTTTTTAGATGACACAAACTAGGAAAGTTTGAACTTGCTGCAGTCATCCTTCTTAGTAGAAATTAAACTGATTCGTAGAAGCAAATTATCTTATTTCACATAGTACAGTGTTTGGTACTGAAGATGTTTCTTTTCTAAAGGAACTACGTTAGAAATGAGGCGAATCCACTAACTTGTACATCTTTTTAGATTACACAAACTAGGAAAATTTGAACTTGCTACACTCAACCTTCTTCGGAGAAATTAAACTGATTCCTAGAAGCGAATTAACTTATTTCACACAGTACAGGGTTTGGTACTGAAGATGTTTCTTTTCTAAAGAAACTACTTTAGAAATGAGGCCAATCTACTACGTTGTGTATCTTTTTAGATTACATTATGAAGGAAAGTTTGAACTTGCTGCACTCAACCGTCTTTGTAGGAAAGCAACTGAATTCTAGAAACAATTTAGCTTTTTTCACACAGTACAATGTTCGGAAATGAAGATGTTTGTTTTCTCAACGAACTACTTTACCAATGAGGCAAATCTACCAACATGGACATCTTTTTTAGATTACATTAACAAGGAAAGTTTGAACATGCTAAACTCAACCATCTTCGTAGAAAGTAAACTGATTCCTAGAAACGATTTAGCTCACTTCACACAGTACAATGTTTGGCAATGAGGGTTTGTTTTCGAAAGAAACTACTATAGAAATGAGACAAATTTCCTAACTTGGACATCTTTTTAGATTACATTAACAAGGAAAGTTTGAACTTGCTAAACTCAACCACCTTCGTAAAAGGAAACAGATTCCTAGAACCGAATTAACTTATTTCACACAGTACAGTGTTCGTTACTGAAGATGTTTCTTTTCTAAAGAAACAACTTTAGAAATGAGGCGAATCCACTAACTTGTAGATCTTGTTAGAATACACAACCTAGGAAACTTTGAAATTGCTGCAATCAACTTTCTTCGTAGAAATTAAACCGATTCCTAGAAGCGAATTAACTTATTTCACGCAGTACAGTGTTCGGTACTGAAGATGTTTCTTTTCTAAAGAAACTACTTTACAAATGAGGCGAATCTAGTAACTTGGCCATCTCTTTAGATTACATTAACAAGGAAAGTTTGAACTTGCTGCACTCAACCTTCTTTGAAGGAGAGCAAATGATTCCTACAACCGAATGAGCTTATTTCACACAGTGCAATGTTCGGCAATGAAGATGTTTGTTTTCTCAACAAACTACTTTACAAATGAGGTGAATCTACTAACTTGGCCATACTTTCAGATTACATTAACAAGGAAAGTTTGAACTTTCTGCCCTCAACCATCTTCGTAGAAATTAAACTGATTCCTAGAAGCGAAATAACTTATTTCACACAGTACATTGTTCGGTACTGAAGATGTTTCTTTTCGAAAGAAACTACTTTAGAAATGAGGCCAATCTACTACGTTGTGCATCTTGTTAGATTACATTAACAAGGAAAGCTTGAACTGGCTGCACTCAAACTTCTTTGTAGGAAAGCAACTGTATTCTAGACCTAAATTAGCTTTTTTCACACAGTACAATGTTCGGCAATGAAGATGTTTGTTTTCTCAACAAACTACTTTACCAATGAGGCAAATCTACTAATTTGGACATCTTTTTAGATCACATTAACAAGGAAAATTTGAACTTGCTAAACTCAACCATCTTCGTAGAACGTAAACTGTTTCCTAGAAACGAATTAGCTCATTTCACACACTACAAAGTTTGGCAATGAAGGTTTGTTTTCTAAAGAAACTACATTAGAAATGAGACCAATCTACTAACTTGGACATCTTTTTAGATTACATTAACAAGGAAAGTTTGAACTTGCTAAACTCAACCATCTTCGTATAAAGGAAACTGATTCCTAGAACCGAATTAACTTATTTCACACAGTACAGTGTTCGGTACTGAAGATGTTTGTTTTCTAAAGAAACTAATTTAGAAATGAGGCGAATCCACTAATTGTACATCTTGTTAGATTACACAAACTAGGAAAGTTTGAACTTGCTGCACTCAACCTTCTTCGTAGGAAAGCAAGTGATTCCTAGAACGGAAGTAGCTGATTTCACATAGTACAGTGTTCGGTAATGAAGATGTTTGTTTTATAAACAAACTACTTTAAAAATGAGGCCAATATACTAAGTTGTGCATCCTTTTAGATTACATTAACAAGGAAAGTTTGAACTTGCTGCACTCAACCTTCTTTGTAGGAAAGCAAGTTCTTCCTAGAACCGAATGAGCTTATTTCACACAGTACAATGTTCGGAAATAAAGATGTTAATTTTCTCAACAAACTACCTTACAAATTATGTGAGTCTGCTAACTTGGCCATCTTTTTAGATTACATTAACAAGGAAAGTGTCAACTTGCTGCAGTCAACCATCTTCGTAGAAAGGAAACTGATTCCTAGAACCGAATTAACTTATTTCACACAGTAAAGTGCTCACTACTGAAGATGTTTGTTTTCCAAAGAAACTACTTTAGAAACGACACGAAACCACTAACTTGTATATCTTGTTAGATTACACAAACTAGGAAAGTTTGAACTTGCTCCACTGAACCTTCTTCGTAGGAAAACAAGTGATTCCTAGAACCGAACTGGCTCATTTCACATAGTACAGTGTTCGTTAATGAAGATGTTTGTGTTCGAAACAAACTACTTTAGAAATGAGGCAAATCTACAAAGTTGTGCATCTTTTCAGATTACATTAACAAGGAAAGTTTGAACTTGCTGCACTCAACCTTCTTTATAGGAAAGCAACTGATACCTAGATTCGAATGAGCTTATCTCACACAGTACAATGTTCGGCAGTGAAGATGTTTGTTTTCTCAAGAAAGTACTTTACAAATGAGGCGAATCTTCTAACTTGGCCATCTTTTTAGATTACATGAAAAAGGAAAGTTTGAACTTGCTGCACTCAACCTTCTTCGTAGAAATTAAACTGATTCCTAGAAGTGAATTAACTCATTTCACACAGTACAGTGTTCGGTACTGAAGATGTTTCTTTTCAAAAGAAACTACTTTAGAAATGAGTCCAATCTACTAAGTTGTGCATCTTTTTACATTACATTAACAAGGAAAGTTTGAACTTGCTGCACTCAACCTTCTTTGTAGGAAAGCAAGTGATTCCTAGAACCGAATGAGTTATTTCACACAGTACAATGCTCGGGAATGAAGATGTTAATTTTCTCAACAAACTACCTTACAAATGATGTGAATCTGCTAACTTGGCCATCTTTTTAGATTACATTAACAAGGAAAGTTTGAACTTGCTGCACTCAACCATTTCGTAGAAAGGAAACTGATTCCTAGAACCGAATTAACTTATTTCACACAGTACAGTGCTCAGTACTGAAGATGTTTGTTTTCTAAAGAAACCACTTTAGAAACGACTTGAACCAGTAACTTGTACATCTTGTTAGATTACACAAACTCGGAAAGTTTGAACTTGCTGCTCTCAACCTTCTTCGTAGGAAAGCAAGTGATTCCTAGAACCGAACTAGCTCATTTTACATAGGACAGTGTTCGGTAATGAAGATGTTTGTTTTCTAAACAAACTACTTTAGAAATGAGGCCAATCTACTAAGTTGTGCATCTTTTCAGATTACATTAACAAGGAAAGTTCGAACTTGCTGCACTTAACCTTCTTTATAGGAAAGCAACTGATTCCTAGAACCGAATGAGCTTATTTCACACAGTACAATGTTCGGCAATGAAGATGTTTGTTTTCTCCACAAACTACTTTACAAATGAGGCGAATCTACTAACTTGGCCATCCTTTTAGATAACATTAACAAGGAAAGTTTGAACTTGCTGCACTCAACCATCTTCGTAGAAAGGAAACTGATTCCTAGAACCGAATTAACTTATTTCACACAGTACAGTGTTTGGTACTGAAGATGGTTGTTTTCTAAAGAAACCACTTTGGAAATGAGGTGAATCCACTAACTTGTACATCTTGTTAGATTACACAAACTAGGAAAGTTTGAACTTGCTGCACTCAATCTTCTTCGTAGGAAAGCAAGTGATTCCTAGAACAGAACTAGCTTATTTCACGTAGTACAGTATTCGGTAATGATGATGTTTGTTTTCTAAACAAACTACTTTAGAAATGAGTCCAATATACTAAGTTGTGCACCTTTTTAGATTACATTAACAAGGAAAGTTTGAACTTGCTGCACTCCACCTTCTTTGTAGGAAAGCAACTGATTCCTAGAACCGAATGAGCTTATTTCACACATTACAATGTTTGGCAAAGAAGATGTTTGTTTTCTCAACAAACTGCTTTACAAATGAGGCGAGTCTACTAACTTGGCCATCTGTTTAGATAACATTAACAAGGAAAGTTTGAACTTGCTGCACTCAACCATCTTCGTAGAAATTAAACTGATTCCTAGAAGCGAATTCACTTAATTCACACAGTACAATGTCCGGTACTGAAGATGTTTCTTTTAAAAGAAACTACTTTAGAAATGAGGTGAATCCACTAACTTGTACATCTTGTTAGATTACACAAACTAGGAAAGTTTGAACTTGCTGCACTCAACCTTCTTCGTAGGAAAGCAAGTGATTCCTAGAACGGAACTAGCTTATTTCACATAGTACAGTGTTCGGTAATGAAGATGTTTGTTTTCTAAACAAACTACTTTAGAAATGAGGCCAATCTACTAAGTTGTGCACCTTTTTAGATTACATTAACAAGGAAAGTTTGAACTTGCTGCACTCAACCTTCTTTGTGGGAAAGCAAGTGATTCCTAGAACCGAATGACCTTATTTCACACAGTATAACGTTCGGCAATGAAGATGTTTGTTTTCTCAACAAAGTACCTTACAAATGAGGTGAATCTGCAAACTTGGCCATCTTTTTAGATTACATTAACAAGGAAAGTTTGAACTTGCTGCACTCAACCATCTTCGTAGACAGGAAACTGATTCCTAGAACCGAATTAACTTATTTCACACAGTACAGTGTTCAGTACTGAAGATGGTTGTTTTCTAAAGAAACCACTTTGGAAGCGACGCGAATCCACTAACTTGTACATCTTGTTAGATTACACAAACTAGGAAAGTTTGAACTTGCTGCACTCAACCTTCTTCGTAGGAAAGCAAGTGATTCCTAGAACGGAACTAGCTTATTTCACATAGTACAGTGCTCGGGAATGAAGATGTTTCTTTTCTAAAGAAACTAATTTAGAAATGAGGCGAAAGCACTAACTTGTAAATCTTGTTAGATTACACAAACTTGGAAAGTTTGAACAAGTTGCACTGAACCTTCTTCGTAGAAATTAAACTGATTCCTAGAAGCGAATTAACTTATTTCACACAGTACAGTGTTTGATACTGAAGATGTTTCTTTTCTAAGGAAACTACTTTAGAAATGAGGCCAATCTCCTACGTTGTGCATCTTTTTAGATTACATTAACAAGGAAAGTTTCAACTGTGTGCACTCAACCTTCTTTGTAGGAAAGCAACTGAATTCTAGAACCGAATGAGCTTTTTTCACACAGTACAATGTTCGGCAATGAAGATGTTTGTTTTCTCAATGAACTACTTTACCCATGAGGCACATCTACTAACTTGGACATCTTTTTAGATTACATTAACATGGAAAGTTTCAACTTGCTGCACTCAAGCTTATTTGTAGGAAAGCATCTGAGTCCTAGAACCGAATGAGCTTATTTCACACAGTACAATGTTTGGCAATGAAGATGTTTGTTTTCTCAACAAATTACTTTACAAATGAGGCGAATCTACTAACTTGGCCATCTTTTTAGATTACATTAAGAAGGAAAGTTTGAACTTGTTGCACTCAACCTTCTGCGTAGAAATTAAACTGATTCCTAGAAGCGAATTAACTTATTTCACAGAGTACAGTGTTCGGGACTGAAGATATTTCTTTTCTAAAGAAACTTCTTTAGAAATGAGGCCAGTCTACTACATTGTGCATCTTTTTAGATTACATTAACAAGGAAAGTTTGAACTGGCTGCACTCAACCTTCTTTGTAGGAAAGCATCTGAATTCTAGAACCGAATTAGCTTTTTACACACAGTACAATGTTCGGCAATGAAGATGTTTGTTTTCTCAACAAACTACTTTACCAATGAGGAAAATCTACTAACTTGGACATCTTTTTAGAGCACATTAACAAGGAAAGTTTGAACTTACTAAACTCAACCATCTTCGTAGAAAGTAAACTGATTCCTAGAACCGAATTAGCTCATTTCACACAGTACAAAGTTTGGCAATGACGGCTTGTTTTCTAGAGAAACTACATTAGAAATCAGGCCAATCGACTAACTTGGACATCTTTTTAGATTACATTAACAAGGAAAGTTTGAACTTGCTGCACTCAACCTCCTTTGTAGGAAAGCAACTGATTCCTAGAACCAAATGAGCTTATTTCGCACAGTACAATCTGCGGCAATGAAGATGTTTGTTTTCTCAACAAACTACTTTACAAATGAGGCGAATCTACTAACTTGGCCATCTTTTTAGATTACATTAACAACGAAAGTTTGAACTTGCTGCACTCAAACTTCTTTGTAGGAAAGCAACTGTTTCTTAGAACCGAATGAGCTTATTTCACACAGTACAATATTCGGCAATGAAGATGTTTGTTTCCTCAACAAAGTACTTTACAAATGAGGTGAATCTTCTAACTTTGCCATCTTTTGAGATTACATCAACAAGGAAAGTTTGAACTTGCTGCACTGAACCTTCTTCGTAGAAATTAAACTGATTCCTAGAAGCGAATTCACTTATTTCACACAGTACAGTGTTCGGTACTGAAGATGTTTCTTTTCTAAAGAAACTACTTTAGAAATGAGGCCAATCTACTAAGTTGTGCATCTTTTTAGATTACATTAACAAGGTAAGTTTGAACTTGCTGCACGCAACCATCTTTGTAGAAATTAAACTGATTCCTAGAACCGATTTACCTTATTTCACACAGTACAGTGTTCAGTACTGAAGATGTTTCTTTTCTAAAGAAACTACTTTAGAAATGAGGCGATTGCACTAACTTGTACATCTGGTTAAATTACACAAACTAGGAAAGTTTGAACTTGCTGCACTCAACCTTCTTCGTAGGAAAGCAAGTGATTCCTAGAACCGAACTAGCTCATTTCACATAGTATAGTGTTCGGTAATGAAGATGTTTGTTTTGTAAACAAACTACTTTAGAAATGAGCCCAATATACTAAGTTGTGCATCTTTTCAGATTACATTAACAAGGAAAGTTTGAACTTGCTGCATCAACCTTCTTTGTAGGAAAGCAACTCATTCCTAGAACCGAATGAGCTTATTTCACACAGTACAATGTTCGGCAATGAAGATGTTTGTTTTCTCAACAAAGTCCTTTACACATGAGGCGAATCTTCTGACTTGGCCATCTTTTTAGATTACATTAACAAGGAAAGTTTGAACTTGCTGCAGTCCACCTTCTTCATAGAAATTAAACTGATTCCTAGAAGCGAATTAACTTATTTCACACAGTACAGTGTTCGGTACTGAAGATGTTTCTTTTCTAAAGAAACTACTTTAGAAATGAGGCCAATCTACTAAGTTGTGCATCTTTTTTGGTTACATTAACAAGGAAAGTTTGAACTGGCTGCACTCAACCTTCTTTGTAGAAAGCAACTGAATTCTAGAACTAAATTAGCTTTGTTCACACAGTACAATGTTCGGCAATGAAGATGTTTGTTTTCTCAACAAACTACTTTACCAATGAGACAAATCTACTAACTTGGACATGTTTTTAGAGCACATTAACAAGGAAAGTTTGAACTTGCTAAACTCAACCATCTTCGTAGAAAGTAAAGTGATTCCAAGAACCGAATTAGCTCATTTCACACAGTACAAAGTTTGGCAATTAGGTTTGTTTTCTAAAGAAACTACTTTAGAAATGAGGCCAATCTACTAACTTGGACATCTTTTTAGATTACATTAACAAGGAAAGTTTTACTTGCTAAACTCAACCATCTTCGTAGTAAGGAAACTGATTCCTAGAACCGAATTAACTTATTTCACACAGTACAGTGTTGGGTACTGAAGATGTTTGTTTTCTAAAGAAACTAATTTAGAAATGACGCGAATCCACTAACTTGTACATCTTGTTATATTTCACAAACTAGGAACGATTGAACTTGCTGCACTCAACGATCTTCGTAGAAATGAAACTGATTCCTAGAAGTGAATTAACTCATTTCCAACAGTACAGTGTTCGGTACTGAAGATGTTTCTTTTCTAAAGAAACTACTTTAGAAATGAGGCCAATCTACTAAGTTGTGCAACTTTTCAGATTACATTAACAAGGAAAGTTTGAACTTGCTGCACTCAACCTTCTTTGTAGGAAAGCAACTGAATTCCAGAACCGAATGAACTTTGTTCACACAATACAATGTTCCGCAATGAAGATGTTTGTTTTCTCAACAAAGTACTTTACAAATGAGGCGAATCTTCTGACTTGGCCATCTTTTTAGATTACATTAAAAAGGAAAGTTTGAACTTGCTGCACTCAACCTTCTTCATAGAAATTAAACTGATTCCTAGAAGCGAATTAACTTATTTCACACAGTACAGTGTTCGGTACTGAAGATGTTTCATTTCTAAAGAAACTACTTTAGAAATGAGGCCAATCTACTAAGTTGTGCATCTTTTTAGGTTACATTAACAAGGAAAGTTTGAACTGGCTGCACTCAACCTTCTTTGTAGGAAAGCAACTGAATTCTAGAACTAAATTAGCTTTGTTCACACAGTACAATGTTCGGCAATGAAGATGTTTGTTTTCTCAACAAACTACTTTACCAATGAGGCAAATCTACTAACTTGGACATCTTTTTAGAGCACATTAACAAGGAAAGTTTGAACTTGCTAAACTCAACCATCTTCGTAGAAAGTAAACTGATTCCTAGAACCGAATTAGCTCATTTCACACAGTACAAAGTTTGGCAATTAGGTTTGTTTTCTTAAGAAACTACTTTAGAAATGAGGGCAATCTACTAACTTGGACATCTTTTTAGATTACATTAACAAGGAAATGTTTGAACTTGCTAAACTCAACCATCTTCGTAGAAAGGAAACTGATTCCTAGAACCGAATTAACGTATTTCACACAGTACACTGTTGGGTACTGAAGATGTTTGTTTTCTAAAGAAACTAATTTAGAAATGACACGAATCCACTAACTTGTACATCTTGTTAGATTACACAAACTAGGAACGTTTGAACTTGCTGCACTCAGCCATCTTCGTAGAAATTAAACTGATTCCTAGAAGTGAATTAACTCATTTCAAACAGTACAGTGTTCGGTAATGAAGATGTTTCTTTTCTACAGAAACTACTTTAGAAATGAGGCCAATCTACTAAGTTGTGCAACTTTTCAGATTACATTAACAAGGAAAGTTTGAACTTGCTGCACTGAACCTTCTTTGTAGGAAAGCAAGTGATTCCTATAACCGAATGAGCTTATTTCACACAGTACAATGTTCGGCAATAAAGATGTTAATTTTCTCAACAAACTGCTTTACAAATGAGTCGAATCTACTAACTTGGCCATCTTTTTAGATTACATTAACAAGGAAAGTTTGAACTTGCTGCACTCAACCATCTTCGTAGAAATTATACTGATTCCTAGAAGCGAATTCACTTATTTCACACAGTACAGTGTTCGGTACTGAAGATGTTTCTTTTCTAAAGAAACTACTTTAGAAATGAAGCGAATCCACTAACTTGTACATCTTGTTAGATTACACAAACTAGGAAAGTTTGAACTTGCTGCACTGAACCTTCTTCGTAGGAAAGCAAGTGATTCCTAGAAGGGAACTAGCTTATTTCATATAGTACAGTGTTCGGTACTGAAGGTGTTTGTTGTCTAAACAAACTACTTTAGAAATGAGGCCAATCTACTAAGTTGTGCTTCTTTTCAGATTACATTAACAAGGAAAGTTTGATCTTGCTGCACTCAACCTTCTTTGTAGGAAAGCAACTGATTCCTAGAACCGAATGAGCTTATTTCACACAGTACAATGTTCAGCAATGAAGATGTTTGTTATCTCAACAAAGTACTTTACAAATGAGGCAAATCTTCTGACTTGGCCATCTTTTTAGATAACATTAACAAGGAAAGTTTGAACTTGCTGCACTCAACCTTCTTCGTAGAAATTAAACTGATTCCTAGAAGCGAATTAACTCATTTCACACAGTACAGTGTTCGGTACTGAAGATGTTTCTTTTCTAAAGAAACTACTTTAGAAATGAGGCCAATCTACTAAGTTGTGCAACTTTTCAGATTACATTAACAAGGAAAGTTTGAAATTGCTGCACTCAACCTTCTTTGTAGGAAAGGAAGTGATTCCTAGAACCGAATGAGCTTATTTCACACAGTACAATGTTCAGCAATAAAGATGTTAATTTTCTCAACAAACTACTTTACAAATGAGGCGAAAGTTCTAACTTGGCCATCTTTTGAGATTACATTAACAAGGAAAGTTTGAACTTGCTGCACTCAACCTGCTTCGAAGAAATTAAACTGATTCCCAGAAGCGAATTCAGTTATTTCACACAGTACAGTGTTCGGTACTGAAGATGTTTCTTTTCTAAAGAAACTACTTTAGAAATGAGGCCAATCTACTAAGTTGTGCATCTTTTTAGATTACATTAACAAGGTAAGTTTGAACTTGCTGCCCTCAACCATCTTTGTAGAAATTAAACTGATTCCTAGAAACAATTTACCATATTTCACACACTACGGTGTTCAGTACTGAAGATGTTTCTTTTCTAAAGAAACTACATTAGAAATGAGGCGAATGCACTAACTTGTACATCTTGTTAGATTACTCAAACTAGGAAAGTTTGAACTTGCTGCACTCAACCTTCTTCGTAGGAAAGCAAGTGATTCCTAGAACCGAACTAGCTCATTTCACATAGTATAGTGTTCGGTAATGAAGATGTTTGTTTTTTAAACAAACTACTTTAGAAATGAGTCCAATCTACTAAGTTGTGCATCTTTTCAGATTACATTAACAAGGAAAGTTTGAGCTTGCTGCACTCAACCTTCTTCGTTGGAAAGCAAGTGATTCCAAGAACCGAACTAGCTCATTTCATTTTGTAAACAAACTACTTTAGAAATGAGGATAATCTACTAAGTTGTGCATCTTTTCAGATTACATTGACAAGGAAAGTTTGAACTTGGTGCACTCAACCTTCTTTGTAGGAAAGCAACTGATTCCTAGAACCGAATGAGCTTATTTCACACAATACAATGTTCGGCAATGAAGATGTTTGTTTTCTGAACAAAGTACTTTACAAATGAGGCGAATCTTCTGATTGGCCATCTTTTTCGATTACATTAACAAGGAAAGTTTGAACTTGCTGCACTCAACCTTCTTTGTAGAAATTAAACTGATTCCTAGAAGCGAATTCACTTATTTCACACAGTACAGTGTTCGGTACTGAAGATGTTTTTTTCTAAAGAAACTAATTTAGAAATGAGGCGAACCCACTAACTTGTATGTCGTGTTAGATTACACAAACCAGCAAAGTTTGAACTTGCTGCACTCAATCTTCTTCGTAGGAAAGCACGTGATTCCTAGAAGGGAACTAGCTTATTTCACATAGTACAGTGTTCGGTACTGAACATGTTTGTTTTCTAAACAAACTACCTTAGAAATGAGGCCAATCTACTAAGTTGTGCATCTTTTCAGATTACATTAACAAGGAAAGTTTGAACTTGCTGCACTCAATCTTCTTTGTAGGAAAGCAACTGATTCCTAGAACCGAATGAGCTTATTTCACACAATACAATGTTCAGCAATGAAGATGTTTGTTTTCTCAACAAGCTACTTTACAAATGAGGCGAATCTACTAAATTGGCCATCTTTTTAGATTACATTAAAAAGGGAAGTTTGAAATTGCTGTACTCAACCTTCTTTGTAGGAAAGCAACTCTGTCGTAGAAGCGAATAAGCTTATTTCACACAGTACAATGTTGGGCAATGAAGATGTTTGTTTTCTCAACAAAGTACTTTACAAATGAGGCGAATCTTCTGACTTGGCCATCTTTTTAGATTACATTAAAAAGGAAAGTTTGAACTTGCTGCACTCAACCTTCTTCATAGAAATTAAACTGATTCCTAGAAGCGAATTAACTTATTTCACACAGTACAGTGTTCGGTACTGAAGATGTTTCTTTTCTAAAGAAACTACTTTAGAAATGAGGCCAATCTACTAAGTTGTGCATCTTTTTAGGTTACATTAACAAGGAAATTTGAACTGGCTGCACTCAACCTTCTTTGTAGGAAGGAAACTGAATTCTAGAACTAAATTAGCTTTGTTCACACAGTACAATGTTCGGCAATGAAGTTGTTTGTTTTCTTAACAAACTACTTTACCAATGAGGTAAATCTACTAACTTGGACATCTTTTTAGAGCACATTAACAAGGAAAGTTTGAACTTGCTAAACTAAACCATATTCGTAGAAAGTAAACTGATTCCTAGAACCGATTTAGCTCATTTAACACAGTACAAAGTTTGGCAATTAGGTTTGTTTTCTAAAGAAACTACTTTAGAAATGAGGCGAATCTACTAACTTGGACATCTTTTTAGATTACATTAACAAGGAAAGTTTGAATTTGCTAAACTCAACCATCTTCGTAGAAAGGAAACTGATTACTAGAACCGAATTAACTGATTTCACACAGTACAGTGTTTGGTACTGAAGATGTTTGTTTTCTAAAGACACTAATTTAGAAATTACGCGAATCCACTAACTTGTATATCTTGTTAGATTACACAAACTAGGAAAGTTTGAACTTGCTGCACTCAACCATCTTAGTAGAAATTAAACTGATTCCTAGAAGTGAATTAACTTTTTTCACACAGTACAGTGTTCGGTACTGAAGATGTTTGTTTTCTAAAGAAACTAATTTAGAAATTACGCGAATCCACTAACTTGTACATCTTGTTAGATTACACAAACTAGGAAAGTTTGAACTCGCTGCACTCAAACATCTTCGTAGAAATTAAAGTGATTCCTAGAAGCGAATTAACTCATTTCAAACAGTACAGTGTTCGGTACTGAAGATGTTTCTTTTCTAAAGAAACTACTTTAGAAATGAGGACAATCTACTAAGATGTGCAACTTTTCAGATAACATTAACAAGGATAGTTTGAACTTGCTGCACTCAACCTTCTTTGCAGGAAAGCAAGTGATTCCCAGAACCGAATGAGCTTATTTCAGACAGTACAATGTTCGGCAATGAAGATGTTTGTTTTCTCAACAAACTACTTTACCAATGAGGCAAATCTACTAACTTGGCCATCTTTTAGATTACATTAACAAGGAAAGTTTGAACTTGCTGTACTCAACCATCTTCGTAGAAAGGAAACTGATTCCTAGAACCGAATTAACTTATGTCACACAGTACAGTGTTCACTACTGAAGATGTTTGTTTTATAAGGAAACCACTTTAGAAACGACGCGAATCCACTAAATTGTAAATCTTGTTAGATTACACAAACGAGGAAAGTTTGAACTTGCTGCACTCAACCTTCTTCGTAGGAAAGCAAGAGATTCCTAGAACCTAACTAGCTCATTTCACATCGTATAGTGTTCGGTAATGAAGATGTTTGTTTTGTAAACAAACTACTTTAGAAATGAGGCCAATCTACTAAGTTGTGCAACTTTTCAGATTACATTAACGAGGAAAGTTTGAACTTGCTGTACTCAACCTTGTTTGTAGGAAAGCAACTGATTCCTAGAACCGAATGAGCTTATTTCACACAGTACAATGTTCGGCAATAAAGATGTTAATTTTCTCAACAAACTATTTTACAAATGAGGTGACTCTGCTAACTTGGCCATCTTTTTAGATTACATTAACAAGGAAAGTTTGAACTTGCTGCACTCATCCTTCTTCGTAGAAATTAACCTGATTCCTAGAAGCGAATTCACTTATTTCACACAGTACAGTGTTCGGTACTGAAGATGTTTCTTTTCTAAAGAAACTACTTTAGAAATGAGGCCAATCTACTAAGTTGTGCATCTTTTTAGATTACATTAACAAGGAACGTTTCAACTTGCTGCACTCAACCTTCTTTGTCGGAAAGCAAGTGATTCCTAGAACCAAATGAGCTTATTTCACACAGTACAATGTTCGGCAATAAAGATGTTAATTTTCTCAACAAACTATTTTACAAATCAGGTGACTCTGCTAACTTGGCCATCTTTTTAGATTACATTAACAAGGAAAGTTTGAACTTGCTGCACTCAACCATCTTCGTAGAAAGGGAACTGATTCCTAGAACCGAATTAACTTATTTCACACAAAACAGTGTTCAGTACTGAAGATGTTTGTTTTCTAAAGAAACCACTTTAGAAATGACGCGAATCCACTAACTTGTACATCTTGTTAGATTACACAAAGTAGGAAAGTTTGAAGTTGCTGCAATCAACCTTCTTCGTAGGAGAGCAAGTGATTCCTAGAACCGAACTAGCTCATTTCACATAGTATAGTGTTCGGCAATGAAGTTGTTTCTTTTATAAAGAAACTACTTTAGAAATGAGTCCAATCTACTAAGTTGTGCATCATTTTAGATTACATTAACAAGGAAAGTTTGAACTTGCTGCACGCCACCATCTTCGTAGAAGTTAAACTGATTACTAGAACTGAATTACCTTATTTCGCACAGTTCAGTGTTCGGTACTGAAGATGTTTCTTTTCTATAGAAACTACTTTAGAAATGAGGCGAATGCACAAACTTGTACATCTTGTTAGATTACACAAACTAGGAAAGTTTGAACTTGCTGCACTCAACCTTCTTCGTAGAAATTAAACTGATTCCTAGAAGCGAATTAAGTTATTTCACAGAGTACAGTGTTCGGGACTGAAGATATTTCTTTTCTAAAGAAACTTCTTTAGAAATGAGGCCAATCTACTACTTTGTGCATCTTTTTAGATTACATTAACAAGGAAAGTTTGAACTGGCTGCACTCAACCTTCTTTGTAGGAAAGCATCTGAATTCTAGAACCGAATTAGCTTTTTACACACAGTACAATGTTCGGCAATGAAGATGTTTGTTTTCTCAACAAACTACTTTACCAATGAGGAAAATCTACTAACTTGGACATCTTTTTAGAGCACATTAACAAGGAAAGTTTGAACTTGCTAAACTCAACCATCTTCGTAGAAAGTAAACTGATTCCTAGAACCGAATTAGCTCATTTCACACAGTACAAAGTTTGGCAATGACGGCTTGTTTTCTAGAGAAACTACATTAGAAATCAGGCCAATCGACTAACTTGGACATCTTTTGAGATTACATTAACAAGGAAAGTTTGAACTTGCTGCACTCAACCTTCTTTGTAGGAAAGCAACTGATTCCTGGAACCAAATGAGCTTATTTCACACAGTACAATGTGCGGCAATGAAGATGTTTGTTTTCTCAACAAACTACTTTACAAATGCGGCGAATCTACTAACTTGGCCATCTTTTTAGATTACATTAACAACGAAAGTTTGAACTTGCTGCACTCAACCTTCTTTGTAGGAAAGCAACTGATTCTTAGAACCGAATGAGCTTATTTCACAGAGTACAATATTCGGCAATGAAGATGTTTGTTTCCTCAACAAAGTACTTTACAAATGAGGTGAATCTTCTAACTTTGCCATCTTTTGAGATTACATCAACAAGGAAAGTTTGAACTTGCTGCACTGAACCTTCTTCGTAGAAATTAAACTGATTCCTAGAAGCGAATTCACTTATTTCACACAGTACAGTGTTCGGTACTGAAGATGTTTCTTTTCTGAAGAAACTACTTTAGAAATGAGGCCAATCTACTAAGTTGTGCATCTTTTTAGATTACATTAACAAGGTAAGTTTGAACTTGCTGCACGCAACAATCTTTGTAGAAATTAAACTGATTCCTAGAACCGATTTACCTTATTTCACACAGTACAGTGTTCAGTACTGAAGATGTTTCTTTTCTAAAGAAACTATTTTAGAAATGAGGCAATTGCACTAACTTGTACATCTTGATAGATCACACAAACTAGGAAAGTTTGAACTTGCTGCACTCAACCTTCTTCATAAAAATTAAACTGATTCCTAGAAGCGAAATAACTTATTTCACACAGTACAGTGTTCAGTACTGAAGATGTTTCTTTTCTAAAGGAACTACTTTAGAAATGAGGCCAATCTACTACTTTGTGTATCTTTTTAGATTACATTAACAAGGAAAGTTTGAACTGGCTGCACTCAACCTTCTTTTAGGAAAGCAACTGAATTCTAGAACCGAATTAGCTTTTTACACACAGTACAATGTTCGACAATGAAGATGTTTGTTTTCTGAACAAACTACTTTACCAATGAGGCAAATCTACTAACTTGGACATCTTTTTAGAGAACATTAACAAGGAAAGTTTGAACTTGATAAACTCAACCATCTTCGTAGAAAGTAAACTGATTCCTAGAACCGAATTAGCTCATTTCACACAGTACAAAGTTTGGCAATGACGGCTTGTTTTCTAGAGAAACTACATTAGAAATCAGGCCAATCGACTAACTTGGACATCTTTTTAGATTACATTAACAAGGAAAGTTTGAACTTGCTGCACTCAACCTTCTTTGTAGGAAAGCAACTGATTCCTAGAACCAAATGAGCTTATTTCACACAGTACAATGTGCGGCAATGAAGATGTTTGTTTTCTCAACATACTACTTTACAAATGCGGCGAATCTACTAACTTGGCCATCTTTTTAGATTACATTAACAACGAAAGTTTGAACTTGCTGCACTCAACCTTTTTTGTAGGAAAGCAACTGATTCTTAGAACCGAATGAGCTTATTTCACAGAGTACAATATTCGGCAATGAAGATATTTGTTTCCTCAACAAAGTACTTTACAAATGAGGTGAATCTTCTAACTTTGCCATCTTTTGAGATTACATCAACAAGGAAAGTTTGAACTTGCTGCACTGAACCTTCTTCGTAGAAATTAAACTGATTCCTAGAAGCGAATTCACTTATTTCACACAGTACAGTGTTCGGTACTGAAGATGTTTCTTTTCTAAAGAAACTACTTTAGAAATGAGGCCAATCTACTAAGTTGTGCATCTTTTTAGATTACATTAACAAGGTAAGTTTGAACTTGCTGCACGCAACAATCTTTGTAGAAATTAAACTGATTCCTAGAACCGATTTACCTTATTTCACACAGTACAGTGTTCAGTACTGAAGATGTTTCTTTTCTAAAGAAACTATTTTAGAAATGAGGCGATTGCACTAACTTGTACATCTTGATAGATTACACAAAATAGGAAAGTTTGAACTTGCTGCACTCAACCTTCTTCGTAAAAATTAAACTGATTCCTAGAAGCGAAATAACTTATTTCACACAGTACAGTGTTCAGTACTGAAGATGTTTCTTTTCTAAAGGAACTACTTTAGAAATGAGGCCAATCTACTACGTTGTGTATCTTTTTAGATTACATTAACAAGGAAAGTTTGAACTGGCTGCACTCAACCTTCTTTTAGGAAAGCAACTGAATTCTAGAACCGAATTAGCTTTTTACACACAGTACAATGTTCGACAATGAAGATGTTTGTTTTCTGAACAAACTACTTTACCAATGAGGCAAATCTACTAACTTGGACATCTTTTTAGAGCACATTAACAAGGAAAGTTTGAACTTGATAAACTCAACCATCTTCGTAGAAAGTAGACTGATTCCTAGAACCGAATTAGCTCATTTTACACATTTCAAAGTTTGGCAATTTAGGTTTGTTTTCTAAAGAAACTACTTTAGAAATGTGGCGAATGTACTAACTTGGATATCTTTTTAGATTACATTAACAAGGAAAGTTTGAACATGCTGCCCTCAACCATCTTCATAGAAAGGAAACTGATTCTTAGAACCAAATTTACTTATTTCACACAGGACAGTGTTCGGTTCTGAAGATACTAAGATACTAATATAGAAATGACGCGAATCCAGTAACTTGTACATCTTGTTAGATTACACAAACTAGGAAAGTTTGAACTTGCTGCACTCAACCATCTTCGTAGATATTAAACTGATTCCTAGAAGCGAATTAACTCATTTCACACAGTTCAGTGTTCGGTTCTGAAGATGTTTTTTTCTAAAGAAACTACTTTAGAAATGAGGCCAATCTACTAAGTTGTGCATCGTTTTAGATTCCATGAACAAGGAACGTTTGAACTTGCTGCACTCAACCTTCTTTGTAGGAAAGGAAGTGATTCGTAGAACCGAATGAGCTTATTTCACACAGTACAATGTTCGGCAATAAAGATGTTAATTTTCTCAACAAACTACTTTACAAATGAGGCGAATCTACTAACTTGGCCATCTTTTTAGATTACATTAACAAGGAAAGTTTGAACTTGCTGCACTCAACCATCTTCGTAGAAATGAAACTGATTCCTAGAAGCGAATTCACTTATTTCACACAGTACAGTGTTCGGAACTGAAGATGTTTCTTTTCTAAAAAAACTACTTTAGAAATGAGATGAATCCACTAACTTGTATATCTTGTTAGATTATACAAACTCGGAAAGTTTGAACTTGCTGCACTCAACCTTCTTCGTAGGAAAGCAAGTGATTCCTAGAACCGAACTAGCTCATTTCACATAGTACAGTGTTCAGTAATGAAGATGCTTGTTTTCTAAACAAACTACTTTAGAAATGAGGCCAAACTGCTAAGTTGTGCATCTTTTTAGATTACATTAACAAGAAAAGTTTGAACTTGCTGCACTGAACCTTCTTTGTAGGAAAGCAACTGATTCCTAGAACCGAATGAGCTTATTTCACACAGTACAATGTTCGGCAATGAAGATGTTTGTTTTCTCAACAAACTACTTTACAAATGAGGCGAATCTACTAACGTGGCCATCTTTTTAGATTACATTAACAAGGAAAGTTTGAACTTGCTGCACTCAACCTTCTTTGTAGGAAAGCAAGTGATTCCTAGAAGCGATTTAACTTATTTCACACTGTACAGTGTTCGGTACTGAAGATGTTTCTTTTCTAAAGATACTACTTTAGAAAATGAGGCCAATCTACTAACGTTGTCCATCTTTTTAGATTACATTAACAAGGAAAGTTTCAACTTGTTGCACTCAACCTTCTTTGTAGGACAGCAAGTGATTCCTAGAACCGAATGTGCTTATTTCACACAGTACAATGTTCGGCAATAAAGATGTTAATTTTCTCAACAAACTGTTTTAGAAATGAGGTGACTCTGCTAACTTGGCCATCTTTTTAGAATACATTAACAAGGAAGGTTGCAACTTGCTGCACTCAACCATCTTTGTAGAAAAGAAAACTGATTCCTAGAACCGAATTAACTTATTTCACACAGTACAGTGTTCAGTTCTGAAGATGCGTTTGTTTTGTAAAGAAACCACTTTAGAAATGACTCGAATCCATAACTTGTAAATATTGTTTAATTACACAAACTAGGAAAGTTTGAACTTGCTGCAATCAACCTTCTTCGTAGGAAAGCAGGTGATTCCTACAACTGACCTAGCTCATTTCACATAGTATAGTTTTCGGCAATGAAGATGTTTGTTTTGTAAACAAACTACTTTAGAAATGAGGCCTATCTACTAAGTTGTGCATCTTTTTAGATTACATTAACAAGGAAAGTTTGAACTTGCTGCACTCAACCATCTTCGTAGAAACTTAAACTGATTCCTAGAACCGAATTACCTTATTTCACACAGTTCAATGTAAGGTACTGAAGATGTTTCTTTTCTAAAGAAACTACTTTAGAAATGAGGCGAATGCACTAACTTGTACATCTTGTTAGATTACACAAACTGGGAAAGTTTGAACTTGCTGCACTCAACCTTCTTTGTAGAAATTAAACTGATTCCTAAAACCGAATTAACTTATTTCACACAGTACAGTGTTCGGTACTGAAGATGTTTCTTTTCTAAAGAAACTACTTTAGAAATGAGGCCAATCTATTAACTTGTGCATCTTTTTAGATTACATTAACAAGGAAAGTTTGAACTGGCTGCACTCAACCTCCTTTGTAGGAAAGCAACTGAATTCTAGAACCGAATTAGCTTTTTTCACACAGTACAATGTTAGGCAATGAAGATGTTTGTTTTCTCAACAAACTACTTTAGCAATGAGGCAAATCTTCTAACTTGGACATCTTTTTTAGAGCACATTAACAAGGAAAGTTTGAACTTGTTAAACTCAACCATCTTCGTAGAAAGTAAACTGATTCCTAGAACCGAATTAGCTCATTTCACACAGTACAAAGTTTGGCAATTTAGGTTTTGTTTTCTAAGAAACTACTTTAGAAATGAGTCGAATCTACTAACATGGACATCGTTTTAGATTACATTGAAAAGGAAAGTTTGAATTTGCTAAACTCAACCATCTTCGTAGAAAGGAAACTGATTCCTAGAACCAAATTTACTTATTTCACACAGTACAGTGTTCAGGTACTGAAGATGTTTGCTTTCTAAAGAAACTAATTTAGAAATGAGGCAATAATCAGTAACTTGTACATCTTTTTAGATTACACAAACTAGGAAAGTTTGAACTTGCTGCACTCAACCATCTTCGTAGAAATTAAACTGATTCCTAGAACCGTGAATTAACTCATTTCACACAGTACAGTGTTCGGTAATGAAGATGTTTCTTTTCAAAAGAAACTACTTTAGAAATGAGGCCAATCTACTATGTTGTGCATCTTTTTAGATTCCATTGAAAAGGAAAGTTTGAACTTGCTGCACTCAACCTTCTTTGTAGGAAAGCAAGTGATTCCTAGAACCGAATGAGCTTATTTCACACAGTACAATGTTTGGCAATGAAGATGTTTGTTTTTTTCTCAACAAACTCCATTACCAATGAGGCAAATCTACTAACTTGGCCATCTTGTTAGATTACATTAACAAGGAAAGTTTGAACTTGCTGCACTCAACCATCTTTGTAGAAATTAAACTGATTCCTAGAACTGAATTACCTTATTTCACACAGTACAGTGCTCGGTACTGAAGATGTTTCTTTTCTAAAGAAACTACTTTAGAAATGAGGCGAATCCACTAACTTGTATATCTTGTTAGATTACACAAACTAGGAAAGTTTGAACTTGCTGCACTCAACCTTCTTTGTAGGAAAGCAAGTGATTCCTAGAACCAACTAGCTTATTTCACAGACAACAGTGTTAGGCAATGAAGATGTTTGTTTTCTAAACAAACTACTTTAGAAATGAGGCCAATCTACTAAGTTGTGCATCTTTTTAGATTACATTAACAAGGAAAGTTTGAACTTGCTGCACTCAACCTTCTTTGTAGGAATGCAACTGATTCCTAGAACTGAATGAGCTTATTTCACACAGTACAATGTTTGGCAATGAAGATGTTTGTTTTCTCAACAAACTACTTTACAAATGAGGTGAATCTACTTACTTGGCCATCTTGTTAGATTACATTAACAAGGAAAGTTTGAACTTGCTGCACTCAACCATCTTTGTAGAAATTAAACTGATTCCTAGAAGCGAATTCACTTATTTCACACAGTACAGTGTTGGTACTGAAGATGTTTCTTTTCTAAAGAAACTACTTTAGAAATGAGGCAAATACACTAACTTGTACATCTTGTTAGATTACACAAAATAGGAAATTTTGAACTTGCTGCACTCAACCGTCTTAGTAGGAAAGCAAGTGATTCCTAGAACGGAACTAGCTTATTTCACACAGTACAATGTTCGGTTATAAAGATGTTAATTTTCTCAACAAACTATTTTACAAATGAGGTGACTCTGCTAACTTGGCCATCTTTTTAGATTACATTAACAAGGAAAGTTTGAACTTGCTGCACTCAACCATCTTTGTACAAATTAAACTGATTCCTAGAACCGAATTACCTTATTTCACACAGTTCAGTGTTCGGTACTGAAGATGTTTCTTTTCTAAAGAAACTACTTTAGAAATGAGGCAAATGCACTAACTTGTACATCTTGTTAGATTACACAAACTAGGAAAGTTTGAACTTGCTGCTCTCAACCTTTTTTGTAGGAAAGCAACTGAATTCTAGAACCGAATTAGCTCATTTCACACAGTACAAAGTTTGGCAATTTATGTTTGTTTTCTAAAGAAACTACTTTAGAAATGAGGCGAATCTACTAACTAGGACATCTTTTTAGATTTCATTAACAAGGAAAGTTTGAACTTGTTAAACTCAACCATCTTCATAGAAAGGAAACTGATTCCTAGAACCAAATTTACTTATTTCAAACAGTACAGTGTTCGGTTCTGAAGATTTTTGTTTTTAAGAAACTAATTTAGAAATGACGCGAATCCAGTAACTTGTACATCTTGTTAGATTACACAAACTAGAAAGTTTGAACTTGCTGCACTCAACCATCTTCGTAGATATTAAACTGATTCCTAGAAGCGAATTAACTCATTTCACACAGTTCAGTGTTCGGTTCTGAAGATGTTTCTTTTCTAAAGAAACTACTTTAGAAATGAGGCCAATCTACTAAGTTGTGCATCGTTTTAGATTCCATGAACAAGGAACGTTTGAACTTGCTGCACTCAACCTTCTTTGTAGGAAAGGAAGTGATTCTAGAACCGAATGAGCTTATTTCACACAGTACAATGTTCGGCAATAAAGATGTTAATTTTCTCAACAAACTACTTTACAAATGAGGCGAATCTACTAACTTGGCCATCTTTTTAGATTACATTAACAAGGAAAGTTTGAACTTGCTGAACTCAACCATCTTCGTAGAAATGAAACTGATTCCTAGAAGCCGAATTCACTTATTTCACACAGTACAGTGTTCGAACTGAAGATGTTTCTTTTCTAAAAAACTACTTTAGAAATGAGATGAATCCACTAACTTGTATATCTTGTTAGATTATACAAACTCGGAAAGTTTGAACTTGCTGCACTCAACCTTCTTCGTAGGAAAGCAAGTGATTCCTAGAATCGAACTAGCTCATTTCACATAGTACAGTGTTCAGTAATGAAGATGCTTGTTTTCTAAACAAACTACTTTAGAAATGAGGCCAAACTGCTAAGTTGTGCATCTTTTTAGATCACATTAACAAGAAAAGTTTGAACTTGCTGCACTGAACCTTCTTTGTAGGAAAGCAACTGATTCCTAGAACCGAATGAGCTTATTTCACACAGTACAATGTTCGGCAATGAAGATGTTTGTTTTCTCAACAAACTACGTTACAAATGAGGCGAATCTACTAACGTGGCCATCTTTTTAGATTACATTAACAAGGAAAGTTTGAACTTGCTGCACTCAACCTTCTTTGTAGGAAAGCAAGTGATTCCTAGAAGCGATTTAACTTATTTCACACTGTACAGTGTTCGGTACTGAAGATGTTTCTTTTCTAAAGATACTACTTTAGAAGTGACGCCAAACTACTACGTTGTCCATCTTTTTAGATTACATTAACAAGGAAAGTTTCAACTTGTTGCACTCAACCTTCTTTGTAGGACAGCAAGTGATTCCTAGACCCGAATGTGCTTATTTCACACAGTACAATGTTCGGCAATAAAGATGTTAATTTTCTCAACAAACTGTTTTAGAAATGAGGTGACTCTGCTAACTTGGCCATCTTTTTAGAATACATTAACAAGGAAGGTTGCAACTTGCTGCACTCAACCATCTTCGTAGAAAGAAAACTGATTCCTAGAACCGAATTAACTTATTTCACACAGTACAGTGTTCAGTTCTGAAGACGTTTGTTTTGTAAAGAAACCACTTTAGAAACGACTCGAATCCATAACTTGTAAATATTGTTTAATTACACAAACTAGGAAAGTTTGAACTTGCTGCAATCAACCTTCTTCGTAGGAAAGCAGGTGATTCCTACAACTGACCTAGCTCATTTCACATAGTATAGTTTTCGGTAATGAAGATGTTCGTTTTGTAAACAAACTACTTTAGAAATGAGGCCTATCTACTAAGTTGTGCATCTTTTTAGATTACATTAACAAGGAAAGTTTGAACTTGCTGCACTCAACCATCTTCGTAGAACTTAAACTGATTCCTAGCACCGAATTACCTTATTTCACACAGTTCCGTGTAAGGTACTGAAGATGTTTCTTTTCTAAAGAAACTACTTTAGAAATGAGGCGAATGCACTAACTTGTACATCTTGTTAGATTACACAAACTGGGAAAGTTTGAACTTGCTGCACTCAACCTTCTTCGTAGAAATTAAACTGATTCCTAAAAACCGAATTAACTTATTTCACACAGTACAGTGTTCGGTACTGAAGATGTTTCTTTTCTAAAGAAACTACTTTAGAAATGAGGCCAATCTATTACGTTGTGCATCTTTTTAGATTACATTAAGAAGGAAAGTTTGAACTGGCTGCACTCAACCTCCTTTGTAGGAAAGCAACTGAATTCTAGAACCGAATTAGCTTTTTACACACAGTACAATGTTCGGCAATGAAGATGTTTGTTTTCTCAACAAACTACTTTAGCAATGAGGCAAATCTTCTAACTTGGACATCTTTTTAGAGCACATTAACAAGGAAAGTTTGAACTTGTTAAACTCAACCATCTTCGTAGAAAGTAAACTGATTCCTAGAACCGAATTAGCTCATTTCACACAGTACAAAGTTTGGCAATTTAGGTTTGTTTCCTAAGAAACTACTTTAGAAATGAGTCGAATCTACTAACATGGACATCGTTTTAGATTACATTGAAAAGGAAAGTTTGAATTTGCTAAACTCAACCATCTTCGTAGAAAGGAAACTGATTCCTAGAACCAAATTTACTTATTTCACACAGTACAGTGTTCGGTACTGAAGATGTTTGCTTTCTAAGAAACTAATTTAGAAATGACGCAATCAGTAACTTGTACATCTTTTTAGATTACACAAACTAGGAAAGTTTGAACTTGCTGCACTCAACCATCTTCGTAGAAATTAAACTGATTCCTAGAAGTGAATTAACTCATTTCACATGGTACAGTGTTCGGTACTGAAGATGTTTCTTTTCAAAAGAAACTACTTTAGAAATGAGGCCAATCTACTATGTTGTGCATCTTTTTAGATTCCATTGAAAAGGAAAGTTTGAACTTGCTGCACTCAACCTTCTTTGTAGGAATGCAAGTGATTCCTAGAACCGAATGAGCTTATTTCACACAGTACAATGTTTGGCAATGAAGATGTTTGTTTTCTCAACAAACTCCATTACACATGAGGCGAATCTACTAACTTGGCCATCTTGTTAGATTACATTAACAAGGAAAGTTTGAACTTGCTGCACTCAACCATCTTCGTAGAAATTAAACTGATTCCTAGAACTGAATTACCTTATTTCACACAGTACAGTGCTCGGTACTGAAGATGTTTCTTTTCTAAAGAAACTACTTTAGAAATGAGGCGAATCCACTAACTTGTATATCTTGTTAGATTACACAAACTAGGAAAGTTTGAACTTGCTGCACTCAACCTTCTTCATAGGAAAGCAAGTGATTCCTAGAACGGAACTAGCTTATTTCACATAGAACAGTGTTCGGTAATGAAGACGTTTGTTTTCTAAACAAACTACTTTAGAAATGAGGCCAATCTACTAAGTTGTGCATCTTTTTAGATTACATTAACAAGGAAAGTTTGAACTTGCTGCAGTCAACCTTCTTTGTAGGAATGCAACTGATTCCTAGAACTGAATGAGCTTACTTCACACAGTACAATGTTTGGCAATGACGATGTTTGTTTTCTCAACAAACTACTTTACAAATGAGGTGAATCTACTTACTTGGCCATCTTGTTAGATTACATTAACAAGGAAAGTTTGAACTTGCTGCACTCAACCATCTGCGTAGAAATTAAACTGATTCCTAGAAGCGAATTCACTTATTTCACACAGTACAGTGTTCGGTACTGAAGATGTTTCTCTTCTAAAGAAACTACTTTAGAAATGAGGCAAATACACTAACTTGTACATCTTGTTAGATTACACAAAATAGGAAATTTTGAACTTGCTGCACTCAACCGTCTTCATAGGAAAGCAAGTGATTCCCAGAACGGAACTAGCTTATTTCACACAGTACAATGTTCGGTTATAAAGATGTTAATTTTCTCAACAAACTATTTTACAAATGAGGTGACTCTGCTAACTTGGCCATCTTTTTAGATTGCATTAACAAGGAAAGTTTGAACTTGCTGCACTCAACCATCTTTACAAATTAAACTGATTCCTAGAAACGAATTACCTTATTTCACACAGTTCAGTGTTCGGTACTGAAGATGTTTCTTTTCTAAAGAAACTACTTTAGAAATGAGGCGAATGCACTAACTTGTACATCTTGTTAGATTACACAAACTAGGAAAGTTTGAACTTGCTGCACTCAACCATCTTCGTAGATATTAAACTGATTCCTAGAAGCGAATTAACTCATTTCACACAGTTCAGTGTTCGGTTCTGAAGATGTTTCTTTTCTAAAGAAACTACTTTAGAAATGAGGCCAATCTACTAAGTTGTGCATCGTTTTAGATTCCATGAACAAGGAACGTTTGAACTTGCTGCACTCAACCTTCTTTGTAGGAAAGGAAGTGATTCGTAGAACCGAATGAGCTTCTTTCACACAGTACAATGTTCGGCAATAAAGATGTTAATTTTCTCAACAAACTACTTTACAAATGAGGCGAATCTACTAACTTGGCCATCTTTTTAGATTACATTAACAAGGAAAGTTTGAACTTGCTGAACTCAACCATCTTCGTAGAAATGAAACTGATTCCTAGAAGCGAATTCACTTATTTCACACAGTACAGTGTTCGGAACTGAAGATGTTTCTTTTCTAAAAAAACTACTTTAGAAATGAGATGAATCCACTAACTTGTATATCTTGTTAGATTACACAAACTCGGAAAGTTTGAACTTGCTGCACTCAACCTTCTTCGTAGGAAAGCAAGTGATTCCTAGAAATCGAACTAGCTCATTTCACATAGTACAGTGTTCAGTAATGAAGATGCTTGTTTTCTAAACAAACTACTTTAGAAATGAGGCCAAACTGCTAAGTTGTGCATCTTTTTAGATCACATTAACAAGAAAAGTTTGAACTTGCTGCACTGAACCTTCTTTGTAGGAAAGCAACTGATTCCTAGAACCGAATGAGCTTATTTCACACAGTACAATGTTCGCAATGAAGATGTTTGTTTTCTCAACAAACTACGTTACAAATGAGGCCAATCTACTAACGTGGCCATCTTTTTAGATTACATTAACAAGGAAAGTTTGAACTTGCTGCACTCAACCTTCTTTGTAGGAAAGCAAGTGATTCCTAGAAACGATTTAACTTATTTCACACTGTACAGTGTTAGGTACTGAAGATGTTTCTTTTCTAAAGATACTACTTTAGAAATGACGCCAAACTACTACGTTGTCCATCTTTTTAGATTACATTAACAAGGAAAGTTTCAACTTGTTGCACTCAACCTTCTTTGTAGGACAACAAGTGATTCCTAGACCCGAATGTGCTTATTTCACACAGTACAATGTTCGGCAATAAAGATGTTAATTTTCTCAACAAACTGTTTTAGAAATGAGGTGACTCTGCTAACTTGGCCATCTTTTTAGAATACATTAACAAGGAAGGTTGCAACTTGCTGCACTCAACCATCTTCGTAGAAAGAAAACTGATTCCTAGAACCGAATTAACTTATTTCACACAGTACAGTGTTCAGTTCTGAAGACGTTTGTTTTGTAAAGAAACCACTTTAGAAACGACTCGAATCCATAACTTGTAAATATTGTTTAATTACACAAACTAGGAAAGTTTGAACTTGCTGCAATCAACCTTCTTCGTAGGAAAGCAGGTGATTCCTACAACTGACCTAGCTCATTTCACATAGTATAGTTTTTCGTAATGAAGATGTTCGTTTTGTAAACAAACTACTTTAGAAATGAGGCCTATCTACTAAGTTGTGCATCTTTTTAGATTACATTAACAAGGAAAGTTTGAACTTGCTGCACTCAACCATCTTCGTAGAACTTAAACTGATTCCTAGCACCGAATTACCTTATTTCACACAGTTCCGTGTAAGGTACTGAAGATGTTTCTTTTCTAAAGAAACTACTTTAGAAATGAGGCGAATGCACTAACTTGTACATCTTGTTAGATTACACAAACTGGGAAAGTTTGAACTTGCTGCACTCAACCTTCTTCGTAGAAATTAAACTGATTCCTAAAAGCGAATTAACTTATTTCACACAGTACAGTGTTCGGTACTGAAGATGTTTCTTTTCTAAAGAAACTACTTTAGAAATGAGGCCAATCTATTACGTTGTGCATCTTTTTAGATTACATTAAGAAGGAAAGTTTGAACTGGCTGCACTCAACCTCCTTTGTAGGAAAGCAACTGAATTCTAGAACCGAATTAGCTTTTTACACACAGTACAATGTTCGGCAATGAAGATGTTTGTTTTCTCAACAAACTACTTTAGCAATGAGGCAAATCTTCTAACTTGGACATCTTTTTAGAGCACATTAACAAGGAAAGTTTGAACTTGTTAAACTCAACCATCTTCGTAGAAAGTAAACTGATTCCTAGAACCGAATTAGCTCATTTCACACAGTACAAAGTTTGGCAATTTAGGTTTGTTTCCTAAGAAACTACTTTAGAAATGAGTCGAATCTACTAACATGGACATCGTTTTAGATTACATTGAAAAGGAAAGTTTGAATTTGCTAAACTCAACCATCTTCGTAGAAAGGAAACTGATTCCTAGAACCAAATTTACTTATTTCACACAGTACAGTGTTCGGTACTGAAGATGTTTGCTTTCTAAGAAACTAATTTAGAAATGACGCGAATCCAGTAACTTGTACATCTTTTTAGATTACACAAACTAGGAAAGTTTGAACTTGCTGCACTCAACCATCTTCGTAGAAATTAAACTGATTCCTAGAAGTGAATTAACTCATTTCACATGGTACAGTGTTCGGTACTGAAGATGTTTCTTTTCAAAAGAAACTACTTTAGAAATGAGGCCAATCTACTATGTTGTGCATCTTTTTAGATTCCATTGAAAAGGAAAGTTTGAACTTGCTGCACTCAACCTTCTTTGTAGGAATGCAAGTGATTCCTAGAACCGAATGAGCTTATTTCACACAGTACAATGTTTGGCAATGAAGATGTTTGTTTTCTCAACAAACTCCATTACACATGAGGCGAATCTACTAACTTGGCCATCTTGTTAGATTACATTAACAAGGAAAGTTTGAACTTGCTGCACTCAACCATCTTCGTAGAAATTAAACTGATTCCTAGAACTGAATTACCTTATTTCACACAGTACAGTGCTCGGTACTGAAGATGTTTCTTTTCTAAAGAAACTACTTTAGAAATGAGGCGAATCCACTAACTTGTATATCTTGTTAGATTACACAAACTAGGAAAGTTTGAACTTGCTGCACTCAACCTTCTTCATAGGAAAGCAAGTGATTCCTAGAACGGAACTAGCTTATTTCACATAGAACAGTGTTCAGTAATGAAGACGTTTGTTTTCTAAACAAACTACTTTAGAAATGAGGCCAATCTACTAAGTTGTGCATCTTTTTAGATTACATTAACAAGGAAAGTTTGAACTTGCTGCAGTCAACCTTCTTTGTAGGAATGCAACTGATTCCTAGAACTGAATGAGCTTACTTCACACAGTACAATGTTTGGCAATGACGATGTTTGTTTTCTCAACAAACTACTTTACAAATGAGGTGAATCTACTTACTTGGCCATCTTGTTAGATTACATTAACAAGGAAAGTTTGAACTTGCTGCACTCAACCATCTGCGTAGAAATTAAACTGATTCCTAGAAGCGAAATTCACTTATTTCACACAGTACAGTGTTCGGTACTGAAGATGTTTCTCTTCTAAAGAAACTACTTTAGAAATGAGGCAAATACACTAACTTGTACATCTTGTTAGATTACACAAAATAGGAAATTTTGAACTTGCTGCACTCAACCGTCTTCGTAGGAAAGCAAGTGATTCCCAGAACGGAACTAGCTTATTTCACACAGTACAATGTTCGGTTATAAAGATGTTAATTTTCTCAACAAACTATTTTACAAATGAGGTGACTCTGCTAACTTGGCCATCTTTTTAGATTACATTAACAAGGAAAGTTTGAACTTGCTGCACTCAACCATCTTCGTACAAATTAAACTGATTCCTAGAAACGAATTACCTTATTTCACACAGTTCAGTGTTCGGTACTGAAGATGTTTCTTTTCTAAAGAAACTACTTTAGAAATGAGGCGAATGCACTAACTTGTACATCTTGTTAGATTACACAAACTAGGAAAGTTTGAACTTGCTGCTCTCAACCTTTTTTGTAGGAAAGCAACTGAATTCTAGAACCGAATTAGCTCATTTCACACAGTACAAAGTTTGGCAATTTATGTTTGTTTTCTAAAGAAACTACTTTAGAAATGAGACGAATCTACTAACTAGGACATCTTTTTAGATTTCATTAACAAGGAAAGTTTGAACTTGTTAAACTCAACCATCTTCGTAGAAAGGAAACTGATTCCTAGAACCAAATTTACTTATTTCAAACAGTACAGTGTTCGGTACTGAAGATTTTTGTTTTTTAAGAAACTAATTTAGAAATGACGCGAATCCAGTAACTTGTACATCTTGTTAGATTACACAAACTAGGAAAGTTTGAACTTGCTGCACTCAACCATCTTCGTAGAAATTAAACTGATTTCTAGAAGCGAATTAACTCATTTCACACAGTGCAGTGATCGTTACTGAAGATGTTTCTTTTCTAAAGACACTACTTTAGAAATGAGGCCAATCTATTAAGTTGTGCATCGTTTTAGATTCCATTAACAAGGAAAGTTTGAACTTGCTGCATTGAACCTTCTTTGTAGGAAAGCAAGTGATTCCTAGAACCGAATGAGCTTCTTTCACACAGTACAATGTTCGGCAATAAAGATGTTAATTTTCTCAACAAACTACTTTACAAATGAGGCGAAGCTACTAACGTGGCCATCTTTTTAGATTACATTAACAAGGAAAGTTTGAACTTGCTGAACTCATCCATCTTCTTAGAAATGAAACTGATTCCTAGAAGCGAATTCACTTATTTCACACAGTACAGTGTTCGGAACTGAAGATGTTTCTTTTCTAAAAAAACGACTTTAGAAATGAGGTGAATCCATGAACTTTTACATCTTGTTAGATTACACAAACTAGGAAAGTTTGAACTTGCTGCACTCAACCTTCTTCGTAGGAAAGCAAGTGATTCCTAGAATCGAACTAGCTCATTTCACATAGTACAGTGTTCGGCAATGAAGATGTTTGTTTTCTCAACAAACTACGTTACAAATGAGGCGAATCTACTAACTTGGCCAACTTTTTAGATTACATTAACAAGGAAAGTTTGAACTTGCGGCACTCAACCTTCTTCATAGAAATTAAACTGATTCCTAGAAGCGAATTCACTTATTTCACACAATACAGTGTTCGGTACGGAAGATGTTTCTTTTCTAAAGAAACTACTTTACAAATCAGGCCAATGCACTAACATGTACATCTTGTTAGATTACACAAACTAGGAAAGTTTGAATTTGCTGCACTCAACCTTCTTCGTAGGAAACCAAGTGATTCCTAGAACCGAACAAGCTTATTTCACATAGTACAGTGTTCGGTAATGAAGATGTTTGTTTTCTAAACAAACTACTTTAGAAATGAGGCCTATCTACTAAGTTGTGCATCTTTTTAGATTACATTAACAAGGAAAGTTTGAAGTTGCTACACTCAACCTTATTTGTAGGAAAACAACTGATTCCTAGAACCGAATGAGCTTATTTCACACAGTACAATGTTCGGCAATGAAGATGTTTGTTTTCTCAACAAAGTACTTTACAAATGAGGCGAATCTACTAACTTGGCCATCTTTTTAGGTTACATTAACAAGGAAAGTTTGAACTTGCTGCACTCAACCATCTTCGTAGAATGGAAACTGATTCCTAGAAGCGAATTCACTTATTTCACACAATACAGTATTCAGTACTGAAGATGTTTGTTTTCCAAAGAAACCACTTTAGAAACGATGCGAAACCACTAACTTGTACATTTTGTTAGATACACAAACTAGGAAAGTTTGAACTTGCTGCACACAACCTTCTTCGTAGGAAAGCAAGTGTTTCCTAGAACCGAACGAGCTCATTTCACATAGTACAGTGTTCCGTAATGTAGATGTTTGTTTTCTCAACAAAATATTACCAATGAGGCAAATCTACTAACTTGGACATCTTCTTAGATTATATTAACAAGGAAAGTTGGAACTTGCTGCACTCAACCTTCTTCGTAGAAATTAAACTGATTCCTAGAAGCGAATTAACTTATTTCACACAGTACAGTTTTCGGTACTGAAGATGTTTCTTTTCTAAAGAAACTACTTTAGAAATGAGGCCAATCAACTAAGTTGTGCTTCTTTTTAGATTACATTAACAAGGAAAGTTTGAACTTCCTGCACTCAACCTTCTTTGTAGGACAGCAAGTGATTCCTAATACCGAATGAGCTTATTTCACACAGTACAATGTTCGGCAATGAAGATGTTTGTTTTCTCAACAAAGTACTTTACAAATCAGGCAAATCTTCTAACTTGGCCACCTTTTAGATTACATTAACAAGGAAAGTTTGACCTTACTGCACTCAACCTTCTTCGTAGAAATTAAACTGATTCCTAGAAGCGAATTAACTTATTTCACACAGTAGTGTTCGGTACTGAAGATGTTTCTTTTCTAAAGAAACTACTTTAGAAATGAGGCCAATCTACTACGTTGTGCATCTTGTTACATTACATTAACAAGGAAAGCTTGAACTGGCTGGAGTCAAACTTCTTTCTAGGAAAGCAACTGAATTCTAGACCTAAATTAGCTTTTTTCACACAGTACAATATTCGGCAATGAAGATGTTTGTTTTCTCAACAAACTACTTTACTAATGCGGCAAATCTACTAACTTGCACATCTTTTTAGATCACATTAACAAGGAAAGTTTGAACTTGCTAAACTCAACTATCTTCGTAGAAAGTAAACTGATTCCTAGAACCGAATTAGCTCATTTCACACAGTACAAAGTTTGGCAATGAAGGTTTGTTTTCTAAAGAAACTACATTAGAAATGAGGCCAATCTACTAACTTGGACATCTTTTTAGATTACATTAACAAGGAAAGTTTGAACTTGCTAAACTCAACCATCTTCGTAGAAAGGAAACTGATTCCTAGACACGAATTAACTTATTTCACACAGTACAGTGTTCGGTACTGAAGATGTTTGTTTTGTAAAGAAACTACTTTAGACATGACGTGAATCCACTAACTTGTACATCTTGTTAGATTACACAAACTAGGAAAGTTTGAACTTGCTGCACTCAACCTTCTTCGTAGGAAAGCAAGTGATTCCTAGAACGGAACTAGGTTATTTCACATAGTACAGTGTTCGGTAATGAAGATGTTTGTTTTCTAAACAAACTGCTTTAGAAATGAGGCCAATCTACTAAGTTGTGCATCTTTTTAGATAACATTAACAAGGAAAGTTTGAACTTGCTGCACTCAACCTTCTTTGTAGGAAAGCCAGTGATTCCTAGAACCGAATGAGCTTATTTCACACAGTACAATGTTCGGCAATAAAGATGTTAATTTTCTCAATAAACTACCTTACAAATGAGGTGAGTCTGCTAACTTGGCCATCTTTTTAGATTACATTAACAAGGAAAGTGTGAACTTGCTGCACTCAACCATCTTCGTAGAAAGGAAACTGATTCCTAAAACCGAATTAACTTATTTCACACAGTAAAGTTCTCAGTACTGAAGATGTTTGTTTTCTAAAGAAACCACTTTAGAAACAACGCGAAACCAATAACTTGTATATCTTGTTAGATTACACAAACTAGGAAAGTTTGAACTTGCTGCACTCACCCTTCTTCTTAGGAAAGAAAGTGATTCCTAGAGCGGAACTAGCTTATTTCACATAGTACTGTGTTCGGTAATGAAGATGTTTCTTTTCTAAAAAAACTAATTTAGAAAGGGGCGAATGCACTAACTTGTATATCTTGTTAGATTACACAAACTAGGAAAGTTTGAACAAGCTGCACTCAACCTTCTTCGTAGGAATGCAAGTGATTCCTAGAAGCGAATTAACTTATTTCACAAAGTACATTGTTTGGTACTGAAGATGTTTCTGTATAAAGAAACTACTTTAGAAATGAGGCCAATCTACTACGTTGTGCATCATTTTACATTACATTAAGAAGGAATGTTTGAACTTGCTGCACTTAACCGTCTTTGTAGGAAAGCAACTGATTTCTAGAACTAAATTAGCTTTTTTCACACAGTACAATGTTCGGCAATGAAGATGTTTGTTTTCTCAACAAAGTACTTTACAAATGAGGCAAATCTTCTAACTTGGCCATCTTTTTAGATTATATTAACAAGGAAAGTTTGAACTTGCTGCACTCAACCATCTTCGTAGAAATTAAACTGATTCCTAGAAGCGAATTAACTTATTTCACACAATACAGTGTTCGGTACTGAAGATGTTTCTTTTCTAAAGAAATTAATTTAGAAATGAGGCCAATCTACTAAGTTGTGAATATTTTTAGATTACATTAACAAGGAAAGTTTGAACTTGCTGCACTCAACCGTCTTTGTAGGAAAGCAACTGAATTCTAGAACCGAATGAGCTTTTTTCACACAGTACAATGTTCGGCAATGAAGATGTTTGTTTTCTCAACAAACTACTTTACAAATGAGGCGAATCTTCTAACTTGGCCATCTTTTTAGATTACATTAACAAGAAAAGTTTTAACTTGCTGCACTCAACCATCTTCGTAGAAATTAAACTGATTCCTAGAAGCGAATTAACTTATTTCACACAGTACAGTGTTCGGTACTGAAGATGTTTCTTTTCTAAAGAAATTAATTTAGAAATGAGGCGAATCCACTAAGTTGTGCATCTTTTTAGAATACATTAACAAGGAATGTTTGAACTTGCTGCACTCAACCGTCTTTGTAAGAAAGCAAATGAATTCTAGATCCGAATTAGCTTTTTTTCACAAGGTACAATGTTCAGAAAAGAAGGTTTGTTTTCTAAAGAAACTACTTTAGAAATGATGCCAGTCTACTAACTTGGACATCTTTTCAGATTACATTAACAAGGAAAGTTTGAACTTGCTAAACTCAACCATCTTCGAAGAAAAGAAACTGATTCCGAGAACCAATTTAACTTATTTCACACAGTACAGTGTTCGGTACTGAAGATGTTCGTTTTCTAAAGAAACTAATTTAGAAATGACGCGAATCCACTAACTTGCACATCTTGTTAGATTACACAAACTAGGAAAGTTTGAACTTGCTGCACTCTACCTTCTTCATAGGAAAGCAAGTGATTCCGAGAACCGAACTAGATTATTTCACATAGTACAGTGTTCCCTAATGAAGATGTTTGTTTTCTAAACAAACTACTTTAGGAATGAGGCCAATCTACTAACTTGTGAATCTTTTTAGATTACATTAACAAGGAAAGTTTGAACTTGCTGCACTCAACCTTCTTTCTAGGAAAGCAACTGATTCCTAGAATCGAATGAGCTTATTTCACACAGTACAATGTTCAGCAATGAAGATGTTAATTTTCTCAACAAACTACTTTACAAATGAGGTGAATCTGCTAAGTTGGCCATCTTTTTAGATTACATTAACAAGGAAAGTATGAAGTTGCTGCCCTCAAACATCTTCGTGGAAATGAAACTGATTCCTAGAACCGAATTAACTTATTTCACACAGTACAGTGTTCAGTACTGAAGATGTTTGTTTTCTAAAGGAACCACGTTAGCAATGACACGAATCCACTAAGTTGTACATCTTCTTAGATTACACAAATTGGGAATGTTTGAACTTGCTGCACTCAACCTTCTTCGTAGGAAAGCAAGTGATTCCTAGAACCGAACTAGCTCACTTCACATAGTACAGTGTGCGGTAATGAAAATGTTTGTTTTCTAAACAAACTATTTTACAAATGAGGCGAATCTACTGACTTGGCAATCTTTTTAGATTACATTAACAAGGAAAGTTTGAACTTGCTGCACTCAACCATCTTCGTAGAAATTAAACTCATTCCTAGAAGCGAATTAACTTATTTCACACAGTACAGTGTTTCAACTACTAAAGATGTTTCTTTTCTAAAAGAAACTACCTTAGAAATGAGGCGAATCCACTAACTTGTACTGTATGGTCCATCTTGTCAGATTACACAAACTAGGAAAGTTTGAACTTGCTGCACTCAACCTTCTTCGTAGAAATTAAACTGATTCCTAGAAGCGAATTAACTTATTTCACACAGTACAGTGTTCGGTACTGAAGATGTTTCTTTACTAAAGAAACTACTTTAGAAATGAGGCCAATCTACTAAATTGTGCGTCTTCTTAGATTACATTAACAAGGAAAGATTGAACTTGCTGCACTCAACCGTCTTTGTAGAAATTAAACTGATTCCTAGAAGCGAATTAACTTATTTCACACAATACAGTGTTCGGTACTGAAGATGTTTCTTTTCTAAAGAAATTAATTTAGAAATGAGGCGAATCCACTAAGTTGTGCATCTTTTTAGAATACATTAACAAGGAATGTTTGAACTTGCTGCACTCAACCGTCTTTGTAAGAAAGCAAATGAATTCTAGATCCGAATTAGCTTTTTTCACAAGGTACAATGTTCAGAAAAAGAAGGTTTGTTTTCTAAAGAAACTACTTTAGAAATGATGCCAGTCTACTAACTTGGACATCTTTTCAGATTACATTAACAAGGAAAGTTTGAACTTGCTAAACTCAACCATCTTGAAGAAAAGAAACTGATTCCGAGAACCAATTTAACTTATTTCACACAGTACAGTGTTAGAATACTGAAGATGTTCGTTTTCTAAAGAAACTAATTTAGAAATGACGCGAATCCACTAACTTGCACATCTTGTTAGATTACACAAACTAGGAAAGTTTGAACTTGCTGCACTCTACCTTCTTCATAGGAAAGCAAGTGATTCCGAGAAACGAACTAGATTATTTCACATAGTACAGTGTTCCCTAATGAAGATGTTTGTTTTCTAAACAAACTACTTTAGGAATGAGGCCAATCTACTAACTTGTGAATCTTTTTAGATTACATTAACAAGGAAAGTTTGAACTTGCTGCACTCAACCTTCTTTCTAGGAAAGCAACTGATTCCTAGAATCGAATGAATGAGCTTATTTCACACAGTACAATGTTCAGCAATGAAGATGTTAATTTTCTCAACAAACTACTTTACAAATGAGGTGAATCTGCTAAGTTGGCCATCTTTTTAGATTACATTAACAAGGAAAGTATGAAGTTGCTGCCCTCAAACATCTTCGTGGAAATGAAACTGATTCCTAGAACCGAATTAACTTATTTCACACAGTACAGTGTTCAGTACTGAAGATGTTTGTTTTCTAAAGGAACCACGTTAGCAATGACACGAATCCACTAAGTTGTACATCTTCTTAGATTACACAAATTGGGAATGTTTGAACTTGCTGCACTCAACCTTCTTCGTAGGAAAGCAAGTGATTCCTAGAACCGAACTAGCTCACTTCACATAGTACAGTGTGCCCAGTAATGAAAATGTTTGTTTTTCTAAACAAACTATTTTACAAATGAGGCGAATCTACTGACTTGGCAATCTTTTTAGATTACATTAACAAGGAAAGTTTGAACTTGCTGCACTTCAGTGCACTGAGGCTTGCTCAACCATCTTCGTAGAAATTAAACTCATTCCTAGAAGCGAATTAACTTATTTCACACAGTACAGTGTTTCGTACTAAAGATGTTTCTTTTCTAAAGAAACTACCTTAGAAATGAGGCGAATCCACTAACTTGTACATCTTGTCAGATTACACAAACTAGGAAAGTTTGAACTTGCTGCACTCAACCTTCTTCGTAGAAATTAAACTGATTCCTAGAAGCGAATTAACTTATTTCACACAGTACAGTGTTCGGTACTGAAGATGTTTCTTTACTAAAGAAACTACTTTAGAAATGAGGCCAATCTACTAAATTGTGCGTCTTCTTAGATTACATTAACAAGGAAAGATTGAACTTGCTGCACTCAACCGTCTTTGTAGAAATTAAACTGATTCCTAGAAGCGAATTAACTTATTTCACACAGTACAGTGTTCGATACTGAAAATGTTTCTTTTCTAATGAAATTACTTTAGAAATGACACGAATCCACTAACTTGTACATCTTGTTAGATTACATTAACAAGCAAAGTTTAAACTTGCTAAACTCAACCATGTTCGTTGAAAGGAAACTGATTCCTAGAACCGAATTAACTGATTTCACACAGTACAGTGTTCGGTACTGAAGATGTTTCTTTTGTAAACAAACTACTTTAGAAATGAGGCCAATCTACTAAGTTATGCATCTTTTCAGATTACATTAACAAGGAAAGTTTGAACTTGCTGCACTCAACCATCTTTGTAGGCATGCAAGTGATTCCTAGAACCGAACTAGCCTATTTCACATAGTACAGTATTCGGTAATGAAGATGTTTGTTTTCTAAACAAACTACTTTAGAAATGAGGCCAATCTACTAAGTTGTGCATCTTTTCAGATTACATTAACAAGGAAACATTGAACTTGCTGCACTCTACCTTCTTTGTAGGAAAGCAACTGATTCCTAGAACCGAATGAGCTTATTTCACACAGTACAATGTTCGGAAATGAAGATGTTTGTATTCTCAACAAACTACTTTACAAATGAGGCGAATCTACTAACTTGGCCATCTTTTTAGATTACATTAACAAGGAAAGTTTGAACTTGCTGCTCTCAACCGTCTTTGTAGAAATTAAAATGATTCCTAGAAACTAATTAACTTATTTCATAGAGTACAGTGTTCGGTACTGAAGATGTTTCCTTTCTAAAGAAACTACTTTAGAAATGAGGCGAATCCACTAACTTGTACATCTTGTTAGATTTCCCAAACTAGAAATGTTTGAACTTGCTGCACTCAACCTTCTTCGTAGAAATTAAACTGATTCGTAGAAGCATATTAACTTATTTCACACAGTACATTTTTCGGTACTGAAGACGTTTCTTTTCTAAAGAAACTACTTTAGAAATGAGGTCAATCTACTAAGTTGTGCATCTTTTCAGATTACGTTAACAAGGAAAGTTTGAACTTGCTGCACTCAACCTTCTTTGTAGGAAAGCAAGTGATTCCTAGAACCGAATGAACTTATTTCACACAGTACAATGTTCAGCAATGAAGATGTTTGTTTTCTCAACAAAGTACTTAACAAATGAGGCAAATCTCCTAACTTGGCCATCTTTTTAGATTACTTTAACAAGGAAAGTTTGAACTTGCTGCACTCAACCATCTTCGTAGAAATTAAACTGATTCCTAGAAGCGAATTAACATTTCACACAGTACAGTGTTCGGTACTAAGATGTTTCTTTTCTAAAGAAACTACTTTAGAAATGAGGCCAATTTACTAAGTTGTGCATCTTTTTAGATTACATTAACAAGGAAATTTTGAACTTGCTGCACTCAACCTTCTTTGTAGGAAAGCAAGTGATTCCTAGAACCGAAGGACCTTATTTCACACAGTACAATGTTCGGAAATGAAGATGTTAATTTTCTCAACAAACTACTTTACAAATGAGGTAAATCTTTTAACTTGGCCATTTTTTGAGATTACATTAACAAGGAAAGTTTGAACTTGCTGCAAGTAAACATCTTCGTGGAAAGGAAACTGATTCCTAGAACCGAATTAACTTATTTCACACAGTACATTGTTCAGTACTGAAGATGTTTGTTTTCTAAAGGAACCACTTTAGAAACGACGCGAATCCACTCACTTGTACATCTTGTTAGAAAACACAAAGTAGGAAAGTTGGAACTTGCTGCACTCAACCCTCTTCGTAGGAAAGCAAGTGATTCCTAGAACCGAACTAGCTCATTTCACACAGTACAGTGTTCGTTAATGAAGATGTTTGTTTTCTAAACAAACTGCTTTAGAAATGAGGCCAATCTACTAAGTTGGGCATCTTTTCAGATTACATTAAAAAGGAAAGTTTGAACTTGCTGCACTCAACCTTCTTTGTAGGAAAGCAAGTGATTCCTAGAACTGAATGAGCTTATTTCACACAGTACAATGTTCGGCAATGAAGATGTTTGTATTCTCAACAAACTACTTTACAAATGAGGCGAATCTACTAACTTGGCCATCTTTTGAGATTACATTAACAAGGAAAGTTTGAACTTGCTGCACTCAACCGTCTTCGTAGAAATTGAACTGATTCCTAGAAGCTAATTAACTTATTTCACACAGTACAGTGTTTGGTACTGAAGATGATTCTTTTCTAAAGAAACTACTTTAGAAATGAGGCGAATCCACTAACTTCTAAATCTTGTTACATTACAAAAACTAGGAAAGTTTGAACGTTCTGCACTCAACCGTCTTTGTAGGAAAGCAACCAATTCTAGAACCGAATTAGCTTTTTTCACACAGTAAAATGTTCGGCTATGAAGATGTTTGTTTTCTCAACAAGCCACTTTACAAATGAGGCAAATCTTCTAACCTTGCCATCTTTTGAGAATACATTAACTAGGAAAGTTTTAACTTGCTGCACTCAACCTTCGTAGGAAAGCAAGTGATTCCTAAAACCGAATTAACTTATTTCACACAGTACAGTGTTCGGTAATGAAGATGGTTGTTTTCTAAAGAAACTAATATAGAAATGACAAGAATCCACTAACTTGTACATCTTGTTAGATTACACAAACTATGAAAGTTTGAACTTTCTGCACTCAACCTTCTTCGTAGGAAAGCAAGTGATTCCGAGAACCAAACTAGCTCATTTCACATAGTCCAGTGTTCGGTAATGAAGATGTTTGTTTTCTCAACAATGTACTTTAGAAATGAGGCCAATCTACTAAGTTGTGCATCTTTTTAGATTACATTAACAAGGAAAGTTTGAACTTGCTGCACTCAACCATCTTTGTAGGAAAGCAACTGGTTCCTAGAACCGAATGAGCTTATTTTACACAGTACAATGTTTGGCAATGAAGATGTTTGTTTTCCCAAAAAACTACTTTACAAATGAGGCGAATCTACTACCTTGGCCATGTTTTTAGATTACATTAACAAGGAAAGTTTGAACTTGCTGCTCTCAACCATCGTCGTGGAAATTAAACTAATTCCTAGAAGCGAATTAACTTATTTCACACAGCACAGTGTTCGGTACTGAAGATGTTTCTTTTCTAAAGAAACTACTTTAGAAATGACGCGAATCCACTAACTTGTACATCTTTTTAGATTAAACAAACTAGGAAAGTTTGAACATGCTGCACTCAACCTTCTTCGTAGAAATTAAACTGATTCCTAGAAGCGAATTAACTTATTTCACACAGTACAGTGTTCAGTACTGAAGATGTTTCTTTTCTAAAGAAACTACTTTAGAAATGAGGCCAATCTACTAAGCTGTGCATCTTTTCAGATTACATTAACAAGGAAAGTTTGAACTTGCTGCACTCAACCATCTTTGTAGGAAAGCAACTGATTCTTAGAACCGAATGAGCTTATTTTACACAGTACAATGTTTGGCAATGAAGATGTTTGTTTTCCCAAAAACTACTTTACAAATGAGGCGAATCTACTAACTTGGCCATGTTATTAGATTACATTAACAAGGAAAGTTTGAACTTGCTGCACTCAACCATCTTCGTAGAAATTAAACTGATTCCTAGAAGCGTATTAACTTATTTCACACAGTACAGTGTTCGGTACTGAAGATGTTTCTTTTCTAAAGAAACTACTTTAGAAATGACGCGAATCCACTAACTTGTACATCTTCTTAGATTAAACAACCTAGGAAAGTTTGAACTTGCTGCACTCAACCTTCTTCGTAGAAATTATTCTGATTCCTAGAAGCGAATTAACTTATTTCACACAGTACAGTGTTCGGTACTGAAGATGTTTCTTTTCTAAAGAAACTACTTTAGAAATGAGGCCAATCTACTAAATTGTGCATCTTTTTAGATTACATTAACAAGGAAAGTTTGAACTTGCTGCACTCAACCCTCTTTGTAGGAAAGCAACTGAATTCTAGAACCGAATGAGCTTTTCTCACACAATACAATGTTCGGCAATGAAGATGTTTGTTTTCTCAACAAACTACATTACCAATGAGGCAAATCTGCTAACTCGGACATCTTTTTAGATTACATTAACAAGGAAAGTTTGAACTTGCTAAACTCAACCATCTTCGTAGAAAGTAAACTAATTCCTAGGACCGAATTAGCTCATTTCACACAGTACAATGTTTGGCAATGAAGGTTTGTTTTCTAAAGAAACTATTTTAGAAATGAGTCGAATCGACTAACTTGGACATCTTTTTAGATTACATTAACAAGGAAAGTTTGAACTTGCTGCCCTCAACCATCTTCGTAGAAATTAAACTGAATCCTAGAACCGAATTAACTTATTTCACACCATACAGTGTTCGGTACTGAAGATGTTTCTTTTCTAAAGAAATTACTTTAGAAATGAGGTGAATCCACTAAGTTGTGCATCTTTTTAGAATACATTGACAAGGAATGTTTGAAGTTCCTGCACTCAACCGTCTATGTAGGAAAGGAACTGAATTCTAGATATGAATTAGCTTTTTTCACACAGTACAATGTTCGGCAATGAAGATGTTTGTTTTCTCAACAAACTACATTACAAAGGAGATGAATCTACTAACTTGGCCACCTTTTAGATTGCATTAACAAGGAAAGTTTGAACTTGCTGCACTAAACCATCTTCGTAGAAAGGAAACTGATTCCTAGAAGCGAATTAACTCATTTCACACAGTATAGTGTTCGGTACTGAAGATGTTTGTTTTCTAAAGAAACTACTTTAGAAATGATGCGAATCCACTACCTTGTACATCTTGTTAGATTACACAAACTAGGAACGTTTGAACTTGCTGCACTCAACCTTCTTCGTAGGAAAGCAAGTGTTTCCTAGAACCGAACTAGCTCATTTGACATAGTAGAGTTTTCGGTAATGAAGATGTTTGTTTTCTATACAAACTACATTAGAAATGAGGCCAATCTACAAAGTTGTGCATCTTCTCAGGTTACATTAACAAGGAAAGTTTAAACTTGCTGCACTCAACATTCTTTGTAGAAAAGCAAGTTATTCCTAGAACCGAATGAGCTTATTTCACACAGTACAATGTTTGGCAATGAAGATGTTAATTTTCTCAACAAACTACTTTACAAATGAGGCGAATCTCCTAACTTGGCCATTTTTTCAGATTACTTTAACAAGGAAAGTTTGAACTTGCTGCACTCAACCTTCATTATAGAAATTAAACTGAATCCCAGAAGTGAATTAACATTTGACACAGTACAGTGTTCGGTACTGAAGATGTTTCTTTTCTAAAGAAACTACTTTAGAATTGAGGCAAATCTACTATGTTGTGCAACTTTTTAGATTACATTAACAATGAAAGTTTGAACTTGCTGCACTTAACCTTCTTTGTAGGAAAGGAAGTGATTCCTAGAACCGAATGAGCTTATTTCACACAGTACATTGTTTGACAATGAAGATGTTTGTTTTCTCAACAAACAACTTTACAAATGAGGCGAATCTACTAACTTGGCCATCTTTTTAGATTACATTAACAAGGAAATTTGAACTCGTTGCACTCAACCGTCTTCTTAGAAATTAAACTGATTCCTAGAAGCGAATTAACTTATTTCATACAGTACAGTGTTCGGTACTGAAGATTTTTCTTTTCTAAAGAAACTACTTTAGAAATGACGCGAATGCACTAACTTGTACATCTTGTTAGATTACACAAACTAGGAAAGGATGAACTTGCTTCACTCAACCTTCTTTGTAGAAATTAAACTGATTCCTAGAAGCGAATTAACTTATTTCAGACAGTACCGTGTTCGGTACTGAAGATGTTTCTTTTCTCAAGAAACTACTTCAGAAATGAGGCCAATCTACTAAGTTGTGCATCTTTTCAGATTACATTAAGAAGGAAAGTTTGAACTTGCTGCACTCAACCTTCTTTTGAGGAAAGCAAGTGATTCCTAAAACTGTAAGAGGTCATTTCACACAGTACAATGTTCGGCAATGAAGATGTATGTTTTCTCAACAAAATACTTTACAAATGAGGCAAATATCCTAACTTTTCCATCGTTTTAGATTACATTAACGGGGAAAGTTTGAACTTGCTGCACTCAATCATCTTCGTAGAAATTAAACTGATTCCTACAAGTGAATTAACTTTTCACACAGTACAGTGTTCGGTACTGAAGATTATGTTTTCTACAGAAACTACTTTACAAATGAGTCCAATCTACTAAGTTGTGCATCTTTTTAGAATACATAAACAAGGAAAGTTTGAACTTGCTGCACTCAACCTTCTTTGTAGGAAAGCAAGTGATTCCTAGAACCGAATGAGCTTGTTTCACACAGTACAATGTTCAGAAATGAAGATGTTAATTTTCTCAACAAACTACTTTACAATTGAGTTGAATCTGCTAACTTGGCCATCTTTTTAGATTACATTAACAAGGAAAGTTTGAACTTGCTAAACTCAACCATCTTCGTAGAAAGGAAACTGATTCCTAGAACCGAATTAACTTATTTCTCCCAGTACAGTGTTCGAACTGAAGATGTTTGTTTTCTAAAGAAACCACTTTAGAAACGACGTGAAACCACTCACTTGTACATCTTGTTAGATTACACAAACTAGGAAAGTTTGACCTTGCTGCACTCAACCTTCTTCATAGGAAAGCAAGTGATACCTAGAACGGAACTAGCTTATTTCACACAGTACAATGTTAGGCTATAAAGATGTTAATTTTCTCAACAAGCTATTATACAAATGAGTTGACTCTGCTAACTTGGCCATCTTTTGGATGACATTAACAAGGAAAGATTGAACTTGCTGCTCTCAACGATCTTCGTAGAAAGGAAACTGATTCCTAGAATGGAATTAACTTATTTCACACAGTACATTGCTCAGTACTGAAGATGTTTGTTTTCTAAAGAAACCGATTTAGAAACGACGTGAAACCACTAACTTGTACATCTTGTTAGATTACACAAACTAGGAAAGTTTGAACTTGCTGCACTCAACCTTCTTCGTAGGAAAGCAAGTGATTCCTACAACCGTACTTGCTCATTTCACATAGTACAGTTTTCGGTAATGAAGATGTTTGTTTTCTAAACAAACTACTTTAGAAATGAGGCCAATCTGCTCAGTTGTGCATCATTTCAGATTACGTTAACAAGGAAAGTTTGAACTTGCCGCAGTCAACCTTCTTTATAGGAACGCAACTGATTCCTAGAACCGAATGAGCTTATTTCACACAGTACAATGTTAGGCAATGAAGATGTTTGTTTTCTGAACAAAGTACTTTACAAATGAGGTGAATCTTCTAACTTGGACATCTTTTTAGATTACATTAACAAGGAACGTTTGAACTTGCTGCACTCAACCTTCTTCGGAGAAATTAAACTGATTCCTAGAAGCGAATTAACTTATTTCACACAGTACAGTTTTCGGTACTGAAGATGTTTCTTTTCTAAAGAAACTACTTTAGAAATGAGGCCAATCTACTAAGTTGTGCATCTTTAGATTACATTAACAAGGAAAGTTTTAACTTGCTAAACTCAACCATCTTCGTAGAAAGGAAACTGATTCCTAGAACCCAATAAACTTATTTCACACAGTACAGTGTTCGGTACTGAAGATGTTTGTTTTCTAAAGAAACTAATTTAGAAATGACACGAATCCACTAACTTGTACATATTGTTAGATTACAGAAACTAGGAAAGTTTGAACTTGCTGCACTCAACCTTCTTCGTAGGAAAGCAACTGATTCCTAGAAATCAATTAGCTCATTTCACACAGTACAATGTTTGGAAATGAAGGTTTGTTTTCTAAAGAAACTACTTTAGAAATGAGGCGAATCTACTAACTTGGACATCTTTTTAGATTACATTAACAAGGAAAGTTTGAACTTCCTAAACTCAAGCATCTTCGTAGAAAGGAAACTAAATGCTAGAACCGAATTAACTTATTTCACACAGTACAGTGTTCGGTACTGAAGATGTTGTTTTCTCAAGAAACTAATTTACAAATGACGTGAATCCACTAACTTGTACATCTTGTTAGATTACACAAACTAGGAAAGTTTGAACTTGCTGCACTCAACCTTCTTTGTAGGATAGCAAGTGATTCCTAGAACGGAACTAGCTTATTTCACATAGTAGAGTGTTCGGTAACGAAGATGTTTGTTTTCTAAACAAACTACTTTAGAAATGAGGCCAATCTACCAAGTTGTGCATCTTTTTAGATTACATTAACAAGGAAAGTTTGAACTTGCTGCACTCAACCTTCTTTGTAGGAAAGCAACTGATTCCTACAACCGAATGAGGTTATTTCACACAGTACAATGTTAAACAATGAAAATGTTTGTTTTTCTCAACAAAGTATTTACAAATGAGGCGAATCTTCTAACTTGGCCATCTTTTTAGATTACATTAACAAGGAAAGTTTGAACTTGCTGCACTCATCCGTCTTCTTAAAAATTAAACTGATTCCTAGAAGCGAATTAACTTATTTCACACAGTACAGTGTTCGGTACTGAAGATGTTTCTTTTCTAAAAAAAACTACTTTAGAAAAGGGGCGAATCCACTAACTTGTACATCTTGTCAGATTACACGAACTAGGAAAGTTTGACCTTGCTGCACTCAACCTTCTTCATCGAAATTATACTGATTCCTAGAAGCGAAGTTAACTTATTTCACACAGTACAGTGTTTGGTACTGAAGATGTTTCTTTTCTAAAGAAACTACTTTAGAAATGAGGCCAATCTACTAAGTTGTGCATCTTTTTAAATTACATTAACAAGGAAAGTTTGAACTTGCTGTACTCAACCTTCTTTAAGGGAAAACAACTGATTCCTAGAACCGAATGAGCTTATTTCACACAGTACAATGTTTGGCAAGGAAGATGTTTGTTTTTTCTAAACAAACTACTTTACAAATGAGGCAAATCTACTAACATGGAGGTCTTTTTAGATTACATTAAGAAGGAAAGTTTGAACTTGCTGCACTCAACCATCTTTGTAGAAATTAAACTGATTCCTAGAACCGAATTACCTTATTTCACACAGTACATTGTTCGGTACTGAAGATGTTTCTTTTCTAAAGAAACTACTTTAGAAATGAACCGAATGCGCTAACTTGTACATCTTCTTAGATTACACAAACTAGGAAAGTTTGAACTTGCAGCACTCAACCTTCTTCGTAGAAATTAAACTGAATCCTAGAAGCGAATTAACTTATTTCACACAGTACAGTGTTCGGTACTGAAGATGTTTCTTTTCTAAGGAAACTACTTCAGAAATGAGGCCAATCTACTAAGTTGTGCATATTTTTAGATTCCATTAAGAAGGAAAGTTTGAACTTGCTGCACTCAACCTTCTTTGTAGGAAAGCAAGTGATTCCTAGAACGGAATGAGCTTATTTCACACAGTACAATGTTCGGCAATGAAGATGTTTGTTTTCTCAACAACGTACTTTACAAATCAGGAGAATCTTCTAACTTGGCCATCTTTTTAGATTACATTAACAAGGAAAGTTTGAACTTGCTAAACTCAACCATCTTTGTAGAAAGTAAACTGATTCCTAGAACCGAATTAGCTCATTTCACACAGTACAAAGTTTGGCAGTGAAGGTTTTGTTTACTAAAGAAACTACTTTAGAAATGAGGCAAATCTACTAACTTGGACATCTTTTTAGATTACATTAACAAGGAAAGTTTGAACTTGCTGTACTCAACCTTCTTTGTAGGAAAACAACTGATTCCTAGAACCGAATGAGCTTATTTCACACAGTACAATACTCGGCAATAAAGATGTTTATTTTCTAAAAACTACTTTACAAATGAGGTGAATCTACTAACTTGGCCATCTTTTTAGATTACATTAACAAGGAAAGTTTGAACTTGCTGCACTCAACCTTCTTTGTAGAAATTAAACTGATTCCTAGAAGCTAATTAACTTATTTCACACCGTACAGTGTTAAACAACTGAACATGTTTCTTTTCTAAAAAAACTGCTTTAGAAATGAGGCCAATCTACTAAGTTGTGCATCTTTTTAGATTTCATTAACAAGGAAAGTTTGAACTTGCTGCACTCAACCTTCTTTGTAGGAAAGCAACTGAATTCTAGAACCGAAGGAGCTTTTTCACACAGTACAATGTTCGGCAATGAAGATGTTTGTTTTCTCAACAACTACTTTACCAATGAGGCAAATCTACTAACTTGGACATCTTTTAGATTACATTAACAAGGAAAGTTTGAACTTGCTAAACTCAACCATCTTTGTACAAAGGAAACTGATTCCTAGAACCGAATTAACTTATTTCACAAAGTACAATGTTCGGCACTAAAAATGTTTGTTTTCTCAGAAACTATTTAGAAATGACGGCGAATCTACTAACTTGTACATCTTGTTAGATTACACAAAATAGGAAAGTTTGAACTTGCTGCACTCAACCTTCTTTGTAGGAAAGCAAATGATTCCTAAAACCGAATTAGCTTATTTCACACAGTACAATGTTCGGCAATGAAGATGTTTGTTTTCTCAACAAACTACTTTAGAAATGAGGTGAATCTACTAACTTGTACATCTTTTTAGATTACATTAACAAGGAAAGTTTAAACTTGCTGCACTCAACCTTCTTTGTAGGAAAGCAAACTGATTCCTAGAACCGAATTAACTTATTTCACACAGTACAATGTTTGGCAATGAAGATGTTTGTTTTCTCAAGAAACTACTTTAGAAATGAGGCGAATCTACTAATTTGTACATCTTGTTAGATTACACAAACTAGGAAAGTTTGAACTTGCTGCACTCAACCTTCTTTGTAGGAAAGCAAGTGATTCCTATAAACAATTAGCTTATTTCACACAGTACAATGTTGATCTTGCAATGAAGATGTTTGTTTTCTCAAACAACTACTTTAGAAATGAGGCAAATCTACTAACTTGTACATCTTGTTAGATTACACAAACTAGGAAAGTTTGAACTTGCTGCACTCAACCTTCTTTGTAGGAAAGCAAGTGATTCCTAGAACCGAATTAGCTTATTTCACACAGTACAATGTTAAACAATGAAGATGTTTGTTTTCTCAAGAAACTACTTTAGAAATGAGGCGATCTACTAACTTGTACATCTTGTTAGATTACACAAACTAGGAAAGTTTGAACTTGCTGCACTCAACCTTCTTTGTAGGAAAGCAAGTGATTCCTAGAACCGAATTAGCTTATTTCACACAGTACAATGTTCGGCAATGAAGATGTTTGTTTTCTCAAGAAACTACTTTAGAAATGAGGCGAATCTACTAACTTGTACATCTTGTTAGATTACACAAACTAGGAAAGTTTGAACTTGCTGCACTCAACCTTCTTTGTAGGAAAGCAAGTGATTCTAGAACCGAATTAGCTTATTTCACACAGTACAATGTTGGCAATGAAGATGTTTGTTTTCTCAAGAAACTACTTTAGAAATGAGGCGAATCTACTAACTTGTACATCTTGTTAGATTACACAAACTAGGAAAGTTTGAACTTGCTGCACTCAACCTTCTTTGTAGGAAAGCAAGTGATTCCTAGAACCGAATTAGCTTATTTCACACAGTACAATGTTCGGCAATGAAGATGTTTGTTTTCTCAAGAAACTACTTTAGAAATGAGGCGAATCTACTAACTTGTACATCTTGTTAGATTACACAAACTAGGAAAGTTTGAACTTGCTGCACTCAACCTTCTTTGTAGGAAAGCAAGTGATTCCTAGAACCCGAATTAGCTTATTTCACACAGTACAATGTTCGGCAATGAAGATGTTTGTTTTCTCAAAAACTACTTTAGAAATGAGGCGAATCTACTAACTTGTACATCTTGTTAGATTACACAAACTAGGAAAGTTTGAACTTGCTGCACTCAACCTTCTTTGTAGGAAAACAAGTGATTCCTAGAACCGAATTAGCTTATTTCACACAGTACAATGTTAGGCAATGAAGATGTTTGTTTTCTCAAGAAACTACTTTAGAAATGAGGCGAATCTACTAACTTGTACATCTTGTTAGATTACACAAACTAGGAAAGTTTGAACTTGCTGCACTCAACCTTCTTTGTAGGAAAGCAAGTGATTCCTAGAACTGAATTAGCTTATTTCACACAGTACAATGTTCGGCAATGAAGATGTTTGTTTTCTCAAGAAACTACTTTAGAAATGAGGCAAATCTACTAACTTGTACATCTTGTTAGATTACACAAACTAGGAAAGTTTGAACTTGCTGCACTCAACCTTCTTTGTAGGAAAGCAAGTGATTCCTAGAACCAATTAGCTTATTTCACACAGTACAATGTTAGGCAATGAAGATGTTTGTTTTCTCAAGAAACTACTTTAGAAATGAGGCGAATCTACTAACTTGTACATCTTGTTAGATTACACAAACTAGGAAAGTTTGAACTTGCTGCACTCAACCTTCTTTGTAGGAAAGCAAGTGATTCCTAGAACAATTAAGCTTATTTCACACAGTACAATGTTCGGCAATGAAGATGTTTGTTTTCTCAAGAAACTACTTTAGAAATGAGGCGAATCTACTAACTTGTACATCTTGTTAGATTACACAAACTAGGAAAGTTTGAACTTGCTGCCCTCAACCTTCTTTGGCAATGAAGATGTTTGTTTTCTCAAGAAACTACTTTAGAAATGAGGCCAATCTACTAACTTGTACATCTTGTTAGATTACACAAACTAGGAAAGTTTGAACTTGCTGCACTCAACCTTCTTTGTAGGAAAGCAAGTGATTCCTAGAACTGAATTAGCTTATTTCACACAGTACAATGTTAGGCAATGAAGATGTTTGTTTTCTCAAGAAACTACTTTAGAAATGAGGCAAATCTACTAACTTGTACATCTTGTTAGATTACACAAACTAGGAAAGTTTGAACTTGCTGCACTCAACCTTCTTTGTAGGAAAGCAAGTGATTCCTAGAACCGAATTAGCTTATTTCACACAGTACAATGTTCGGCAATGAAGATGTTTGTTTTCTCAAGAAACTACTTTAGAAATGAGGCGAATCTACTAACTTGTACATCTTGTTAGATTACACAAACTAGGAAAGTTTGAACTTGCTGCACTCAACCTTCTTTGTAGGAAAGCAAGTGATTCCTAGAACCGAATTAGCTTATTTCACACAGTACAATGTTCGGCAATGAAGATGTTTTGTTTTCTCAACAAACTACTTTAGAAATGAGGCGAATCTACTAACTTGTACATCTTTTTAGATTACACAAACTAGGAAAGTTTGAACTTGCTGCACTCAACCTTCTTTGTAGGAAAGCAAGTGATTCCTAGAACCGAATTAGCTTATTTCACACAGTACAATGTTAGGCAATGAAGATGTTTGTTTTCTCAAGAAACTACTTTAGAAATGAGGCGAATCTACTAACTTGTACATCTTGTTAGATTACACAAACTAGGAAAGTTTGAACTTGCTGCACTCAACCTTCTTTGTAGGAAAGCAAGTGATTCCTAGAACGAATTAGCTTATTTCACACAGTACAACGTTAGGCAATGAAGATGTTTGTTTTCTCAAGAAACTACTTTACAAATGAGGCGAATCTACTAACTTGGCCATCTTTTTAGATTACACAAACTAGGAAAGTTTGAACTTGCTGCACTCAACCTTCTTTGTAGGAAAGCAAGTGATTCCTAGAATGGAATTAACTTATTTCACACAGTACAATGCTCAGTAATGAAGATGTTTGTTTTCTAAAGAAACTACTTTAGAAATGAGGCGAATCTACTAACTTGTACATCTTGTTAGATTACACAAACTAGGAAAGTTTGAACTTGCTGCACTCAACCTTCTTTGTAGGAAAGCAAGTGATTCCTAGAACCGAATTAACTCATTTCACACAGTACAATTTTAGGTAATGAAGATGTTTGTTTTCTCAACAAACTACTTTAGAAATGAGGCCAATCTACTAAGTTGTGCATCTTTTTAGATTACACAAACTAGGAAAGTTTGAACTTGCTGCACTCAACCTTCTTTGTAGGAAAGCAACTGATTCCTAGAACCAAATGAGCTTATTTCACACAGTACAATGTTAGGCAATGAAGATGTTTGTTTTCTCAACAAAGTACTTTACAAATGAGGTGAATCTTCTAACTTGTACATCTTTTTAGATTACATTAACAAGGAACGTTTGAACTTGCTGCACTCAACCTTCTTTGTAGAAAGCAAGTGATTCCTAGAACGAATTAACTTATTTCACACAGTACAATTTTCGGCAATGAAGATGTTTGTTTTCTAAAGAAACTACTTTAGAAATGAGGCCAATCTACTAAGTTGTGCATCTTTAGATTACATTAACAAGGAAAGTTTTAACTTGCTGCACTCAACCATCTTTGTAGAAAGCAAACTGATTCCTAGAACCCAATAAACTTATTTCACACAGTACAGTGTTGGCAATGAAGATGTTTGTTTTCTCAAGAAACTAATTTAGAAATGACACGAATCTACTAACTTGTACATATTGTTAGATTACACAAACTAGGAAAGTTTGAACTTGCTGCACTCAACCTTCTTTGTAGGAAAGCAACTGATTCCTAGAAATCAATTAGCTCATTTCACACAGTACAATGTTTGGCAATGAAGATGTTTGTTTTCTAAAGAAACTACTTTAGAAATGAGGCGAATCTACTAACTTGGACATCTTTTTAGATTACATTAACAAGGAAAGTTTGAACTTGCTGCACTCAAGCATCTTTGTAGAAAGGAAACTGAATGCTAGAACCGAATTAACTTATTTCACACAGTACAGTGTTTGGGTACTGAAGATGTTGTTTTCTCAAGAAACTAATTTACAAATGACGTGAATCCACTAACTTGTACATCTTGTTAGATTACACAAACTAGGAAAGTTTGAACTTGCTGCACTCAACCTTCTTTGTAGGATAGCAAGTGATTCCTAGAACGGAACTAGCTTATTTCACACAGTACAATGTTAGGTAATGAAGATGTTTGTTTTCTAAACAAACTACTTTAGAAATGAGGCCAATCTACCAAGTTGTACATCTTTTAGATTACATTAACAAGGAAAGTTTGAACTTGCTGCACTCAACCTTCTTTGTAGGAAAGCAAGTGATTCCTACAACCGAATTAGCTTATTTCACACAGTACAATGTTCGGCAATGAAAATGTTTGTTTTCTCAAGAAACTATTTACAAATGAGGCGAATCTACTAACTTGGCCATCTTTTTAGATTACATTAACAAGGAAAGTTTGAACTTGCTGCACTCAACCTTCTTTGTTAAAAAGCAAACTGATTCCTAGAACGAATTAACTTATTTCACACAGTACAATGTTCGGCAATGAAGATGTTTCTTTTCTAAAAAACTACTTTAGAAATGAGGCGAATCTACTAACTTGTACATCTTGTTAGATTACACAAACTAGGAAAGTTTGACCTTGCTGCACTCAACCTTCTTTGTCGGAAATTATACTGATTCCTAGAAGCCGAGTTAACTTATTTCACACAGTACAGTGTTTGGTAATGAAGATGTTTCTTTTCTCAAGAAACTACTTTAGAAATGAGGCCAATCTACTAACTTGTGCATCTTTTTAATTACATTAACAAGGAAAGTTTGAACTTGCTGTACTCAACCTTCTTTGTAGGAAAACAACTGATTCCTAGAACCGAATGAGCTTATTTCACACAGTACAATGTTTGGCAATGAAGATGTTTGTTTTCTAAACAAACTACTTTACAAATGAGGCAAATCTACTAACATGGAGGTCTTTTTAGATTACATTAACTAGGAAAGTTTGAACTTGCTGCACTCAACCATCTTTGTAGAAATTAAACTGATTCCTAGAACCGAATTACCTTATTTCACACAGTACAATGTTAGGTACTGAAGATGTTTCTTTTCTAAAGAAACTACTTTAGAAATGAACCGAATCTACTAACTTGTACATCTTCTTAGATTACACAAACTAGGAAAGTTTGAACTTGCAGCACTCAACCTTCTTCGTAGAAATTAAACTGATTCCTAGAAGCGAATTAACTTATTTCACACAGTACAGTGTTGGTACTGAAGATGTTTTTTTCTAAAACAAACTACTTTAGAAATGAGGCCAATCTACTAAGTTGTACATCTTTTTAGATTCCATTAACTAGGAAAGTTTGAACTTGCTGCACTCAACCTTCTTTGTAGGAAAGCAAGTGATTCCTAGAACGGAATGAGCTTATTTCACACAGTACAATGTTAGAAGCAATGAAGATGTTTGTTTTCTCAACAAACGTACTTTTACAAATCAGGAGAATCTTCTAACTTGGCCATCTTTTTAGTTTACATTAACAAGGAAAGTTTGAACTTGCTAAACTCAACCATCTTCGTAGAAAGTAAACTGATTCCTAGAACCGAATTAGCTCATTTCACACAGTACAAAGTTTGGCAGTGAAGGTTTGTTTACTAAAGAAAACTACTTTAGAAATGAGGCAAATCTACTAACTTGGACATCTTTTTAGATTACATTAACAAGGAAAGTTTGAACTTGCTGTACTCAACCTTCTTTGTAGGAAAACAACTGATTCCTAGAACCAATTAGCTTATTTCACACAGTACAATGTTCGGCAATAAAGATGTTTATTTTCTAAAAAAAAACCTTACAAATGAGGTGAATCTACTAACTTGGCCATCTTTTTAGATTACATTAACAAGGAAAGTTTGAACTTGCTGCACTCAACCTTCTTTGTAGAAATTAAACTGATTCCTAGCAGCGAATTAACTTATTTCACACCGGACAGTGTTAGGTAATGAACATGTTTCTTTTCTAAAAAAACTGCTTTAGAAATGAGGCCAATCTACTAAGTTGTGCATGTTTTTTAGATTTCATTAACAAGGAAAGTTTGAACTTGCTGCACTCAACCATCTTTGTAGGAAAGCAACTGAATTCTAGAACCGAAGGAGCTTTTTCACACAGTACAATGTTCGGCAATGAAGATGTTTGTTTTCTCAACGAACTACTTTACCAATGAGGCAAATCTACTAACTTGGACATCTTTTTAGATTACATTAACAAGGAAAGTTTGAACTTGCTAAACTCAACCATCTTTGTACAAAGGAAACTGATTCCTAGAACCGAATTAACTTACTTCACAAAGTACAGTGTTCGGTACTAAAAATGTTTGTTTTCTAAGGAAAGTAATTTAGAAATGACGCGAATCCACTAACTTGTACATCTTGTTAGATTACACAAAATAGGAAAGTTTGAACTTGCTGCACTCAACCTTCTTTGTAGGAAAGCAAATGATTCCTAAAACCGAATAAGCTTATTTCACAGAGTACAATGTTCGGCAATGAAGATGTTTGTTTTCTCAACAAAGTACTTTACAAAATGAGGCCAATCTTCTAACTTGGCCATCTTTTTAGATTACATTAACAAGGAAAGTTTAAACTAGCTGCACTCAACCTTCTTCGTAGAAATTAAACTGAATCCTAGAAGCGAATTAACTTATTTCACACAGTACAGTGTTTGGTACTGAAGATGTTTCTTTTCTAAAGAAACTACTTTAGAAATGAGGCGAATGCACTAATTTGTACATCTTGTTAGATTACACAAACTAGGGAAAGTTTGAACTTGCTGCACTCAACCTTCTTCATAGGAAAGCAAGTTATTACTAGAACCAAGCTAGCTTATTTCACATAGTACAGTGTTCGGTAAAGTAGATGTTTGTTTTCTAAACAAACTACTTTAGAAATGGGGCCAATCTACTACGTTGTGCTTCTTTTTAGGTTACATTAACAAGGAAAGTTTGAACTTTCTGCACTCAATCTTCTTTGTAGGAAAGCACGTGATTCCTAGAATGGAATGAGCTTATTTCACACAGTACAACAATCGGTAATAAAGATGTTAATTTTCTCAACAAACTAATTTACAAATGAGATGAATCTGCTAACTTGGCCATCTTTTTAGAATACATTAACAAGGAAAGTTTGAACATGCTGCACTCAACCATCTTCATAGAAAGGAAACTGATTCCTAGAACCAAATTAACTTATTTCACAAAGTACAGTGTTCAATACTGAAGATGTTTGTTTTCTAACAAAATCACATTAGAAACGAAGCTAATCCACTAACTTGTACATCTTCTTAGATTACACAAACTAGGAAAGTTTGAACTTGCTGCACTCATCCTTCTTCGTAGAAATTAAACTGATTCCTAGAAGCGTATTAACTTATTTCACACAGTACAGAGTTCGGTACTGAACATGTTTCTTTTCTAAAGAAACTTCTTTAGAAATGAGGACAATCTACTAACTTGTACATCTTGTTAGATTACACAAACTAGGAAAGTTTGAATTTGCTGCACTCAACCTTCTTTGTAGGAAAGCAAGTGATTCCTAGAACGGAATGAGCTTATTTCACACAGTACAATGTTCGGCAATGAAGATGTTTGTTTTCTCAACAACGTACTTTACAAATCAGGAGAATCTTCTAACTTGGCCATCTTTTTAGATTACATTAACAAGGACAGTTTGAACTTGCTAAACTCAACCATCTTCGTAGAAAGTAAACTGATTCCTAGAACCGAATTAGCTCATTTCACACAGTACAAAGTTTGGCAGTGAAGGTTTGTTTACTAAAGAAACTACTTTAGAAATGAGGCAAATCTACTAACTTGGACATCTTTTTAGATTACATTAACAAGGAAAGTTTGAACTTGCTGTACTCAACCTTCTTTGTAGGAAAACAACTGATTCCTAGAACCGAATGAGCTTATTTCACACAGTACAATACTTGGCAATAAAGATGTTTATTTTCTAAAAAAAAAACCTTACAAATGAGGTGAATCTACTAACTTGGCCATCTTTTTAGATTACATTAACAAGGAAAGTTTGAACTTGCTGCACTCAACCTTCTTCGTAGAAATTAAACTGATTCCTAGAAGCGTATTAACTTATTTCACACCGGACAGTGTTCGGTACTGAACATGTTTCTTTTCTAAAAAAACTGCTTTAGAAATGAGGCCAATCTACTAAGTTGTGCCTCTTTTTAGATTTCATTAACAAGGAAAGTTTGAACTTGCTGCACTCAACCTTCTTTGTAGGAAAGCAACTGAATTCTAGAACCGAAGGAGCTTTTTCACACAGTACAATGTTCGGCAATGAAGATGTTTGTTTTCTCAACGAACTACTTTACCAATGAGGCAAATCTACTAACTTGGACATCTTTTTAGATTACATTAACAAGGTAAGTTTGAACTTGCTGCACTCAACCTTCTTCGTAGAAATAAAACTGAATCCTGGAAGCGAATTAACTTATTTCACACAGTACAGTGTTCGGTAATGAAGATGTTTCTTTTCTAAAGAAACTACTTTAGAAATGAGGCGAATGCACTAACTTGTACATCTTGTTAGATTACACAAACTAGGAAAGTTTGAACTTGCTGCACTCAACCTTCTTCGTAGGAAAGCAAGTGATTCCAAGAACCGAACTAGCTCATTTCGTTTTGTAAACAAACTACTTTAGAAATGAGGATAATCTACTAAGTTGTGCATCTTTTCAGATTACATTAACAAGGAAAGTTTGAACTTGGTGCACTCAACCTTCTTTGTAGGAAAGCAAGTGATTCCTACAACCGAATGAGCTTATTTCACACAGTACAATGTTCGGCAATGAAGATGTTAATTTTCTCCACAAACTACTTTACACATGAGGCGAATCTACTAACATGGCTATCTTTTTAGATTACATTAACAAGGAAAGTTTGAACTTGCTGCACTCAACCTTCTTTGTAGGAAACCAACTGATTCCTAGAACCGAATGAGCTTATTTCACACAGTACAATGTTGACAATGAAGATGTTTGTTTTCGAACAAACTACTTTACAAATGAGGCGAATCTTCTAAATTGGCCATCTTTTTAGATTACATTAAAAGGAAAGTTTGAACTTGCTGCACTCAACCTTCTTTCTAGGAAAGCAACTGTGTCCTAGAACCGAATAAGCTTATTTCACACAGTACAATGTTGGCAATGAAGATGTTTGTTTCTCAACAAAGTACTTTACAAATGAGGTGAATCTTCTGACTTGGCCTTCTTTTTAGATTACATTAAAAAGGAAAGTTTGAACTTGCTGCACTCAACCTTCTTCGTAGAAATTAAACTGATTCCTAGAAGCGAATTAACTTATTTCACACAGTACAGTGTTCGGTACTGAAGATGATTCTTTTGTAAAGAAACTACTTTAGAAATGAGGCCAATCTACTAAGTTGTGCATCTCTTTAGGTTACATTAACAAGGAAAGTTTGAACTGGCTGCACTCAACCTTCTTGGTAGGAAGGAAACTGAATTCTAGAACTAAATTAGCTTTCTTCACACAGTACAATGTTCGGCAAGGAAGTTGTTTGTTTTCTCAACAAACTACTTTACCAATGAGGCAAATCTACTAACTTGGACATCTTTTTAGAGCACATTAACAAGGAAAGTTTGAACTTGCTAAACTCAACCATCTTCGTAGAAAGTAAACTGATTCCTAGAACCGAATTAGCTCATTTCACACAGTACAAAGTTTGGCAATGAAGGTTTGTTTTCTAAAGAAACTACTTTAGAAATGAGGCGAATCTACTAACTTGGACATCTTTTTAGAATACATTAACAAGGAAAGTTTGAACTTGCTAAACTCAAACATCTTCGTAGAAAGGAAACTGATTACTAGAACCGAATTAACTTATTTCACACAGTACAGTGTTCGGTACTGAAGAGGTTTGTTTTCTAAAGAAACTCATTTAGAAATGACGCGAATCCACTAACTTGTACATCTTGTTAGATTACACAAACTAGGAAAGTTTGAACTTGCTGCACTCAACCATCTTCGTAGAAATTAAACTGATTCCTAGAAGCCAATTAACTTATTTCACACACTACAGTGTTCGGTACTGAAGATGTTTGTTTTCTAAAGAAACTAATTTAGAAATGACGCGAATCCACTAAATTGTACATCTTGTTATATTACACAGACTAGGAAAGTTTGAACTTTCTGCACTCAACCATCTTCGTAGAAATTAAACTGATTCCTAGAAGTGAATTAACTCATTTCAAACAGTACAGTGTTCGGTACTGAAGATGTTTCTTTTCTAAAGAAACTACTTTAGAAATGAGGCCAATCTACTAAGATGTGCAACTTTTCAGATAACGTTAACAAGGATAGTTTGAACTTGCTGCACTCAACCTTCTTTGTAGGAAAGCAAGTGATTCCTACAACCGAATGAGCTTATTTCACACAGTACAATGTTCGGCAATAAAGATGTTAATTTTCTCCACAAACTACTTTACAAATGAGGCGAATCTACTAACATGGCCATCTTTTTAGATTACATTAACAAGGAAAGTTTGAACTTGCTGCACTCAACCTTCTTTGTAGGAAAGCATGTGATTCCCAGAACAGAACGAGCTTATTTCACACAGTACAATGATCAGCAATGAAGACGTTAATGTTCTCAACAAACTACTCTACAAATGAGGTGAGTCTGCTATCTTGGCCATCTTTTTAGATTACATTAACAAGGAAAGTTTGAACTTGCTGCACTCAACCTTCTTCGTAGAAATTAAACTGATTCCTAGAAGCGAATTCACTTATTTCACACAGTACAGTGTTCAGTACTGAAGATGTTTCTTTTCTAAAGAAACTAATTTAGAAATGAGGCGAATCCACTAACTTGTACGTCGTGTTAGATTACACAAACTAGCAAAGTTTGAACTTGCTGCACTCAACCTTCTTTGTAGGAAAGCAAGTGATTCCTAGAACTGAATGAGCTTATTTCACACAGTACAGTGTTTGGCAATGAAGATGTTTGTTTTCTCAACAAAGTACTTTACAAATGAGGTGAATCTTCTGACTTGGCTTTCTTTATAGATTATATTAAAAAGGAAAGTTTGAACTTGCTGCACTCAACCTTCTTCGTAGAAATTAAACTGATTCCTAGAAGCGAATTCACTTATTTCACACAGTACAGTGTTCGGTACTGAAGATGTTTCTTTTCTAAAGAAACTAATTTAGAAATGAGGCGAATCCACTAACTTGTACGTCGTGTTAGATTACACAAACTAGGAAAGTTTGAACTTGCTGCACTCAATCTTCTTCATAGGAAAGCAAGTGATTCCTAGAAGGGAACTAGCTTATTTCACATAGTACAGTGTTCGGTAATGAAGATGTTTGTTTTCTAAAAACTACTTTAGAAATGAGGCCAATCTACTAAGTTGTGCATCTTTTTAGATTACATTAACAAGGAAAGTTTGAACTTGCTGCACTCAACCTTCTTTGTAGGAAAGCAACTGATTCCTAGAACCGAATGAGCTTATTTCACACAGTACAATGTTCAGCAATGAAGATGTTTGTTTTCTCAACAAGCTACTTTACAAATGAGGCGAATCTACTAAATTGGCCATCTTTTTAGATTACATTAAAAGGAAAGTTTGAACTTGCTGCACTCAACCTTCTTTGTAGGAAAGCAACTGATTCCTAGAACGAATAAGCTTATTTCACACAGTACAATTTTTTCGGCAATGAAGATGTTTGTTTTCTCAACAAACTACTTTACAAATGAGGTGAATCTTCTGACTTGGCCATCTTTTTAGATTACACAAAAAGGAAAGTTTGAACTTGCTGCACTCAACCTTCTTCATAGAAATTAAACTGATTCCTAGAAGAAGAATTAACTTATTTCACACAGTACAATGTTAGGTAATGAAGATGTTTGTTTTCTAAAGAAACTACTTTAGAAATGAGGCCAATCTACTAAGTTGTGCATCTTTTAGATTACATTAACAAGGAAAGATTGAACTGGCTGCACTCAACCTTCTTTGTAGGAAGGCAAGTGATTCTAGAACTAAATTAGCTTTGTTCACACAGTACAATGTTTGGCAATGAAGATGTTTGTTTTCTCAACAAAGTACTTTAGAAATGAGGTGAATCTTCTGACTTGGCCATCTTGTTAGATTACAAAACTAGGAAAGTTTGAACTTGCTGCACTCAACCTTCTTTGTAGGAAAGCAAGTGATTCCTAGAACCGAATTAGCTTATTTCACACAGTACAATGTTCGGCAATGAAGATGTTTGTTTTTCTCAAGAAACTACTTTAGAAATGAGGCGAATCTATTGTTTTCTCAAAAACTACTTTAGAAATGAGGCCAATCTACTAACTTGTACATCTTGTTAGATTACACAAACTAGGAAAGTTTGAACTTGCTGCACTCAACCTTCTTTGTAGGAAAGCAAGTGATTCCTAGAACCGAATTAGCTTATTTCACACAGTACAATGTTAAACAATGAAGATGTTTGTTTTCTCAAAAACTACTTTAGAAATGAGGCGAATCTACTAACTTGTACATCTTGTTAGATTACACAAACTAGGAAAGTTTGAACTTGCTGCACTCAACCTTCTTTGTAGGAAAGCAAGTGATTCCTAGAAACGAATTAGCTTATTTCACACAGTACAATGTTAGGCAATGAGATGTTTGTTTTCTCAAAGAAACTACTTTAGAAATGGGCGAATCTACTAAGTTGTACATCTTGTTAGATTACACAAACTAGGAAAGTTTGAACTTGCTGCACTCAACCTTCTTTGTAGGAAAGCAAGTGATTCCTAGAACTAAATTAGCTTATTTCACACAGTACAATGTTAAGCAATGAAGATGTTTGTTTTCTCAAGAAACTACTTTAGAAATGAGGCAAATCTACTAACTTGGACATCTTGTTAGATTACACAAACTAGAAAGTTTGAACTTGCTGCACTCAACCTTCTTTGTAGGAAAGCAAGTGATTCCTAGAACCGAATTAGCTCATTTCACACAGTACAAAGTTTTAAGCAATTAAGATGTTTGTTTTCTAAAGAAACTACTTTAGAAATGAGGCGAATCTACTAACTTGTACATCTTTTTAGATTACACAAACAAGGAAAGTTTGAACTTGCTAAACTCAACCTTCTTTCATAGGAAAGGAAAGTGATTCCTAGAACCGAATTAGCTTATTTCACACAGTACAATGTTGGGTACTGAAGATGTTTGTTTTCTCAAGAAACTAATTTAGAAATGGGAAATCCACTAACTTGTACATCTTGTTAGATTACACAAACTAGGAAAGTTTGAACTTGCTGCACTCAACCTTCTTTGTAGGAAAGCAACTGATTCCTAGAACCGAATTAACTTATTTCAAACAGTACAATGTTAGGTAATGAAGATGTTTGTTTTCTCAAGGAACTACTTTAGAAATGAGGCCAATCTACTAAGATGTGCATCTTTTTAAATAACATTAACAAGGAAAGTTTGAACTTGCTGCACTCAACCTTCTTTGTAGGAAAGCAAGTGATTCCTAGAACCGAATGAGCTTATTTCACACAGTACAATGTTCGACAATGAAGATGTTTGTTTTCTCAACAAACTATTTTAGAAATGAGGCGAATCTACTAACATACATCTTTTAGATTACACAAACTAGGAAAGTTTGAACTTGCTGCACTCAACCTTCTTTGTAGGAAAGCAAGTGATTCCTAGAACCAATTAGCTTATTTCACACAGTACAATGTTAGAAGCAATGAAGATGTTTGTTTTCTCAACAAAGTACTTTACAAATGAGGTGAATATTCTGACTTGGCCTACTTTTTAGATTACATTAAAAAGGAAAGTTTGAACTTGCTGCACTCAACCTTCTTCGTAGAAATTAAACCGATTCCTAGAAGCAAATTAACTTATTTCACACAGTACAGTGTTCGGTACTGAAGATATTTCTTTTCTAAAGAAACTACTTTAGAAATGAGGCCAATCTACTAAGTTGTGCATCTTTTTAGGTTACATTAACAAGGAAAGTTTGAACTAGCTACACTCAACCTTCTTTGTAGGAAAGCAACTGAATTCTAGAACTAAATTAGGTTTGTTCACACAGTAGAATGTTCGGCAATGAAGATGTTTGTTTTCTCAACAAAGTACTTTACAAATGAGGTGAATCTTCTGACTTGGCCTTCTTTATAGATTACATTAAAAAGGAAAGTTTGAACTTGCTGCACTCAACCTTCTTCGTAGAAATTAAACTGATTCCTAGAAGCGAATTCACTTATTTCACACAGTACAGTGTTCGGTACTGAAGATGTTTCTTTTCTAAAGAAACTAATTTAGAAATGAGGCGAATCCACTAACTTGTACGTCGTGTTAGATTACAAAATCTAGGAAAGTTTGAACTTGCTGCACTCAATCTTCTTCATAGGAAAGCAAGTGATTCCTAGAAGGGAACTAGGTTATTTCACATAGTACAGTGTTCGGTACTGAAGATGTTTGTTTTTCTAAAAAACTACTTTAGAAATGAGGCCAATCTACTAAGTTGTGCATCTTTTCAGATTACATTAACAAGGAAAGTTTGAACTTGCTTCACTCAACCTTCTTTGTAGGAAAGCAACTGTGTGCTAGAAACGAATAAGCTTATTTCACACAGTACAATGTTCGGCAATGAACATGTTTGTTTTCTCAACAAAGTCCTTTACAGATGAGGCGAATCTTCTGACTTGGCCATCTTTTTAGTTTACATTAACAAGGAAAGTTTGAACTGGCTGCACTCAACCTTCTTTGTAGGAAAGCAACTGAATTCTAGAACTAAATTAGCTTTGTTCACACAGTACAATGTTCGGGAATGAAGATGTTTGTTTTCTCAACAAAGTACTTTACCAATGAGGCAAATCTACTAACTTGGACATCTTTTTAGAGCACATTAACAAGGAAAGTTTGAACTTGCTAAACTCAACCATCTTCGTGAAAAGTAAACTGATTCCTAGAACCGAATTAGCTCATTTCACACAGTACAAAGTTTGGCAATTAGGTTTGTTTTCTAAAGAAACTACTTTATAAATGAGGCGAATCTACTAACTTGGACATCTTTTAGATTCCATTAACAAGGAAAGTTTGAACTTGCTAAACTCAACCATCTTCGTGGGAAAGGAAACTGATTCTGTAAGCTTAATTCACTTATTTCTTTTACGGTACAGTGTTGGGTACTGAAGATGTTTTGTTTTCAAAAGAAACTAATTTAGAAATGACGCGAATCCACTAACTTGTATATCTTGTTAGATTACACAAACTACGAATGTTTGAACTTGCTGCACTCAACCATCTTCGTAGAAATTAAACTGATTCCTAAGCTTAATTAACTCATTTCAAACAGTACAGTGTTCGGTACTGAAGATGTTTCTTTCTAAAGAAACTACTTTAGAAATGAGGACAATCTACTAAGTTGTGCAACTTTTCAGATTACATTAACAAGGAAATTTTGAACTTGCTGCACTAACCTTCTTTGTAGGAAAGCAAGTGATTCCTAGAACCGAATGAGCTTATTTCACACAGTACAATATTCGCCAATGAAGATGTTTGTTTTCTCAACAAAGTACTTTTTTCAAATGAGGCGAATCGTCTAACTGGCCATCTTTATAGATTACATTAACAAGGAAAGTTTGGACTTGCTGCACTCAACCTTCATAG